>JALMQS010000153.1:8683772-9067596 GCA_024734495.1 Forficula auricularia | reverse complement strand
TTCAGAATTTGTAAGATGGATGTACGATTATTTCTTCAAAACAATTGATGTTTTATCGTATAGTTTATAATAGTATTTGCATTATATCAAACATATATTTACAATGTAACGCTCGTCTGTCCCCAGGCTTAAACAATATCTGTAGTCTAAGAATGAATGAATGATTTTTACTATTAATTTGATTGAAAATGATATATGGCATAGATTAAATTATCTAATAGATCTATGGATTTGATGTTGACTGGATTTAGTCAGAAGGTGAATGAAATATTAGTCAAAAAGTAATTCACATTTGAAGATTTATAAAAAATTTAAATTGTTTTGTCTATGATTTCAAGTTCTATTTATATTAGATTTATCAAGTATTTTTAAATTTAAGGCATTATTTTTTTACCCTCTGACAATGAAGAATCTTTTTTTTGCTTGAAAGAATTTTTTAGCACAAGTTAGAATTAGATAAGAAACTTAACTAAGAAAACTTTTTTGATCGTTTGATAGTTTTTATTTTTCATCACTATTTCAAGTCAAGTTTTTGAACATAGTAAGTATTCATGGTTTCTTAGTTGAGAATTATTTAGTTTGCGTGTTTGCTTTTGAAACACTAGGATTTGAAGGCCTCGGTTTTATCGGAGGGGCGATTACGGTTCGAATTTGCGGAGCGGCTTTGTCCTCTGCTCGACTAGCAGCTTCAAATCGTTGTTGAAGAGATGCGACTGTATTAATTGTTGCTGGCTTAGTACTAGTATTGGACCGGTTTGCAACACTAGAAGCTAAAGGTCCTCGGGCACCGATCACATCCGGTGGCCGGCTTGACGATAACACAGACTTATTATTGGAAATGGGACTACAACTTGAAACAACATCCGGACTATTCGAGTTCCTTTTTTGTTGTTGTTGCTCTTGTTGTTGTCTCCAGGGAGGAGTTGACGTATTGGGCACAAGAGGAGCCTTCCTGGAAGGTTCTAATTTGGTTGTATTCGTTGTAGCTTTCGATGTTAAAGATTTATTAGCTGGCTTCGATGCCGTTGAGGGTTTCGACGTCAGCGTTGATGGTTTATTTGATTTCAGTGAAGGTTTACTGGATATTGATGTGGGAATTGAAGAAGGGGTTGAAGAATTTGATTGTTTTATATTTTCCGCGTTTGTTAATGTTTTCGTGCTATTAATTAAATTTATTGGTTTTGAAATATCTGAAGCAGTAATTGATTTACCACTCAATTGTGGTTTATTAGTATTAGAGGATGATTTTGCATTGAATGAAGGAGGTTTGGGTTTAGTGGAAGGGTTCACTATAGGTTTCGAAATATCGGATGGTTTGGGTTTTGATGTTGGATTGATTGGATTAGCAGGTGGAAGTAATGGAGTTTGATTATCTGCAGAACTAGAAGACGATGAAAAAGATGAATTAGATGAGAGATTAGGTGATTCTGAAGTGGGGTGTTTATTGGGAGCCTCTAATTTGGTTGGATTTAAATACCCGCTACTACTAGATTCGGAACCTCCGACGTATTCCGATGAATTTTTTTTCCCTTTTCTACCTAAAGATGATGAATTATATATTGATTCAATATTTCTGTTATGGATTTCGTTAACAATTTCACTTAATAATCCCACAGATTCCGCACTTCCACTTGAATGATTAGTGGAGGGAGTCGGTGTAGGTGTTGGGGTCGATTCTTCGATCACAGCATAAATCGGAGTTTCAGGATTCTGTCGCCGAGGGTCGGAAGAACAATCGTCATAACAATATTCTTCTTGTTCCCGCAGGACTCCTGAATTGAGAGGTAAAGAAGGGAGGGGCGGTGGTAAGGGAGGTGGTGCATCATTGGTTGGTTTATTGGTAGTACTGGTAGTAGTGGTAGGTGGAGGGGGTGGGGGGATACTCGAAGGGCGCTTCGCTGGTTGTCTCATTGATCCGAAACTTTGAATTCCCGAACGAGGCGGATTAGTTGAAGTTCGTAATGATTGTGCTCGACTAACTGGCAAGGCATTTTGTGCGATTGAGATCTCGCCTTGGGGAATTGGTGCGGAAATATCGAGATCTCTTAAAGAGGTACGAGTCGGTTTGCGAGTAATTTCTTGTCGACGTTGTAGAGAAGCAAGTCGAATCAATTCAGGATACTCGCGAGCTTCACTAGCCGATAGTGATGATAATGGAGAAGATTTAAAATTGGCTTCAGGCTCAGTTTTTGCAGCAGAGGAGACTGCTATAGGAGGAGCTACTGGTGCAGGTCGGCTCGGAACAGCTGCGCCGGCAACTTCAGGAGCTGTACATGTCGTGGCCGCCAAAACTGGACTAGAAATTAAGGGTTTCGTGGTTGATGATAATGAAGAATTCGAATTTGATGGTATCTTAGTTGTGATTGGATTAATAATGAATTTCCTATAATCTCCTATTAGATGATTCGATTCTGAAGTTGGATTGATTAATGTATTGCCAGGCCCTGGCAATATCGCCGAAGGTGATTTAAACCTGTTAAAAAGAAAATAAAATATTAGTGTTTTGGTTTTTAATTTGTTGTTTTTTTTTTTTAATATTGTAAAATCAAAATAAATGAGTTTCAGAGAGAAAAAAGTTTATATTAAATGTATGAAATCTAAATAACAAGCAGTTATTTAAATTTATTTTTATATAGTCTTGACAGAAAACAATCAAAATATATATTATGTATATGGTTAAAGAAGTGAAATTTATAAATTTTCTTTCGAATTGGACCACTATGGTGAAAAAAGAAAATTAGTCAAAATGAACTATTATGTGATTAATGTAAAGATTTAAGCATCTTTTTTGAGTTTCTTTTTTGGAAAAAAGATTGAATTTTTCAAAAATCAACCCAATTATATAATATTGAAAAGTGAATTTATTTTTATTTAGGAAACAAATCAAAGATTTTAGTAGAAATATTTTTACATTGCATATCAGAGGGTTTCGTCCCCTTGGGAATCGAACCCAAGCGCTAACTAAGCTTGCCGGGCTGTTAGCCAAACCCTTAAGACAAATCTCTCTCCGATATGCAACATATATAAGAAAAAAAGCTACTAAACTATTATGTTCTGTTTCATGAAATGTAAATTACAATAGGTGTTTTTGGGAATCGGAAAATTTTATTTAAATACTTATAACGAGTTTATTTTGATAAGTTTTGATTTCAATTGAAACTTCCTCAGACTCTAAACTAGACTTAAAGTATTTAATCATTTAATAATTTATCTCTATTTACAGATTTAAAAGCCTATACAGTGCTCTGAGGCAGTTTGCCTCATTTGAGCAGTAAAAAAAAGAATATGGTGAGAGAAAAAATATGATACAAGTCTTGCATTTATATGTTCAATTATCAACTTCTGAATCATCCCCATCAATCCCAACGTGTACAGTGAATGTGGTTAAAATTTTTATATATAAAATAAAAGATAAACATGTACTGTTTGTGATTGATTGTGATGATTTCGAAGTGGATAATTGAACGTATTAATCCAAGTATGTATTATACAGGCGCGGATCCAGACCTCTGATTTGGGGGGGGTCGAGACGCACCCCCCCCCCCCCACACACACACACACATAGAACTTTATTTTCTTCAATTTTAAAATTTAATGTTATTAAAAAAAAATTAAATAAACATATAAAAAATGTTGATCTCCAATGCTTTGGGGGGGGGGGGTCGCCCCATCGCCTCCCCCTGGATCCGCGCATGGAATTATAGTTTGACTGGGAATTTCTGTCTAGTTTAGAGCACGAGGAAGCCTCAATTAGAGGCGAAATGTCTCTGTATAAATGTGTTTTAAGTATTTAAAAAAATTGTTCCCGAGAACCAATATTTTAATTAGAAAAAATTTTCTGTTTTATTCAGGACATTTCGGCTTCTGATTCTGAAACTATTTTCAAGTGATAAGAGATATGGTTCAAATAAGCCCATCATTCTATTAAAATCGATGAGCTGACTTGACCTCACATATCTCCATTAATTAATAAGTTTGAAAATAATTAGATCTCAACTAAATGAAAAATACATCACTAGAACAATTTTAGGTACTAAGTGATAAAATAATAATAGCATATAATTAATATTTATTAAAAGAGCATGCAAAATACATAACTACTTACTAAAAATGGTACCAAAATAAAATTTCCATAAAAGGAAGTCGAGCAAAAACAAAAATCATGCCAGACAGCGCTAAAACCAAAAGGCTTGAATTGAAAGAGAAGATAAAAAAAATTACCGAAACCAATAAACAAGATCAGGCATATTAAGATAAAGAAACATTTATTTTGAAAAGAGAGAAAAGCTTTGCCAAAATAATATATAAATAAATAGTAAATAATAAAATAAATTCAATTATATAAGGAAATAAATTAAGCATGCACACAAATGTTAAATTTAAATTAATGCTATTTTAATATTTATACTGTAGATTGAAGTTAAATACTTATTATTTAATAGTAGTAAATAATATCTATGTTAATCAGGATATTATAAGGATACAAATCCACAGGGTTTAAAGATTTAGGAAAGATCGACTATCCAAGAGGTAAATAGACAATTTTTTAACATTTTTCTTTCAAGTACGTTTCTACATTGACGGACACAAAAATTCGGCCACCCATTAAAGCTTATATATACTAGTATACTTTGTACTATGGTACTTTGTCCTAAGATTCATGATACAAAGTCAATTTGAAAGAGCATATGCTCAGCTTAAGAAGAGATGATTCAATTTTCAAGTATTCTTTTTAAAAAAAAAGAAAATCTATGGGTATATTAGACGTTTATTTAGTAAATATTTTAAATTTAATCAAATGTATTGATGACAATAACTAAAAAGACAAATAATAAATAGAAAACACCTGAATAAAATCCAAGAATTAAGTTTTTAACGCTGATTTTCATCATACATATTTTCTAATTGCTTACAACACGTTAATTGAGATATTTTTGGTCAAAGCTCAGAAAAAGTTTTTTCTATCCATTTTTAAGATTGCTAATCAGCAGATCAAAATATTTTGTTTTATTAATAGAAAAAGGTTCATCTCTGATTTGTAATTAATCTCTTGTTTTTTGCAAAATTTAGAACTCGATTAATAGCAAATACTTTACCAAACAATTTATGGTAAAGTAAAAACTCAAACTATATAATATTATCGGGTTCGAACCCTGAGGGGGCGAAACCTTCTGACATATAATACAATACATAATAATCTTCTAAGATATTTGATAAAATTGTCCTTAAAATATACACTATCATTAATTTCATATATAAAATAAAAGCTTCAATAGCTACATTTCTAATAAAAATATATTTTGATTATAAATTTCCACATAAAGAAAGATATAAATAATATTTGAATCTTCTTTGTAAGATAGCCTAACATCAGCTTACCCTGGCAAGTAAACTGCCAAAAAATCCCTTTATATTATAGATATTTTTATTGTCAATCCTAAAATTTCTAATTAAGGAACAGTCAAAAGTGGTAATTTGGAAATAGTAGATTAAACTTTTTCTATAAATAAAACAAGTTTAAAGAGGATGGAATTGACTTTTTTTTTAATGATAATGATGAGAGAAGGAGTTACACCAAAAAGGTGCAACCCCTAAAGGCCTCGGTTGGCCCCTCCATCGTGAAAAGAAGAAGAAAGAATTTTATGGGTTGGGCGGAGGTCGAAGGTATCTGTGGATACGGGTCTTAAATAGCTTAAGGTTATAAGTCGCGGGAAAGATGGTGGCAGGGAGCGAGTTCCAGTCTCTGGAGGTCATAGGAATAAAAGAGTTGGCGAAAGCGCTTGTTCGACTTTTATCCAATTTGACAGCGAAGGGGTGCTGAGCGTTAGAAAACCGCGTGTTTCTCGTAAAGAGGGCATTAGGGGGATAAGAGATTTCAGCTCGACTGAACAGACACCGTGATAGTATCTGTAGTACAGGGAAAGGGCAGAAACGGTTCTTCGGTGAGCCAGGGAGTCGAGTGAGTTGGTTAGAGCCGGGTCTCCTATTAGTTTTCTATTAAATTGTTTATTTATGGTTTTCATTATCGTGTCTTTCCATCGATTCATTATAAAACAAATAAGTTCTAAGTATGTATTTCGAATATTGCTGTTTTCTATTTATGGCGATTCTATAACGAGTCAAAAATGCCTTTTTCGGAGCTTTGAATATAAATATCTCAAAAATCTAACATGTTGTAAAAAATCGGAAAATTCCATGAGAATCAGAATAAAAAATTCTACTAATCCTTGAGGATATTTTTGTTGCATTTTGTAATCGACCAATATACATTTTAATTAAAATAAAGTAAAAATTATAGTTTTTTCAAAGTTGCCAAATTTTCCGTTTGTTTAATGCAGCCCAATTATTGTGTCCGCCAATTTACTTCTGAAACCATTAATGTAAGAATCCATCAAGTTTAGGAATTTACAGATTTCAAAATGGATTGATAGATAAAAAGTGTCTGTGGAGGATCACATCAATATAACTACACAAGCTTCAGCTTTAAAATATTGGGGCTTAAAATGTTTTTTACAAAAAAGTATCGAATAGTGAAATGGTACTTTGCTATCGGTAGCATATTTTTATTTTATAAGAAATAAATTAAAGATTGTGTCTGCTTGTTAATATAAATATTTTTATCTATTTTTAGTTTCGAAGGCAATGTCTTAATTTTCAATCTAATATTCAGGATTAATTCGACCTTACAGTAATCGGCAACCTGATGAAATGCCGCTCATGGATATCCGATCTTTAGCTAATTTTATTTTCCTATTTCTAAAGAAATTGTGTATATTTTCTATCCATTACAGTAGTTCGAAAAATCTAGAAATCGGACTGAAGCTGGTATTTATATCAATCAGAAGACACCCTCTTTAATTTACTATATTCCTTTATGTGAATTTGAATAAAAATATAAAAAGATAATATTATAATTAAAAAATTAAAATTTAATTAATATATTATTATAAACGATCGTATGAGATCAAATTACCAATTTTTTTTCTTAAAAATATGACTAGGAACTTAAAAATGATTAACAAATATATAAATTTTAGGTATTATAACGTTCTTGATTGTATTATTATAAAAATAAATACAATTATGTGATAAAAAAACAATCGGAATTTCGTTTAAATATCTATCTGTTTCATTAAAAATTTTTCTCTTAATCAAAGGAAAACATTTCAACTTTCGCCAAGTTTTTTATTGAGAAAAGAAAAATTGTCCATGAAACATTGGGATACACTTAAACGAGTTTCTTATTGTTTTTATAAAAACAATTCTTTTAGAAAATAATCAGTAATACGTTTATAGGAACATAAAAGATCCTGGGAAATTTTTTTTAACATGGAGACTCCTTTTAGAAAATGTATCAGAATTTTTTAGAAAGAAATTCTTTTTCATAAATAATATTATTATTAGATGTGACAAATCAGAGGAAAAAAGGAACAATTAAACACAGTGTTAAAACATGCGATCAATTGCGACGTTTCGCCAATTTATTATGGCTTCATCAGGCTCTTGATGAAGCCATAATAAATTGGCAAAACGTTGCAATTGATCGCATGCTTTAACACTGTGTTTAATTGTTCCTTTTTCCTCTGATTTGTCACATCTAATATCTAAATAATGGGACTGAATAACAATAATAATATTATTATTTTTCATTATGATCAAGTATACTGTCCTAAGGCTGGTTTGACGCAAACATCTGCCTCTTCTCAACTCTATCCCATGGTTCTCTAAAAGTCCCATATCACATATAAAATTATCTACTCCAATCAAGATCTCCTTATTTTCCCCACTTTGCCCTCTATCCTTTAACAATCCCTGCCCTATCATATCTGAGTTCATCCCATTTAAAGATTCTTTTACCGTGTTCTTCCATTTTTTATTTGAAGATAACCTCTATCTAATAAGAAACGATTTCAAGAGAGAAGCTTCAGATCATGTAGGAAGAGCTATTGGATGTCCCTCAAATGAATTTGAATTAATGTTTAAACTCCCTGCTGAAATGTCCGTCTTTAAAGGAGAATGTTTTGCTATTATCAAGACTATCGAATATATAGATACTCGATAAAACTAAATTATTGATTATTTTTAAATTGAAAAGTTTTTCAGTCACAAACTAATAAAAGACAATAATTTCAATTCATTTTTTTTTTTGCAACGAAATTTTCTCTGGAGAGAGACGGACTGGTAGAAATTTTAATTGAATGCAATGGAAGGCAGCCCAGAGGTAGTGAGGAAAGAAAAAATTAACACATATAAAATAAGGTGTAATTTATTGGAATCCTTCCTCCTTTCCTTTCAAACCGACGCGACGTTTCGGAGGATTTTTCCCTCCTTCTTCAGGGTTTCAAAGGGTCAATGAATGAAACAAATAAAATGTTTCCTTCTTCTCTCCACAGTAGTGTTCAAAAACTTTCTTCATTTTTAACAAAGGCATAGAAAAACAATTTTTTTTCCTCCTTTTCTTAATTAGAACACTACTGGAGTGGAAGAAGGAAACATTTTATTTGTTTCATTCATTGACCCTTTGAAACCCTGAAGAAGGAGGAAAAATCCTCCGAAACGTCGCGTCGGTCTGAAAGGAAAGGAGGAAGGATTCCAACAAATTACACCTTATTTTATATGTGTTAATTTTCCCTCCTCACCACCTCTGGGCTGCCCTCCATCACATTCAATTAAAATTTAAATTCATTATTATTATTTATTTTATTGATTCACCAAACAGTCTCGGTCAACACTGGTTTACCATCTTCAGTAGTAAATTCGTTCTCTATTGAAGATGGTCAACCAGTGGAGACCGAAACTGTTTGGTGAATCAATAAAATAAATAATAATAATGAATTGAAATTATTGTCTTTTATTAGTTTGTGACTAAAAAAAACCTTTCAATTTAAAAATAATTAAAAAATTAAGTCACTTAAGTTCTGGAAGAATTTTATAATAAATTCTTGATTGGTACAGATTGTCTGAACATCGTTTCCGCAATTAATGGGATTCATATCAACAAAAATCCATTATATTTGATTTTAGATATGATTAATCTTTTGGATTTAGTGTGTCGAATTTCAAAAAAGATCATCTTTTCGATGGCTTAACTCTTGAAACTCAAGACAACTTGTGGTACCAGATTGTGCAAAAAGCACTTTAATTTAATTTAAACAAAAAGAAACTCATACTCAAATAAAACAAAGGCTGTATCTTGAAAGGAAATTAGATATACTCAATTAAATGAGGAGTCACTGTCCTCTCGGGAATCGAACTCGAGTGCCAGATTTTTTGTCGGGCGAAAGGCCCAGCATTTGAGACCAAAACTCGTATCTCCAAGACAATTTCTAGTACCTATTTTCAAAACTCACAAAAATATTTATATTTATATGGGATTAAATTTTCTGATTGGTAAATGGAAAAATTTTTCAGAGATGTTCTATGTCCAAATTTAACGTTTTACTGATTGGCTTATAAAAGATTTATTTTTCTAAAATAAATAAATGTATTGTAAATAATTTATAGAATATTATAGTTTTAATAAATTATGATATTTAAATCTCAAAAAGCGAATAGAGTTTATAAATAGGATTATTATTATCGGATTTATCATACATTTCACTTTTCTATTTTAAATCGGTTATATTTGATTTAAATTGTATTCTTAATATTCTATTAATTTTTATTAATATTATTGATTGTATATTATAATAAGAAATAGATACAATTCTTTAGAAAACATCAATAAAACGTTTATTTGAACATGTATATTTATGAATCCGACGTCTAGAATCCGTAATCATAGCAAAGGGCGAGATTGCTAAATAGTAAAATTTAACTCAGAAAATCACTAGTTATCAATAAGTAATATCTTGTTTTCATGTTCTCAATTAAAAACTGTAATAATTTAGATAAAAATTATCAATAGAAGGTAAGACGATAATTTATTTTCATTTTCTGCCTATAACAGTAAAAATGTAATTTTTTATAGGTGTCCTTAATAAGTTAGTCATCCATTCTAGTACATATGGTCTTAGTGACTACCTTCAAATAATAATAAATGGAAATCAGATAGAGAGTCAGCCAAAGATAATGAGGATAATGAAAAAAACAAATTCCAATTAAAATGATTTTTTGGAACGTTATATTCATGAAAATTTCTTTTGATGTGATTGCCAAAGTATAACCAACTGAGCCTTCACTATCTGAATCCAAACCAATACTTAATAACTTATGAGGAGAATTTTCTAGGTTAGGTTTCACAAAAAGGGAAACCTAACCTAGAAAAAGGTGAAATCTAACCTAGAAAATTCTCCTCATAAATTATTTATAATGTTTCACCTAGAACCGACACCAAAATCCTTAAAAATTACCAATACTTAATGTCTATATGAAGATAGAATTTGATTATTTGTGGCCTGACTAATATTAATATATATTGGGGTGTAATGTAGATGTTGAAGCTTTTATTTTAGTGATAATTTTGTTAAGAGTTGAAATTTTATAATTATTTACTGAACTCGAATAAATAATACAATAAAACGACGACGTTTCGATTGACTTATTCTGTGATCGTTCTCAAGTATGTGCACCCACTGCGATTTTGGGATGTGTTTAAATATAATTTATCAGAATTTTTTCTAAAAAAATTATTTTTTATAAATTTTATTATTATTCACACAGAAATCCTCATTCTTCTTTTCATTCTTACATCCTTCAAAAAAGAAATAAAAATCTTCTCAATTTTTACTAGCCCGTAAACATGTTTAATAATTAGTAATGAAACTGTTAAAGGTTTTATTTTTGTGATTAATTTGATTAAAGATTGAATGTATTAATAATAATAATTTTTTTAAAAATTGATAATATTTTTCTTTCTTTTTGAATGATGAAAGATTGAAAAGAAAAATAAGGAAATTGGATATGAATAATTTGAACAATCAAGAATATTTTAAGTTTGAATGTTTTTATTATTATTATTAAATGAAAATAAACTTAGCCCTGTCTCGAATATTGCTCGAATTTGTGGAGAGGAGCCTCCAAGCATTCTCTTAACACCTTAGATGCAATTCAGAGGCGGGCTATCAGACTGATAGGAAATCCAACATTAACTGATACTCTCGGCTGCCTAGCCCATCGTAGATCTGTCTCCGCCCTTTCTCTTTTTTTATAGATACTACCATGGCTTTTGTTCTGACGAAATAAAATCGATAATCCCTCCAAAGGCTTCATTTGCGCGAAATACACAATTTTCTAGGACTCAACACCCCTACGCGCCTAAATTGGATACTAACGCAATACCCAACTCGTTTAACCCAATGACATCTAGAGACTGGAACCCTCTTCCACCGACTGTCCTCCCAGCAACATATAACCTTCAATCTTTCAAGACCAGCATCCACAGATACCTTCAACTCCGAGCCAATCCCTAAAACTCTTCTTATTTCCAAGATGGAACTCGATCCCTGCCACCATCTTTCCCGCGACTTATAACCCTCAGCTATTTAAGACCCGTATCCACAGATACCTTCGACCCCCACCCAGCCCATAAAATTATTTCTTCTTTTCACGATGGAGGGGACAGTCCAGGCCTTTAGGGGTTGCATCTTTTTGGTGTAACTCCTTCTCCCATCATTTTCATAAAAAAAAAGATACAAGGGTCCACCGCGGACTTCAGAGGTTGAACATTTTCGGTGCAACTTCTTCTTGTATTAGTATCATTATAAAATAAAAACTTAATCGCAAAAGTAATATATAGGTTTTATTTATAAGATTAAAAAACAATTTTTCTGATTGATAAAGGAAACCTCGAAACGTTCAAATAAACGATTTGATGATTGTTTTTTAAAAGAATTGTATTCATTTCTTATTTTGTATTAATAAATGCAGGGAAGGTATTATGTGTTGCTATGAATCGTTGGAACAAATGTGACTGTGATTGGAGGGGTTTCAGGAGTATCGGGAGGCTTTAAAAGGGTAACGTTTTGCCCTCCACCAGGGGTCATTTTTAGCCGCAACGAGGCTCGTGCTTTTCTTGTGCCATTCGCAAGAGCATCCAACAGCGTGCGATTAGTAGTTGACACCAAGGTGTACCCAGTGATATCATACTTGCTGCTCCCATGGGCGTCATTCGAGCTCGGCGGAGGCGCAGATCCCATGCCTGAAGGCGGTGGTATCGATGTTTTCGAGGTATTCAAATTAAAACATGGATGAAAATGCTTTGTTCGTTCGAAACAGAAATAGTGTCGCTGGCAGTTGATATAAAGAGCGGTTCCAATAATGAAAAGGACCAGAGTGATACAAATATACACCCAAATCAATTGAGATGATTCCTAAAAAAGAAAAAAAACAAGTCAGAATTTTTTTATTTTTTATAAAAGTAATATTAATAAAGTAATTTTTGGAGACGGACTGATTAGTGAAATTGAGTGGATCTTGATGAGGCAGTCCAAAAAAAGAAGAAGATAATTTATACTATCTTTTTATTCAAAAACCGACGTTTCAGAGACTATTCCCTCCTTCTTCAGGGTTTTGAAAAGTCAGTGAAGGAATTCCAATGCGACATTCCTCTGTCTCCTCTTTCAGTGGCAGTAACAATAATATATTGTATTTCATTCTCAGCAGAATTATAGTGTACTACACTCTACCACACTATAATTCTGCTGAGAATGAAATACAATTTTTATTATTGTTACTGCCACTGAAAGAGGAGACATTGCATTTCCTTCACTGACTCTTCAAAACCCTGAAGAAGGAGGGAATAGCCTCCGAAACGTCGGTTTTTGAATAAAAATATAGTATAAATTATCTTCTTCTTTTTTTGGACTGCCTCATCAATATCCACTCAATATTAATTAATTTTAATTAAAAATAAAATAAAAATATGATAGTTTATAATAGGAAAATAAGGACAAGTTTTTATATGTGACTTTTTTATTTATCAGCCAACGTTTCCTCGACTTTGCCGACTTCTTCAGGGCTTCAAAAAGTCATGCCACACATTCGTCTAATTTAGAAAAATTTAGACAAATGTGGGGGATGACTATTTGAAGCCCTGAAAAAGTCGGCAAAGTCGAGGAAACGTTGGCTGATAAATAAAAAAGTCACACATAAAAACATGTCCTTATTTTTCTATTATAAACTATCAAATTAATACTAATTATGGACGGAAATTATAATAATAAAATAAAAAGAAATTAAGATATGAACTAGGAAGACCAGGTGAAGCTACACTTTTGGCTGCGAACGGCTTGGGCTAAAAAGTATGAACTTTGCATAATTATTAATAATAAAATAATTTCAGCTCATTAGATACAACCGTCCAAGAGTTCCAATTATCATAAATGTTTTTATTTATTGTTTGGTAAATCGTATCCATAATTTAATTAATTTATAAGATCTTATGAAATTGAATATATAAATTAAGTTATTAAATGAAAAGCTTATTTTTCAGCAGTTTTTTTTAATTTTGAATGCTGGTTATTTTAATTTATTCAAATATTTCGGAAATTTCGTACAATTTTCCTTCTTCAGTGGAAAAAAATCACCGTATTTGCTCAGTCTTCAGAAAAATTTGAACACAATAAAATAAAATATATATAAAATAGTAAAAAAAAAATAACCACCATTTAAAATTAAAAAACTGCTGAAAAATAAGCTTTTCATTTAATACCTATAAGAATCCTCAGCACCACCGTGAATCGAGATAAATAAATTAAATTCAGAGTTTTATATTGAATAAGACGGACGTTTCGTCACTAAATTTGCAACTTCTTCGGCGACTAATTCTTCAACTCAATTGTCTGATATTATTATATGAAACATTCTATCTTTTTTAATTTATCTTATTCTTAAACACATTAATTTTTCATTACAGTTAAAATAAATCTGAATGTGATTTCTGTGGTTCTTTGTTTTAACGGTAAAGAAAAATTAATGTGTTTAAGAATAAGATAAATTAAAAAAGATAGAATGTTTCGTTTAATAATATCAGACAATTGAGTTGAAAAATAAGTCGCTGAAGAAGTTGCAAATATAGTGACGAAATGTCCGTCTTATTCAAAATAAAACTCTAAATTTAATTTATTTATCAAATTTCCTAAGATCTTATTAATTATTTTTTATTGATTTTATTTTTATGACCGTTGGGATAGAGTCCATTTGGACAGATAATTAGTGAATATTTTAGATTTTATAGAGATTTGATTTTGTGTGTATTGAGTGTCAAATTTTTGCAGTTAGTTGGGCTTGAACTCAGGCTTTGTGGTGTTTAGTTGAGTCAACCGAGAATAGATTTCTTTTATTTGAGTTCTACTAAAAATAATATTGATATAAAATAAATTTGAATTTAAAATATAAGATGTTCTGAAATTATAAAGATGATATAATGAAAATCGCTACTTCAACTCATCGAAATGAGCTTAAAAGTTTATAATAACAATCCTATCTGGCTTGGTTGTTCATCTGATTGTGAGTTTGTGTTGTTTTAATAATAATACATATCTCAAAATGGGTAGATTTTTTAATGAAATTAAAATCTATGCAATCAATATATTTTTTTGCTTCTTAATCTGAAGAGAGAGCAGGGTGATTTTCTTTTTCTACTGGTACAATAAATAGCCCCTAACTCTTGAATCTAGTCACTTTTAATATAAATGGCCAACTCTAAATCCAAAAATTTTCTCAATTCTTTAACGAAAGTCAAAAATATGGAAACGGCAGCTCAGGATAGGAAGATCGGCTGTGAGGCCAAGATCCACGAAAGATTGTAGCGCCCAGGAGTAATAAAGTAAAAGTAAGTTTAACGAAAATATTCCATTCTGTATTATGGATCGCATTCTGAAGACTGGAATATTTGACGTAAAACGTAAAAACAGCTGAAGGGATTATTATGAAATTTCATATTTTGATCAGATGTCTTCTAACTTACGTTTTTACTTATATAACGTTTTGATATTTTGACCCAAAAGGGGGTTTGGGGGGCAAATGAATGAAAATTATCAAATAACTCATAAACTATTAACTCAACGGAAAATTTTATTATGAGCAAAGTTGTAGGGGATGTGATTTCTGACAACTTTTGTTTAAAAAAATTCCCCCAAAAAACCACCCAAAAAATGGGGAGAGTGTCAAAATATGAAAATTCTTGCTCTTGGGCCAAACTCAACCTGTGAGGGTGGGGTTCGTGGGTTGGGGGTCCAGGAGGCGTGCCCCTGGCTAGCAAGAGGGCCGCCGAAGGCGGGCCTTGCAGCTAGTTCTAAATAAATAAATAAATAAATAAACAAGAATCTGATATTAATCAATAATTCCCCAGTTGACTAATTCTGCAAAGAACTGAATTATTATCTAATGAAAAAATGAAATTTAGAACCACATCTAGCTTTTTTTTTTATAAAAATGGTACTATTATAAGTTTATTTTAAGAAATAGTTGTTTTTAACTAAATTAATTTTAAAATAAATTGTTTATTATGCATGAATCTTATTATATTATTATAAATGAGCAATTCTTATATATATACAATCGATTTCTCAAAAACAGCTCTAACGATTTGGGTGAAATTCACGGGTTAGGGGTTTTGTGGGTTGACAATTTGAAAGTTCAGGGTCTTATCTTCTGTAACTTCAATTTGATAGATTTTTTGTTAATTTAAATAATTATTCACAGGTGGTTGTGTCAAGAAAAAATTATAAAAAAAACAAACACATTACTTAGCGTACTAGAAAATAAATTGTAAGAAGAAAGGAAACAATGTAGAAATTGACCTGTGGCTCCGGCGCTGGTCCAGAATCAATAGAACCGCCTGTTCCTGGATAGTCACACAATGGGGGTGCAAATCCTTTATTACAATGACAATTTCCCAATGAATTGCAAACCCCATTATCATTACAATTGTTAGGGCAGGAAATGCCTTGACGTAGCGACTCAACAGCCATACATTTCTGATTAACACACATCTAAAAAAATAAATAATTTGTTAGATTATTTTCATCATAGATAAAATAAAATATAATAAATTCATTAAGAGAGTTTCTTACTTTTCCTTGAGCACATTTTGCTCCATCGGGTGCCAGGCCGGGATCGGCTTGGTTGAGTCCCAAATCAACTAAAGCAGATCGGCAAGGAATAATCGACCCTTTGGAATTAATGAAGGAATGACTTAAAATCGCTACTGATTCCATTCCAAATTCAAGCTTTTCATTAATGTGTTTGCAATGGAGCATCCCGCAAGCGATGTCTTGTTCCTAGGAAGCACAAGAAAAAATTAATAATTATTTTATTTCAAATTGTATAATAAATTCAAATAATTATTTAGTATCTAAAAGTTAATTTAGACGGGTTAATTTGTATTAATATTTCTTTGAAAATCATGATAGATTGATTTCCACTGAATCCGAGCTGTTATGGATAATTTGTATTACATTTCAGAATGGCTGTTTCACCCGCTTTAATAATTAAACCCATGCAGAAACCGTGGGGTCAGGGGGTCAGCTGCTCCCTCTGGGAATTTGTCTACGAGGACAAGGGGGTCCCGGACCTCCTAAAGAAAGAAATTTTACCGCTACTTTACCCAAAAACAACTTTGTTGGCAAATAGTTGGTTGTAAAATTAATGTTATTCTATTATCTGTTTGCGTTAACAAAACCTAAAAACCTTGCGCCGTAACGTTAGCCTAATAATTACTCAAGCATTATAACTACAAACAAAAATTTGAACTCTTTTTTTTTCTTTCGGTTTTCATAAAACCACAAGTACCAACTGCTTAAAAATGGGTTAAATTGTACCAATTTGCTTAAAAATTTTATGGGGGCGGGCCTCCAGCCGGTGGGCCTACATTACTTTCCAAGTTTTGACCCCCCTTGCCTAAGATCGTTCCGCCGTGCTTGAACCCATGTGCCAAAAAGCAACTCAGGCTAAAGGAGAAACTCATCTGACCGATATAAGTTGTAAAAATTCTACTCAAAAATTAAATCTTCATCGCTATTCATCTAGGTACTTAATAAAAATGTAATAGCAAGTATTAAGTAGAAGATAATCTATAATTTTTAAGGAATTACCTTACGGTTTCTACGTGAAACATTTTAAATAAGAGTGGATTAAAATACTAGGTAGATTTCACATAAATAATTATTATTTATCAGAAGATACATAATCTATTGTGAATTATTTTGTAATTAAGTTAATTTTTTTTTTTTTTTGGTTTTTTTATCTGTAGCTGGCGTCACGAAAATAGAAGCATGAAATCGTTTGATGTTGACCAGTGACACTATTGCCGTTTTCATAGTTGGAGAGATTAACGTTAGATCCTGGTCCTGGTTGATAGCCAAGCTGACCGAGGGCACGGTTGCCAAATTAGATAAGAGTCGACCCTGAGTCACTAGTCCCTTGCCACGCCAAAACGGCAACACTGTCCTCTGATGTTGAGCGGGTCAATGATTTTAATTCCATGACGCCAACTAAATTATTAATTAGTTACATTTTTTTATTGTATTACGTTGCTAATAAGTTCTTTGATCTCGCCAAATGAGAGGGAGAGTCGTTACCGGAAAGACACATACTTGAATGAAATCTTTCTGAATAGTTTGATTTCTAATATTTTCAGTTGTAAGCAGGAAATGTTTAAATATAAGATTTTTTCTAACAAATTAGGTAGGTATATAACGTTTGGGACATTATTTCTGTAATCAAGTGTTAATTATTGTTACAAATAAATGTAATTAAGTGTTAATAATTGTTACATATAAATAACGAAATTCACTTTAAACTGTAGATTTTTAGTTTTACTAATAATTTAATTATATAAAATTAAGTAGTCTCGACAATTCAGCAATCTGTATATCTAATTAACTTTTATCTACGAGTATAGCTGTTCAGTTTAATTAGGGGGCATTATAATCATTTTCATAAAGAAGAGATCATTCAATTTGAAAACGACTCCAGGACTAAATGTCAAACGTCGTGAATTCAAATGAGTTTTTTTCATTAAAAGTGTGCAATCTAGGTGGTTTCAACCGAAACTTCTCTGTCGATAGAACAGATGTGATTAAATTAAATCTTGTTACATAGAAATAACACTTGACAAAAGCTCCTTGGAATAGTGACCAAAATGTTGTGTATTCAATATATCTTTTTAATTAGTTTTTATTTTAATTTATTTTTCAACGCAAAAAGATCACAAAGAATCTACAACAGGCATAACAAATATCATACATGTGTGCAATCACAATCTCTGGCTAAATAAATGTCGCTTAATATGATCATTAAAATTACTCAGAGTTCTTATATCTTTCAAACTTTCATGCACTTCATTAAACCAGATTACAGCAGTGTGGGAGATCCTCTTCTGAACCACACTCCTGGCACTTGGTAGCACATGATTGTGTTGATTAGCTCTGGTGTTATGCTCATGTATATCATAGTTAAATAGTAACTCAATACCAGTACCTATCAAATTAATCTTAATGTTGAAAATCAATATCAGTGAATCCAGTTTAATTAGTTCTCTAAGCTGCAATAGCCTCACTTCATAATGCTCTGGTGTTAATTCTAGGGTGCCTGCAGAATATAAGTTTAACAGCATACACTGAGGGCCAGTTTTATGTCGGTTTGTAAAGTTTTTGTTAAAGTTAACAAAGGGTAAAACCTTAGAATTCACCTGTGCCAGGCGGGATGGCCAATCAGATGAAACTGTGTGTCATCTGATTGGCCATCCGGCCAGGACACAAGGTGAATTCTAAGGTTTTACACTTTGTAAACTTTAACAAAGACTTTACAAACCGACATACAACTGGCCCTATCTGATCTCACTGTGTCATCTGATTGGCCATTCGGCCAGGAACAAGGTGAATTATAAGGTTTTACCCTTTGTAAACGTTAACAAAGACTTTACAAACCGACATAAAACTGGCCCTATCTGATCTCACTGCATGTCATCTGATTGGCCATTCGCCCGGGAACAAGGTGAATTCTAAGGTTTTACCCTTTGTTAACTTTAACAAAGACTTTACAAACCGACATACAACTGGCCCTATTTGATCTCACTGTGTCATCTGATTGGCCATTCGGCCGGGAATAAGGTGAATTCTAAGGTTTCTACCCTTTGTTAACTTTAACAAAGACTTTACAAACCGACATACAACTGGCTCTAAGTAGAGATACCAAAAAGATTTTTAGAATTTCAATTAGTTTTTATTTATATCATTGGTGGTCGAAACTAAGGAGTCTCATTAATAATCTGAATGTAAAACTGAAATGATTCGTGATATTTAGAAAAAAAAATTTAATCAATTTTTTTTATCATTAGAAATAAATTGTATCAACATAAAAAAAGCTTTACTTCTGAACGCTTCAATAATTGATTTCATTAAATATAAAAGCGCTTTCACTCATACCTGGCATTTTACATAAGACTTATTCACGAGATTATATCCACAATTTCCATGTCGAGTTCCTTTAGTATTCATGGCATAGCATTGCTGTTCGCTGGACTGACCCGAGTAACCCCAGAGGAGCCGGCATTGGTCCGAATGAGTGCGACATTGACCCCGAAAGCAATAAGCCTTGGATTGCTGACACGCCGTCCCGTCCAATTTATACACATCCTAGACAACAATTTATATTCATTAAATTCTAAATAATAAAATTCCTGAAATTATTTTATAATAACTAGGTATTTATTTATTTTTTACTTTTTTTTTAAATAGATTCATTATTTAAGACGACTGCAAGAAAAGAGGGCGTGAGAAGTATTCAAGAGTGGGATTGGAGTCGAAGGTATTTGTCGAGCCGGATTTGGAGTAAGTGATGATTCCAGATTCTAGAAGTCATAGGGATAAAAGATTAACGAATGCATTCATTCGATTTGTTTCAAAACAGCGTTTTTCGTGTAACTGAGTCTTTAGGGAGGATTATATTCTTAATTATGAAAATGCAAGAAGAAGCAATTTGAGAGTCAATAATGAATGATTATCGCTGGAAGGATTGTATAAATAATTGAGGAATTTTAAGTGAATATTACAAAAAAAAAACTATGAAATGTTTTTAAAAATTTTAAGCACCGATTCGTGAATATGAGTAGTTATTCGCTTAAAGAAACAATATGAAATTATTTTGAACAGTTGCAAATCCTCTTATGAAAAGAACTTTTTGCATTTTGTTTTTATTAATTAATTGTATTTTTTTGATTTAGAAGATTTTTCGGTCTCGTGAAAAAATTAGAAAAATAGTCACAAGCCATGTCTGTTCAATCGGATAAAATCTTGCAAATTATCAACCTAATCGTCAAAGTCTTAATAAGAAAATATACTTATATGCATATATATATATATAGATATATTTTTTTTTTGAAGATATACGAAAATGAAATAGTTCTAAGTCAATATCTACAAAGAAAAGAGATGGTAATAGAATATTTAAAGGTTGGTTTAGAGTCGAACGGATTTGAGAAGCTGGGTTTTTAAGGATTAAAGTTTGAAGAGAAAAGGCAGAAATAAGTAGGAATAATCATTCTATAGTATATATAAAGCGCTTATGGCCGTTTCCGTACGGAAAAAAAATTGTTCGATTTTTACTCGGGGTCTTCAGCCCAGAGAGTCCAAAGACATTTTGCCAAGTTTGCAGCAGAGGCCAGGTGTCTTCAGGCCGAGGAGTCAATTCAACAATTAAACTTCGACTTAATTTGATTTATCATTGCATTTTATTTAATAAAATAATAATTATTACATTATTTATTGTAATTAGAAATAAGTAACTTTTTAACTAATGGCTAACAAGCCAAGGTTTATAAAGGAAAAAAGTAGTTCAAGTAATGTTCCCTTAAGAAAATAAAGGGGTGACACGAGGGGTGAACTGCGATTGGAATTAGTGTGTACATGTCTTTGGAATTATGTGGAATAATTTTGGAATTCATTAGATAATGTCCCTTCATCTATTGTCTTCTACTTGAAAATGAAAGAGGAAGTACAAGTAGGTGCACCGATATTAGGTCCTGGTTCACCCCTCGGGGTGGCATGTGTGTTGGGAATTACCCTGTATTGACTGAAGATGAATGCTTTAGAAGCTACAGTATGAAATAAATTAAAAGATTTATGATAAGCATTATTATAACACAATTGAAGCGTTCAAAAACAGAGTGGACCAACCCATAAATCTCATTTTCGCTGATAAACTCTATAATCAAGTAGGTTTTTGATAAAACTAAATAGACAGTGGTCCAAACTTAGTTTTTAAAGTTCCTTCTAGATTACAGCATAGGTACCAGGCTATTGCCTCCAAACTTTATCTCTATTTTGCTGGATTTCTTATAAAAACCAAAAGTAGGATAGTCCACTCTGCTTTTGAATACCTAAATTATAAAAATGTATTGAAAGATAGAATTGGATTTTGAAAATTACCCGTGATTGGGAGGTCAGCCTATCGGCCTAAGCTAATGGATGAGTCTAATTTTTCTAAGATAGAATGTTGATATATAATTGTTAATATTATATTTATAATCGAATGGAAATTACCTTAGGACAATATTCACTTTGACCGGTACAATATTCAGGTAAATCGCATTCGTGAGCATCGGCTGGACGACAAAGAGTCCCTGGAGATTTGGGTCGACAAAGATTTAAATCGCAACATTCTCCAGTTGCACAGGATGCATTTCGTCGAAGCATGCATGTTCTAAAAAAAATGAAAAAAAGTTATTTGTTTATCTACAAATAAATAAATAAATAATGTGTATATAATTATTGTTGTTTTTTTAAGAAACATATTCACTCATATCATTAGTGAAGTATTAATGTGACAAACTTTCGCTTCAGTTCTGAAGTCTTATTCAGGAATCCAGCTCAAAAATGACAGTAAATGCAGATTCGGCAAAAAAAGTCTTGCATTTTAGTATGGGTAGGTATATTGGAATTGTATAATCGGAAGCTTTTTGATTATTATTAAAATTTAAAAGAAAAACATAGTAAATGCAAGGTTCGATTATTTTCTGAGTGCTTTTGAGATTGAAGAAGCTTGATATTGAGTAGAAATATTGCAAATAAACACTTTATAAGCATTTGAATAAATTTGTTCATGAATTTCCAAGATAAACATTTTAAAAGACCTAGGAGATTTTTGAATATACCATCTATGTTAATATAATTGGAAAGTCGATTGAATATTTTTGTTCTTGAAATAAAAATAAAGCAAGTAGCTACCACTTTTGAAAATAGCAAAATTACAATATAAGAAGGAATATAAAAGTTCTTCTAGTTATTTAATCTAATTAATAAAGCAAACACATTTAATTAATTAGAAGAGAAAAATAGTAAGTGTGTCTGCTGTGGAAAAATAAATTTTTAAATTGATTTGATGACGAGACTGGATTTCGAGTGCTGCTCTTACCATCAGTCTATTATAATTGATTCACAGGAATCGATGTAATGTGAATCAATTGCATAGATTGATGAAGAGGACAAGGCTCTCGAAACTATAGTCTCGTTATAAATAAATTTAAAAATTTATTTTTCCAGCAGAAGACACACTCTTTTATTGTCTCCTCTTTAATTTATAAAAATTCTGGGCTACTCTCAAAAAAACCTTCAATTTATTTCATTAAAATAAAATAATAAATAAGTAGTTAACTACCCTAGTAGCACAATGTTTCAAACTATGTAGTAACTATATAGATTCTAGAAAACTATATAGACACTATATAGTTATTATATAGTATGAAACATTGTGCTACTAGGGTAACATTTTTTGGTAAAATAAAAAAATACATACATATACCTGTATATATTTTTTTAATCTAAAAATAACAAAATTATAAAAATTATTTAAACATTTTAAAATCACAAAAGAAAAATAAACAAATACATGTGATACTAGTATGTTTATTAAAAATATATTGCCATTTCTCAAAAAGAAGTCAGCTATTTAATTATATGTCCTTATATTTATACATCTTTGGATTAAGAGTAGTTGAAATTTTAGTAAAATCACAATTAATTATAATTATATATTGAACACGAATAAATAATACAATAAAAGTACGACGTTTCGATCGACTCATTCTGCGATCGTTCTCAAGTATGAGCATTGAGCACCCAATCCGATTTTAGGGCCTTTTTTTCAAAATAAATCGGAGTGGGTGCTCTAATGCTCAAAACTTGAGAACGATCGCAGAATGAGTCGATCGAAACGTCGTAGTTTTATTGTATTATTTATTCGTGTTCAAATAAATAATTAATTATGTGTGATTTTACTAAAATTTCAACTTCTTAATAAAATTAATCACTAAAAATAAAAGCTTTAACAGCTTCATTACTAATCTTTAGAATATATTTTTAAAAAGATATAAAATATTTAAATAAATATAAAAAAAAATACAAATCTTTTATAAAAAACCTTCCAGAACACATTCAAAATCCAAACGTTTCGGGGGAATTTCTCCCTTTTTTAATGGTTAAAATTTGCGAAAAAATAAAAAAGAGTTGCTTTCTCTAAAATTTAGAAAGCAACACTAAGATATTAAATGAAAAAAAAAATATTTAATACTTAGTGTTGCTTTTTAAATTTTAGAGAAAGCAACTTTTTTTTTTTATTTTTTCGCAAATTAATAAAATCGTTTTGGATTGTTTTTTATAAAAGATATTTTTTTTAATTTATAAAAACAACTCAATAAAATGTTTTAAATAAATATATAAGCATGCTATGTACTATAAATAATGTATTATTTGAATAAAAAACTAGAGTGATTAGTTTGTTTGAAAATCTCTAACGGCACCCACCTGGGTTCGCAACAGGGATTGTCACACCTCTCGAGCAGACCGCAATCGCATTGTTCCCCGGGCTCGACAAATCCATTTCCGCAAACAGGCCCATCAAAAAGTCTTGTCGGTCGATTGCGCAGGCAATAGTCCATGCCATGTTCGAAAGCCAGAGCAAGGTAATTCAATGAGCACTGCGACCAGCTGGTGGGGCCGATAGGGCTTGAACTCGGGGCCATAATACACCGCTCTCGAGTGCAATTGCATTCGGCAGTGTCGTGTTCCATGCCGAAATTATGACCCATCTCGTGGGCGACAGTGGCGGCAACTAGACCCACCACTGTACTGTGGTCCATATTCACTCCCCCGGAGAACTCAAATGTGCACATAGGTCCTAGAAATAGACATAAGTTCTGTTGAAATTATATGTAGGAAATGGAATGTTGTTGGTTCGAGGTAAAACATATTAAATTATTGATTTGACGCGGCGGTAGATTTTGTAAAGTTACCTGTAAATTAGTTAAAAATGAAGTAGGTCTTACTAGAAACCTCCCAAACATATCATTCGACTCAAACTCACTAGAATTCAGGGATAAAATTTCAATGCTAGGCGTAACTCTAGGGAATGACCATATCTCAACCACTGCTAAAGCTGCAGCGCGCAAGCTTGGTCTCTTATTTAGGTCTAGACTCTAGACGCTGTTATACACCCAGTCAACTTCTTATACCGTATAAGGTTCAAATTCGTCCCTGTCTCGAATATGGCTCTCATCTGTGGAGGGGTGCCTCCAAGCATTCTCTTGCTACACTGGATGCAATTCAGAAGCGAGCAATTAAACTAATAGGAGACCCGGCTTTAACCAACTCACTCGACTCCCTGGCTCACCGAAGAACCGTTTCTGCCCTTTCCCTGTACTACAGAAACTATCACGGCGTTTGTTCTGTCGAGCTGAAATCAATTATCCCCCTAATGCCCTCTTTACGAGAAACACGCGGTTTTCAAACGCTCAGCACCCCTTTGCTGTCAAATTGGTTAAAAGTCGAACAAGCGCTTTCGCCAACTCTTTTATCCCTATGACCTCCAGAGACTGGAACTCGCTCCCTGCCACCATCTTTCCCGCGACTTATAGCCTTCAGCTATTTAAGACCCGTACCCACAGATACCTTCGACCCCCGCCCAACCAATAAAACACTTTCTTCTTCTTTTCACGATGGAGGGGCCAACCCAGGCCTTTAGGGGCTGCACCTTTTTGGTGTAACTCCTTCTCTCATCATTATCATAAAAAAAGATAGAATATACAATGGTTATATCTAAACTAATTAGTAAATTTATGGCATGGTAGACAAAATACATAGCCCAAGTAGCTAAACTACAAGTAACTGCACGAGTATCTGAGTGTTAAATATTCATGTGATATATTAAACTCTAAAATGGTAAATAATCGGATCAATGGAATTTCAACGTTTTCAGTCGGACTTATAGAATGGTTTCACAAGCACTTGAAAAGGATTCCAAAATCTAATTCGAAACGTTGTGGATTCTGAGAATATCTGCTTAAAAATATAATCTAAATGGTTTCAGCCGAAACCTCTCTTTTGATATAGGTAATAAATTAGCTGATTAAAATTCCAATTGTGTTTCATAACATTTTCTTTTGAATTTATTTCTTTTTACTTTACTAGTAGTATGGGGAAGTATTTGTATTTCTACTTCATTGTTTTAAGAGTTTTTTTTTCAAATTATATTAAAACATCTAGGAAATTAAAAATATAATTAAAAAATGAATTTGAAGGCGAAATTGCATATCAAAGATGTTGTTAAATAGGGATTGATCCCCTCGGAAGTGCCAAACTTGATATCCAGTCAGTTGACTGAACCTGTGAGATGTGTTTCTTCTGCCATGTATAAAATATATGAAATAATTGTTGAATTTAGATTATTTCAAAGGAATTATAAAAATAACAATAAATCTAATTAATAAGGTTTTTACAATAACCTCTGTTGTAGTCTACGATCTAGGCAACCAATAGTGTGTGCACTGTACAGTTAATTGCCTATGTTGCAGGAGACCGTGAGAATATATACTGCGGTTGATATATTACAAGAAAGATTTGTGCAGCACTTCTTTAATTTTAATTCAATTTTTTATTAAAGAGGCATAAACCACAAAAAATAATTTCTAATAAATTTTAAATTATAAGGTTAACAAAGAAAAATCCATAGTCACGTGAATAAAAATAAAAGGGTTAAATATATTTTAAGGTAAATGCTTTTATTTTTATTCTAGAGAGCATGGAAATTTGAGTACTGGATAAAACTTTATTTTCTAACTTTAGTGCACTTTGAACTAAAAAGGTGTCAATAAAAGACAAAATTCCGATAGTAGTAAAGTTAAGAATTCTATAGAACAGAGGTTGTCTAGTAATAAATCAGAAGTGTTATGGATTTTTTTTTTCATTCAAATTCAAGGTTTTTCCATTTCGATTAGATTTTTGAAAATTTTAAATCAAAACCCTTAAAATATTCTAATTAAAATATATAGTTTGACTGTATGTTTATATTTAGAATCAAGTGAATGAAGTTTAAAAATTTTTACATGTCTTATATATGTCAGATAAGGTTGTGTTCAGAGGTCAAATTAAGTGCCCGCATTTCGTATTTTTTGGAATTCGATTTCCAAAGAGGTGAATATAAATAATCCTTTTGACATTTAATTATGAATTATCTATAACACCTCGGATTTACTATTTTATAACCTCTCTACATTTTCTATAAAATTGTGTTTTCTTTTTGAATATATTTTTATTTTATACATTTTAGTAATTGCATTTAACTTTGGGTAGAAAATTCCTAAATCAAATAGTATTTGAAAATACTCTTTGAAACATATAATACGTATTAATGAAATTGTTTAGATTTAAATCCAATATTTTAAAGTTTAAATTATATTTTTTACTATTAATACTAGGCATTGAAGAAATATTGTATCGTCATTGTAAATACATATCTACATGCATAGAAAGATTTAAAGCAATAGTAATTTAATAGAAAAATTCAAATAGTATTTGAAAATACTCTTTGAAACATATAATAAGTAATAATGAAATTGTTTAAATTTAAATCCAATATTTTAAAGTTTAAATTATATTTTTTTACTATGAATACTAGGCATTGAAGAAATATTGTATTACCATTGTAAATACATATCTATATGCATAGAAAGATTTAAAGGAAATAGTAATTTAATATAAAAAAATCAAATAGTATTTGAAAATACTCTTTGAAATATATAATGCGTAATAATGTAATTGTTTAAATTTAAATCCAATCTTTTAATGTTTAAATCATATTTTTTACTATTAATACTAGGCATTGAAGAAATATTGTATTGTCATTGTAAATACATACATGCATAGAAAGATTTAAAGGAAATAGTAGGTCAAAATTTAAAATCAAAATTTTAGCCAAACTGACAAGGAAAATAAGTTAAATAAAAGTATTTAAAAATATATAGTTTGTTGATAAAGTAAAAGGATGTTACCTTTAAGTGCTTTTCCAACGACCCCGTCCTGGAATTGAACTCCCGTTAATAATTGGGCGTTATCATTAGGATGGTCTCGGACTAATTTCTCTCGACGATAACTTAAGAAATTACTTAAGGTTGAATCACCTATAAAAAGAACACAGGGAGGGAAATGAATTAATATTAAACATCGGAAGAAAAAATGGTTCTTTATTAATTGTAAATAATAAATGATATGTAATGTCTACTGAGATAGACGTTGTTAAATTATAGAGTTTGAATAAGCTTCATATTTAGATAGAAATTTTTATGAATAGGTAATTTCTTTTGCCCTAGGGTTTGAATAAATTGAATTTTTTAATAAATAAAATTTTTACTCTTTTTCTATTTATTTTAATTAATTAGAATATCAGCCCCGGGTTATACGGATATTTAAATCAGTTCTTTAGCTAATAAATATTATTACTTTTTTAATTCCTTTTTATTTATTTATTTGTTTATTTTTAATTTAGGTAGCAAATATACATATAATTGTGTTTTTATTTATTTTAATTATTGTACATTAAAAAATAGTATATTACTGATATATCAGAGAGAGAGAAATGCATTATTTTTCTCGAGATGCAATTTGTAGCCAGAGGGCGCTATAATAACAAATTGCATTTATTTCTTGATAATAACAAAACTGTCCTTTTATTTATTTATTTATTTAATTTTGCTTTTCATTTGTATTAACATAATTATTTCCCACGGGAAATAATGTATATTAGCTCCCGTAGGAAATAATGTGACATTTCTATCCCTACTTTGATGTCATAGAAACTAACTTCTACACCCGGTCGTGAAAATAATATTTATTCATTTTTTATAATTTTTAAAAAAATACAAATTTAAAAAAAAAAACATAATCTTAAAATCGTTTATTTTAAATCAAAACGTTTCGGAAGATTCTTCCTTTTATCAATGGAATTTTAATTTAAAAAAGGAAAAAAGTTCCTTTTTAAATCTTAGTAAAAGTGGCTTTTTTCGTTCTTTTTTTCAAATTAAAATTCCATTGATAAAGGGAGAAATTCTCCAGAAACCTTTGGATTTAAAATAAACGTTTTTAAGATTGTTTTTTTTTTTTTAAGATTTGTATTTTTTTTATATAAATGGGGCATTCCACGCCAAATCGTACTATTTGAAAAATTTGAATTTTTGATTTCCTTCGTTTTTTAACATTTTTAATTACTACCCATCAAAAAACTCTTCCTAAATTTTAAATTTTTTGTCTAAAAGATATTGAATTTCGGTTTTTCGATCATAGCTAACTTCTTCAAAAATGGTTCAAATTCAAATTTTTGTTTTTTTATATACCACTTTTTAGAAAAAAATACAAAAAAATTATTCCAAGTGTTTTTATATGCGATTTTTGAGTTTGAAAATTTTAATCTTGTTTTTGAAACTGATGATGTACTCTTCGATTTTTTTTGATAATTTTTTATTTTAAACTTCTATTCATTCTACAAATTTTAAGACCAGGTAATTATCAAAAGACCACTATCAACTAGGTCTTAAAATTTGTAGAATGAATAGATGATGTTTAAAATAAAAAATAATCAAAAAATTGAAGAGTAGGTACACTACACAGTTTCAAAAACAAGATTAAAATTTTCAAACTCAAAAATCGCACATAAAAACACTTTAAATAATTTTTTGTATTTTTTTTCTAAAAAGTATGAGAAAAAAAAAACAAAAATTCAAAAAAAAAATTTGAATTTGGACTATTTTTGAAGAATTTCCAACATTTACCAGGAAAAGTTTTTTGATGGGTACTAAAAAATGTCAAAAAATGAAGGAAATCAAAAATTAAAATTTTTCAAACCGTTCGATTTGGCGTAGAATGCCTCAGATATAGATATATTTATAAATTTTATTTGCATCAAGCAGAGGACAACTCATTAATTTCTTCTTATGAATCATCAGCTCTGCTACACTCGGAAAACTATAAATATTTTCAATTACTAACCATTACTGGAGAGGGCGATCTCATCGGATTCCGACCAAACGACGACGCCCACTAAAGCAACGAATATATTCAATGGCTGGTATAATTTGTTAATGATATTCCCGATATCTTTACAGTGTTGATAAACACGATCAAGACTTTCGTCCAGATCTTTATATACTTTATTATCAACGACGAGGACGAGTTCAACATATCGGGAGTGAACGTTGGCGTTATACGGGCCACGAATCGTCGATTCCGATACCTCGCGTTTCGTCTGAAAATAAAAAACAAAAACAGATTATTAATATTATTTTTAATGGTATTTATCAAGAAAAAATAAATAGGAATACGAAAAGTAACATAATTCAAGAGCAAATCAAAAAGGGCGTCCATTGCTAGATGAAAATAAAAATAAATAAATACATAGAATATTTATATAAGTACACTCATCCCAAGGTTTCAATTTTTTCTCGAAACAAGTCTAGGTCAGAACCTAAGTAAATATTTTTTAATTTGATATTTATGTGTGTAAATTTGTGTAAGGATCAAATTATAGCCGGTCGAATTTCCGCAAGAGGTCATGCTTAAACCTGGGCTTCCTGGTCCGTAGGCAAGTGTTCTACCCTCTAGACTGTTTTTAAATTCTAATAAACTGCTGTGCAAAATTATCGCACATCGCTATGCACAATTTTTTATGAATCCAACTGTCCAATTACTCCATTTTTTTTTACAAATATACAAATTAATAACACAAAACTCTTTTTTTAAATTTATTGCAACAAGTATTTAAAATTAAATTAAATAATTTTCAATGTTTAAACGAATTATATCAGTTTCATTTTATTTAGTAGTGATACGATAATTTTGCACAGCAGCTTATATACAATATAAAAACATATGTTTCAATTTTGATTGTTTTCGAATATTAAACTCACTAGCTTCACAAACGCGATTATGTACACTTTGGAATTTTTAGATTAATTCTTATTATTTTAATATTGGAGAAAATTAGTGGCGCTAGTTAATGGGGGAAGTAAAATGTAATATTCTTAATATAGAATAGATTTTGTTTCCTCGAGAACTTTCTGTCAGGAAGGGTGAATTTATTTGATTTTACATATAATTATTAGCTATATATATCTTGAAGAGTCAAGCGTATCGGATTTTTTCGCTAATATTAGATATTGAAGATTGTTTGGTTTTACACGGTTTCAATTTGCACTATTTTTCAGCGAAATGTAGTACACCTACCTGTAAATGTGAAGGTGTGTATATACATAATTATTATTTGTTATAAATATTAATTTAATGATCTATTGGAGAAAAATTCCTATAATAGGCCAATTTTATTTCTAGATATAGGCTGAGCGATTTTTGCTCGCCAGAGCGGCTGAGAATTTGGGTTCGTTAGAAAATTTTGAATTGTTTTTTCTAAAGGACTTAGAAAGTTTATTCTGATTTCAAAATGTTTATTTATATTTCTAAAATAAAAAGCTAATAAGATATTCTGCTTCAAACTCCCGGTTTAAATATGCAAAAAACCAAAAAATAATCGTAGTGGTAATTTAGACCTAGGGAACAACTGTAAAATAAACTAAAATATGGTCAAAATGTTTCTGCACCTTTGTGATAAGTTTCAACTTTCTAGCTCAAACCGTTCATTGACAAAATATTAACCTAATCAAAAATTTGTAGATAGCTTATTGTGTCTTGAAAGTTTTCACTTTTTACTTCAATTTTAATTTAAATCCTTTAAAAATTAAGAACACTAACAATTCGTATATTAAAAAGAGCATTTGATAATCTCATTTCTGCCTTTGAAAATATCTTTGGTTTGTTTAATTGAATACTTTGGTAACCAAACTCAAATCAATCATAGCTCTCCCAGGGGCAGAGTAAGCCGGGAACAGAGAAGGCCACCCTGTTTAATTGCTAGACCCTCTTAATTGATGCCGGTGGTTGGAAACCTATTCAAACGAATCTTTATCTATATATATATATATAGTATAACTAGTATATACCTTATGTATACCTATATGCTATATAGGAATAGAAATAGAAATATCATTTGTGCTTATGGGTTCTGAATAGACTTATATAGCCATTAACATGATACATGTTACGTTAATTGGAAACTCAATTGAGCTTAATTATTTTTTAATGGGATTTAGAGGAAGGTTCCGGTGACTCTGTATTTAGAAGATTTTACAATAATTTTAATTTGAAAAGATTGAGTTTGCGAGAGTAGCAGGGTTATTGGTTCAGGAGAGGTCAATGAGGTTGTTCTCTGCCTGTCCGCTTTGAAATGATTTAACGCCCCAGAGTTGGAAACCACTGCCTGTCTAAAGAGTTAACAGCTAGCAAGTTGCGAGGTGCCTTCTGGACTGCGAGCACTCAACAGGGTGCCTTCTGGGTGCTATCATTCATCAGAGCGGGTTGCCTAGCTCTTCGCCTGAATCGTTGGAATGGCGGATGTTGGAGGGGCAAATAAACATATACCTATACACAATTTATTTGTTAGAGACTATAGTTTCGAAGGTTTTATCTTTATCTTTGCATTTTAAAGTATAAACCCTTTCTTCTCGATTTTATGTAATTTTTCGTTTTTATTGGAAATCAATTATTTTTCTAGCGTATCAGAGGTTCTAAATATTGTTTAAGTCCGAATGGTTTCAGATTTTGTTTTAAAATTTCCGAATGTTTCCCGTAATATAATAAAGTTAATTTTGGTTTCAGGCCCGCATAGAGAGGGGGGTAAGGGGGGAAATGCCCAGGGACCTAGATTATCAATTTATATTTGAAGAGTAGAGGGAGTGAAGGGGCAGCTTATATTCAAAAAGAATGTTAATTAAGACTTTTGAAATCAGCATTTTCCAAAATTTATTCAATTTTTGATATTAATTAAAGTTCGATGAGATTTTTTTAAATATTTTTCTAATTTTGCTATATGGATATTTAACGTTTCTATTTATGTTTTGTATACTGATCTATTTCATTAATTAATAAATGAGTATTTTCATTTTAAATGAAAATCGATGTCACTAATTAGAATTCAACGTGTCCGTTCTAAAATGAAACGTCCAATCGGCATGAAAAATGTATTCATTAAACGATATGCATAGAATGAAAAATATTTTTAAAATTTTCATTTCTGAAAGGGAAAAACATTAATTAGCTGGGGGAAAAAGTTTGAATTTTCATTCATTGGAATTTTATAATTAATAATTTGAAATTAAATATCTAACATGTTTTTCGAGTTGAAAGTATTTTTACATGCTTTTATTTAGCTCGCCTTCTCCGTCTATCTGGATAGAATCTTGTAATCAAATTTGACCCAGTTTTTTGATTCCCTTGAAAATTGCACCCCTTATTACTTTTTATTTTTTTAAATAAGTTAAAATTAAAAAAAAAATAGCTTAATGTATTAATTTTGATGATAATGTGTTTGATAACAATAAAATAACACTGCCCAACAATGAAAATGCTTCGGGCTCAAAAATAGCTGATTCTTATGTATTTCCACCTGCTGAATTCAAAAATCACCATAAAGATTACCGATTAGCTCTTGTTTTGGAGATATAATCGATCAAAACGGTGAAAAAGACCATTTTGACCTATTTTCGAGTTCCGTTAGATATTAAACAACAATATTTGAGATCACAATATTTTGTTGAACTAATAGAAAACAGCTTCCTCTTGATTTACAAATTACCACTTGTTTGTAGCTCAATTAGAACTCGAGTTATAACTAAAAAACTAAAACTACGTGATTATAAAGGATAATAAACATTAATAAAGTAAAGGGAGTGTAGTTTCAGAGTGAATGAAATAAAACTCAAAGAGGTGTATACAATCTCAATATATTTCGGATTATTAGTCCATCATCAGGAGTTTACAGGTTAAAAACTAATCTGTAAATTCCTGATGGACTAATAACACTGGGCAACAAAAAAGAGGCAAGCTAAAAAACGACGATCTGATGAAGGCACCACATAAATCTCTTCAGACACGACCATCTGTGAAGTATTATTCCAGCAATGTAGAACTCTTAGAATGTAACTACAATTTGTAAAAAAATAAAATGCACTTTCAATGTTGTTAGCATATGTAATTAAAATGTATCTTTTTCTCTTGATCCGCCACCTACTGTATTTCACAGAAACTAGAGCTAAGAAAAATTTTTCATTGTCATATTCGTTTTTCTCAACCCAAAATTGGTAGGAATTGACTCATCAAGTGCTCGAAGCATTTAAAAATTACTTTTTTTGTTGCCCAGTGTAATTATTAGCGATGAAATAGAAAATCAGAAACATTTTAACGACTAGGTACGCTCTCTGCCAATTCGGATGAATTATTTTGTTAGTGAACCCTTTGAGTTAGATAGCTAAAACTTCGAACAGAGCTAAAATATTACTAGTATTATTAAATGAGATTTTAAAAAATATTTCAAGAAGACTCGTTCAACTCTAATTATTTCTTGCTAACGTTTCTACCTTAGATTTAAGGACATCTTCAGAGCAGGAATTAGTCATTATTTATAATAATAGAATCCACAAAACGTTTCTACCTTTGATTTAAGGACATCTTTAGAGCAGGAATTTGTCATTATTTATAATAATAGAATCCACCAAACGTTTCTACCTTAGATTTAAGGACATCTTCAGAGCAGGAATTTGTCATTATTTATAATAATAGAATCCACAAAACGTTTCTACCTTTGATTTAAGGACATCTTTAGAGCAGGAATTTGTCATTATTTATAATAATAGAATCCACCAAACGTTTCTACCTTAGATTTAAGGACATCTTCAGAGCAGGAATTTGTCATTATTTATAATAATAGAATCCACAAAACGTTTCTACCTTAGATTTAAGGACATCTTCAGAGCAGGAATTTGTCATTATTTATAATAATAGAATCCACAATTTATAAAATGTATTATTATTGATTAACAAACAAATGTGCCAAATTTTAACTAATGAGCTACAACCATTGGAGGGCTTTACATATAAGCAGCTTCTGTATTTTTCAAATTTTTCTTTTGAAGATAAAAGCTATTCCAAGGAATTCTTCGTTTTGAAAATACCAACATTTTGGCATTAGAAAGAATTTTTATGATCTTCCGTTCTTCCATTATCGTGGGTGTCAGAATCTACACAGATAATTGTTTTTTTAAACATTTCTATAAACGAATTAGCAAGCAATTTGGAAATTGAATTTACTATTATACTAGCCTTGCGAGGTTTCTCAGTTTAACAGCTTCGGAACTTCCCCACATTTGTTCGAATGTTTTTAATTTAAAATCATTCATTGCTCGGTAAAATTAACTGCCTGGATTATTTGAATTTAATAAATTTAACAGTCCAATATATTTCCGTAGGTTTCGATTGTTTCGATGAATTTACGACCCATCATCGCCCAAGAGTTAAAATTAAAATAGTTTTCCAGCCTTAATCATTTCAGCATGTTATAAAATATTTTAATATCGATATAAAATGTATACACCTATATGAATTATGGATTGAAATTGTCTAAAAAGAGTTTAAAATCGAGAATAATAAAAGGACTATTTGCATATAAATAGAAATCCTAGATAGGTCGTTACCCTTTCTTTTAGATGCTAAAATATTTATTTCCAGAGCAAAACATTTTTTAAAGCTTCGTCATTGATTTATTAATAATTGTCTGCCTGTGAAAACGAATTTATATTTGAAATTTCAATTAAGGGATACAGAGAATATATATATTTTAAGAGATACCTACAGAGAATATATATAATATTTCAAATGCATAAATATTTCATGCCATTCAATGTTTGAATTATTTTTTCAAACTCTTGTAAATATTTAAGGTAAAAATCATTCTATAAGTTGTTCAAATTGTCCATAGTATCATGTCTTAAGAAACACAAGAGTGGTAGGTTCAGAGGGTTGTATTCATCCCTCTGGAATTGAACCCGAGTGCCAAAAGCAATCCGGGTTATTGGCTATTCTTTCGCAAGTCAATCCACATCTGACATATGTAGCATGTTAAATATTTCACTCAAAGATTTAATATTCATTTGTAAGATATCGCGGTCTACTGATTCTAAATTTAAACACATAGCCATGCAATAAAATTTAAATAATGATTGTTGAGTATTTCGATTGTTGAATTTTTTTCAAATATCTGATAGGTATGTAGTAAAAATTATCTATGACAGCTCGGATTTAGAAGATGACATTCTCTCCTGATTTCTTTTAAGATTATTGTGTATTTTCTATGTATTTATGACACAGTTCTTCAGAGATTGGCCACTTCTTCAGAAATTTTATTTTTAAGTTTATCCTCTGATTCAGCTCATTGTTGGTCTGTTATCTGATACTCCTCATAAGTGTAAATAATATCTTGCAAAATAATCACATGGAAATTACTATTTAGGTTAAATTCAGTTCCAAAAAAGTGACTTCACCATAAAAGTAGCTATACAGATGGGAAAGAGCGGAGATGTTTCAGGATAGAAAGGAAATGCTTGAAGACCCCGACCCTTCACAGATGCAGACCATATTTAAAACAGAGGGCTGATTTAGGCCTTGTATTGCGTGAGAAGTTGCGGGGGTGTAAATGAATTTCGGACCTGGATAAAAAGCTTCTACCATAACTGTTCAAATAAGAATACAGAAAGGAAAAGTTCTTTAATTCGGACGAGTCTATGAATTGTAGGGGTACATTAGCCAAATCTTTATCAAAATTGTTAAGAATGTTCAAATAAATGAAAACAACTATCATGATAACATTTTTATACATAAAAAACATGATACTTAATAAATACTAATGACAAAAATATGTTAAGAGTAATATTTAAACACTTCTAAACATTCCCCTAGCTTAATTTCAAAAGGTACACAATTTTAAAAATTAAGCTAAGCACAGTGAATTTATTTATTTAATTAAATGGACATTTGTAAATAACAATTTAAAGATGCAGTTTTTTTTAACAAGATCAGAAATTCAGAATACAGAAAGCCATTACTCCCCTTACAATATCCATATCTACATCAAACATATCCATAGACAAATTGTTTACACTTTTTAAGAATCCGCTAATTTAATTCATTCAACCGAGAAGAGCAATAAAAAAATAATCGTTATAGCCGTTTTTGAAAAAATCGCAAGAACGCCTGAAGTAAAGTGTGGGCCAATTGGTAATGAAATCTGAACTAGCCTAGGTTTCAAGTTGCGTTTATAAATGAATCCTAGAAATAATATGTGCAATGAAATCAATTGATTTTTCGGCTTTGGCGACCAGGTTTATTTAATTATTATTATTATTAAATTTGATCATATTGCAGATTTAAGAATTCAAAAAGTGAACATTCGTACGGGTGATGCGGCAATACTCTAACTTATTTAAGTGAAAATAAACAAAGAAAAAAGGTTCTTTAAAATATAATGACTTTGGAAAAGAGAAATTGTGAAAAATGCAAATTTTATTTTCATTTTCCATTATTGATTTGTTTTTTTATTATTTTCGAATGTTATTTTGTTGTTATTTTTAGCCTGTGCTCGAATTTCCATTCCCAAGTGTTATTTATTTACTAATACCTGAAATGTAGTTAAAAGTAGATGGACCTCAAAATGAGAAAAGAACCAACTCGATCTCTCACTCTTTTTCCATTCTGGTTGTAAATTATTTTCCTTTAAATTGAAAAAAAAAATAAAAGAGAAAAAAAAGGACTAGAATGGAAATTTAACAGAGAGGAGAGAGTGAGAGTTAGTAGGTTTAAACGAATCAATACATGAACAAACCCCATGAGGAAGGAAGGACATCGAAGAGAACCTCACAGCTCTCCTCTAAGCCGAATTAGACCTACTATGTAGTAGACTCCTCAATAGATTCTATTAAAAGGGAAATAAAAAAAAATTCAATGGATATTCAAAAAAAGGGTTGTCTTTTAACAAATAGCCCGCAAAATTTTAATGAAATTAAAATATACAGGGTGTTTCTAAATTGATGGGAAATTTTTTAAGGAAATCCTTTCGCACCAGTTGAGTCAAAAGAATTGTAGTATCTAATATTTAATAAAAGTACCTGGAAGCACCGAGCGATGCTCGGTAACTTCTTCCTTTAGTTAAAATCTTTATTTTAATATTATTTTTAATTTAAAATTCTGATAAAAAGGTAGATTTTTATTTGAGAGCCGTTTTCAAATTAAAAAAATACAAATATATCTATATAGTATTCGACCACTGTGCCCCTCCCCTCACCTCCACCCCGCTTGACCCCACCCCCGAAACCTCGCCCTACCCCCGGGTCCTCCACCACTGCCCCCCATCTTCTGCATCCACCACATCCACCCCCGCTCCGCATCAAGATCGCTTTCTCATCCTCAAAACTTGTTAATAGGGTTTGTTTCATCAAAATCGTTAGAGTCGTTTTTAAAATAAAAAAAAAAATGTACACAACCTCAAAATCTACCCAGGTTTTCGGCTGTGTTTGGCCCTGCTTAAAGGGCAAAATTTTGAAAAAAATTAAAATTTTTGGGGCATTTTGTTAAATTTTTGAAATAAAAAGTATTAAAAGGAAATTTTATTAGAATTTCATACATTTTCTAAATTTAAAAAAAATAATAGTTTAATAAATAGAAATTTCAGAAGTAAAAAAGATTAAGTATTTAAAACAAATAGTTTTCATATTGAATTTAAGTAATATTATTATGAAATGTTTAAAATAAAAATTAACAGGAAAAGGGGCTAAGGTCCAACTCGAAATTCAATGCTTTTGGAAATAATAAAAAAAGAAAGATTATTGTATTTTTAAAATTCACATGTGTTTTATTTTTAATATAAAAATTTATTAAAATAGATAAAAGGAAATGAAAGGAGAGTTGATTGAAAATAGAGGGAGATAATTCTCCTATCACTAGACTAGCTGAGTGGATGGCGAAAAACACCGTGGAAGGCAGTTGATATTAAAATGCTAAACAATAGACATCAATTGAAGGACAATAAAAGAGTGTGTCTTCTGCTGGAATTATAAATTTTATTTATTTATAACGAGACTATAGTTTCGAGGGTTTTGCCCTCTTCATCAGTCTATTAGAATGTATTCACAGGAATTAATTTATGAATGAAAGGTTAACATCTTTCATGTGGTTAGGTTAATTAATTCCAGCAGAAGACACACTCTTTTATTGTCTCCTTCAATATATAAAAATTCTGCTACTCTCGGCAAAAACTTTCAATTTAATAGACATCAAATTAGATTTCAAAACCTGATATAATAAACAACTAAGTATATCTAAAATTACGAAAAAATAAACACCGTAGTTAATTTGTGCAACATTAAATAAAACTAAGAAGAACCACGAAAAGGTTTGGTCCGGCCCTCTCCAGGCTCCAGAACTTCGAATACCAAGAACTGGAAGATATTATACTGGAGCGTTTGATGAAATAGAGGGGCGCCAGATTAACATAACGAACTACAGCATCTGTGAAACATAAAGTCTTCCGGTACCCTTCTGGAGAAGAAAAGGGAATCCTGGACTACGGAGCCTGCTGGATCTTAGTGAAACATCATCGAAAGAAAAAGTTAAGCCAAAGTAAAAATAACAAAATCTCTCCTCTCTTAATTTACCGTACTAAAAAATAAAAAAATTAACTGCAGTTCAAAGACAATTCTGTTTTAGTAATTAACACATGAACTTTTGGTATAATTTCAATAATAATATTAATAAAAATTTAATGATAATATAATTAGAAAAAAATATATAATGTTAATTTATAAAAAAAAAATGTTTTAAAAGGCATGAATGCAGATTCTACTAAATAACCACTTGATGAATTCGAGAGAATAAATAATTTAGGCAAAAAAGGCGAAACAGGTGGATTACGGACCTTAGTAATAGTTAAAATTTAGAAAAAGAAAATAATAGGGGTTGTACGGATCTATAATAGGCCTAAGTCCGAAATTAAATTAAAAACTCTCTCAAATTGATCAAGCATGTTAGAAAATGGATTCATGGGCTCAAGAATAATGTGGTTCAATAAATAAATAATTAATAATTGAAGAAAATATAATTAAAATAAATAAATTAAATGAATTGAATTAACAAAAAATATAGATTATAATAAAACATTGAATTAAATAATAAATAGATTATAAAATAACAAATAATACTAAATCTTTCTTTTAGATTGTCTTGTATAGAATCACATCAAGAGAACCCCACCAAATTTTGTAAATTCAAAGTCATTCGAGGCGAAATCGACCCTTGAAGCCCCATAACAGATATAAACCAAATTAATTAATCAACTTAAATTATTAACTTCATTCAAATTTTAAATAATATTAAAATTCAATATTAAAATTTCAAATCATCTTTAAATTAAAGTCTTAATAAAAATTCAAAATTGTAACATAAAATTTCTTTTTTTCTTTTAATATCAATAAAATTTCTTTCGGTTATAAAATTAATCAGATTTAGTGTAACATTATTTTTATCTGTGTAACCCTGTGTAATCCCGCCACTCTCACCTTAGGTTTAAGCTCTGAAATAGGAAAAGGCTATAAGAAACCTCGAAGCATCAACAGAAAGATAACCAAGTCCGTTTTAACCCTAATTTGGAAGCTCACTTGAACGGCACAGACACCCCCCGCTTCCAAATTTATTTATTTGAATGAATCAGAAAATGATAATAAAATTCAATTCATAAATAGAGAAATTATCTCAAAACGTTAGCGGATTTTAAGATTTTTTTTTATAAAAGATTTTATTTATTATAATTTCGATTATTTGCTCATAAGAATGGGAGATTTACGTTATTTCATCATTAATCATATCATCAGAACTTGACCAAAGAAATATGGGACCACTCCTAGGGTACCCCCTTTCCAAATAAAAAAAGAATCATCGAAATCGGTCCACATGACAAAAAGTTCTCGCTGAACATATATAAAATAAATAAATAGTTAGGTATCTTGACTATCTTGGAACTAAACTAATCCAAACGCAGAAAGAATCATTAAAATCGGTTCATAAACAAAGAAGTTATGCCTGAACAAACTTAATAAAAATGTTCCAATACCAATGAAATTTATATGGTACCAATCAGAAACTATACTGAACCCAATGCAAAAAAATCATCAAAATCGGTTCACAAATGGCGAAGATATCAGGTAACATAGAAGAAGAAAAAATCAGTCGAATTGATAACCTCCTCCTTTTTTGAAGTCGGTTAAAAATATACTATATCATTATCATTAGAGAAATTTCATTTGAAACCTTAGACATTTTTGATGAGCCAATTTTGGTGTCGTTTTAAAGTGTTTATGGAGTTATTCCAAGAGGTCGATTGAGAATGGTGGAATCTGCTAGGGTTTGCTAATTTAACTTCTACCCCCAACACAAATACAATGCAACAATTGACCAATTTATCCCAATCACTGCATTCGAGACGATAAAGTTAACAAATTTTTTCCAAAATAAAATAGTAAATTTATCCGAATCATTTGATCGAAACGCAAATATATATTTGCAATGACATTACAAATTTATTCCAAACAATTGAACGAAATTTAAATACTCAAACGACAATTAACTAGAAAAATCAACAAAATAGAATAACAAAAGTATGACATAGATATTTAATTAGCGACCATAGACAGTATTTTCGATCTCCCCTTCATAAAAACTGCCCTACAAACCATTCCAGCCCTTCCGAATAAAAGTATTGTTAATATCATAGTAGAACAGATCCCAAAATTAGAAGTAGTAACATATCTGCCAGCCCACGAAATTCATCAATCAATCACATATTACTAAATAGTTCACAATCAGCCCTCACAAATTTTACCAAAATGAAAACATAGATATCATTCACACTTGTCCGCCTCCGTGGTCTAATGGTCAGAGTAACTGACTGGCAACCCGGAGGTCTCGGGTTCGATTCCCGGCTATACCCAGACATTTTTTCTGTAAGTATAGGGTCTGGTAATAAAAATTAAGTGGGAGATAAATTTAACCGAATTTATCGCGCGGAGAATTTACCACTGCTCGAAGCCCCTAAAACCTTAGTAAATTGGATATTGAATTGTATCTAAGTTTCTGAGATTGGCTCGTGATCCCGGCTTCTTTCCTTCTGATCTGTTCTTTTCACGATGGAGGGGCCAGTCCATACTGGCCTTTAGGGGATCCACCTTCTGGTGTACCTTCTCACATCAATATCATTAAAAAAAAAAAAAAACGAAATTTCATATAAATAGCCTTTGGCTTGCCCAAAGGAAATATCATTTTTAATTTTCCAAAATATTCAATGTCATTTTGGATATTGAATATATCTAAATAATGTGATTCAAAACAAACCACATTATAGTGCGTCTTCGCTAGTCAGTAGGCTGTCTAGGATCGGTATATGCGTGAAAATATACTATACAATAAGTTGACAAACAAACGACATAGCATTCCAAATGATAACCATATTTGATCTTTATTTTTGATAAAATCTTCTGGTCCTAAATTTAGAGCTAAATTCACTGATATCATGATGTCATCATATTTTTTAATGACCAATTGAAAGTATCGTAGTTGAATGACCAAAGTTAATAAATACTTTAGCAGAATTTACGATAGAAATAGACTTTACATTTCTAGGAAATCATAAGAGGCATCTACTAGATCAGAAATTGAATAGATTATTTTTCATTAAAACAATTAAAAATCACAAGACTGGGAAATTTTATAAATGAAGATTTAAATCTATGTGTGAAATATTTATGCTCATCTCATATAGTGTAGCTTTTATTGGCAGATCACTAAATTTTAGCACTTTACCATAATTCGATTCCTGAGGGCATAAAAACAACTCTTCTGACATAATTAAAAATAATCCATTTCATCTCGGATTTAATAAAAGATAACGTCTTGTGATTTCCTTAATAATACTTTAATAGTTGAAGCTTCGTTACAGATACTACAGATATATGTATCTAGTAAAACATCAACTAGAGGAAGTGTTTTCTTATTAAAGTAATGGAAATTTAAAAAAATAAAAAAAAAATTTAAATATAAAAATTCTAGGTAGGTTCCACAAAAATAAAAGACAAAGAGAAAACCTCTTTGAACTCCTGAAGATGGGCTCGTACCCCGAAATATATACAGGGTGTTTCAAGAGGAATAGTAAATATTTTAGGAGGAGGTAGTATAAGCGAATTGCAATAGAAATTGTACACAAGTTATATGGAATTTTTTATTGCAATTCGCTTATACTACCACTCCATATAACTTGTGTACAATTTTTATTGCAATTCGCTTATACTACCACCTTCTAAAATATTTACTATTCCTCCTGAAACAACCTGTATATATAAGCATCTTGTCTTTTATTTTTGTAAAACCTACCTAGAATTTTTATATTTTATATTTTTATAATTTTTTTAAATTTTCATTACTTTATTAAAATATGTTTAACCAAGAACCTTCATCATTCTCCCTTAACAAAATTGATATTTTTTTTATTGTTTATTTTTAATTCTAGGCAGCATGTGTGTTTAAAATTGAAGATTGACATTTTCATTCAAATATTCATGTGTAGAGAAAAGTCAATTTTCTAGGCTGGTGGGTTAACGAAGAAGAAACAACATCTTTTAATTAATTATTAGACAGAGAATGTTTGTTCTTTTGACTACTGTTTTGGGTGGTCTAATAATAATTATAATAATGAGCAAATCCAACATATTTTGAATTGTAAAGTCCACTAGGTTTATTTTTCCAATTTAAGATACATTTTCCATTTTTAATAAAATGGTCTTTAATTGTTACACTCATAAATTTTTTAACCCCGATTTTACTCAATTTCATATTTTTTCAATTCAAATAATATAGAAAAAGTCAACTCCGTCCCTTGTCCAATTTGGTTGTTTAAATCTTCAAACCCGTGTATTTACTTGAAAAATGTTCAGATATGACTAAATAAAATATCATCTAAATAAAAAAAAAAAGATTAATGAAGACCTTTTTTTAGTTATTAAAATTTTGTTAGAAAAAAAAATTATTAAAATTGTCCAATGACAGAGTGTGTCAATTCCGTCCCCAACATAGTTTTTGTATTTAACTTGACTCACGCCACCACTGCAGTGGTCAAGAGAGAAACTATTGTCAGTTGGTGAGTTGGTTTGTTAATGGCAACCAGTGGTGTTAATTTTATTCATATGGTAACACAGTAAAAATGACTTCATAAAGGTAGTGATTAATTATGTCGTTCATAAGTGTCATTTCCGTCCCTGTGGTAAAATTCATATAAAATTATATATTTTTTTTTTACTTATGGAAAGTGGTGTAGGTTTTAGGTGAAACATGATGTTAGTTAATAGAGTAAAGGGTGTGTAGATTTCACAGTGAATGAAATAAAACTCAAAAGAGGTTTATACAAACTCAATATATTTCGGATTATTAGTCCATCATCAGGAGTTTACAAGACAATACTAATAATAATTGAACGAGTGGTCGCCATTCTTGACTTAACCATGATTTGAATGTCAAGAATGGCGACCACTCGTTCAATTATTATTGGTATTGTCTTGTAAACTCCTGATGATGGACTGGTAATCCGAAATATATTGAGTTTGTATAGACCTCTTTGAGTTTTATTTCATTCACTGTGAAGCTACACACCCTTTACTCTATTAACTAAAATTATATACCTATTTAAAAAACGTTTCTAGTTTTGTTTTACTTTTAGTGAATTGTAACCAAAATTGTAACCTTCTATATTTTTAAGCCAGTCTCTGCCTACATTAACAAATCAAAATTCTCTAATGTCAATTCCGTCTCCTTGATTGTCACACCTGAATGGGAGAAATAAAAAAATTGAAATATATATTTTTAATTCATGACCATTATTATTGGTCTATAGATAGTGGAGACATAAAACTATATTATTATTGTTGGGGTGCGATAAAGTTATATTTTCAGATTTTTAGGTAAAAAAATACAAAATAAGTTTGATTTACTCTAATAGAAAAAAAACTGAGCTTAAATAAGAGAGATAGAAATAGATTAATAGTATTTGAATCATTTTTGATGCTACGGCTCAGCATCTTTATTAAATTAAATAATGTTTTATATAAATAATAGTTTAATATCAGTGATTAATGATAAAAAATATAAATCGAATTTTAATGAAAATGAAAAAAGATTGGGTATGCAAGCATTATATAATAGAGTGAGGTTTTGCGGGTAGCATGCGATTTATAATTAAGGCGTTTCTATCTAAATGGATTTTTAAATAAGTTTCCCGTGTAATTTTATGGAAATATTTTGCCATAAAGTCTTTTGTGATGTTTTATTTAAAATGAATCATGAAATGGACTATTTTATTTGATATATTAAAATATTTTAATATAAATTCTTAAATGTATTCAGAAGGAATGTGACAGGATTATAAAAGGGAAAAATATAAAATTTTTAGAGTCTGGATTTTTTGCATCCTATATTAAAAATCCTTTAGTATATCAGACTATATTAGTTTATTATTCACCTGCCACGGATATATAAATAATTTTATTTCCATTATTACATAACAAATAAATGTATGGAATAATCGAAATATAGATCGGATTTTCTCGAATCATGTGCCTCGTATATAATATATCTGAAGCTTTAGAGGGGATCAATTACTTGTATTTCTATTATTACATAACCAATAAATATATGTAATATTAGTAATAAAAATCTAATTTTCTAGTATCTTGGGTCTCACAGGGCCGGATTTAATCATAGACTGAATAGGCTGGGGCCTACGGGCCCGCCCTACAAAGGGGGCGAAGCCCTCTGATGTCCATTGTAAAAATATTCTACTCAAATCTTAGATTTTTTTATCTTAATTAAATTCTTTCTTGATATAATTATTTGGTTTTCACCATGAGTTGTATCTAATTTTCAAAAAAAGATACTCAAACCTTCGGGTTAATTATTTTAAAAATATTTTTGACTAAATTCCAAGATGTTCAAATTAAAGGGAACTTTTGCAAGGTTGATATTAACAACTTTTCTCCTAATTCCAAAAGATGCTTTGTTTCTGAATGTGACCCAGGATGGTAAGAGAAATTTGACCCTTTGACCAATATTTATCTTGAATATAGAGGTTTTGAGTAAAATGAAGATTTTAAAAATTTTCATATTTCCTCTTCATTCGCAAATTTTATTAGTTGTTTTTGTTTTGTTTTTCAAAATTTCTTAAAAAGGGCTGAAAAGTTTAGTAAAAACAAAACATTAAGGTTTAGGAAAAATGTCAAGAAACATTCTAGAAAAGATATATATTTTTATTTTTTGGAAAATGTGAAGAGTTAATATCACAGGAACAGATTTCAACCAAATCTAATCAGTACCTACTTACTATAAATAAAATTTTGTTTGAAATTCTTATTGGTTTTCGTTTTAAAACACATACAAATTTTGACTGCACAGAGAAAAACAAACATACATACATATTTAAACAAAATCTTTGTTGGAGTTAAAAAAAACTTAAAAGGTAAAGATCTGCAAAATATGAATTTTTTCCTCCATGAATAAAATACTTTGCCATGATATATAAGGCGAAATAAAAGTGAAAAGGCAAAAAACTATTCTATATGGTGGGCCAGGCAATCTAGAAAGCTAACAAAGTGCGAGTCTACTTTTAATTTCATGCTTCGTTTCTGAATTGCACCCAGGGTGGCAAGAGATATTACCTGTATAATAAACTTTTCTCTATAAAATGTATGTATTATAATTTTTACTTATTATAAGTAGTAGTAAAAATATTCAGAAAATTGACTCTTAAAAATAAATAAAATAGGAATTACTAAGATGTAAAACAAATCGATAGAGTATTTCTCTAATTTTATGAGTAATATAATTTCCATTTCAATCTATAAGAAAAAATAATAAATCATAAATATATGACTGACATTAATAAAATAATAGCCAATAAATATAATAGATCATATAAAATATGAATATCAAGTTGATTAAATTTTTATCGAATACGAGAATAGAATAATGCATTCTAAATCAATGACCGATGGGGTAGAATATTGAAAATACCTAGGTAATAATTTTAATTTTTAAAAACAATATTATTTCGACACCTGGACCAGTCGATAAGTCGACCCCTGACAATTATGCATTAGCCTATGTTCTAACCAACTGAGCTAATCAGTTCTCACTTTATCGACCTGCTTTTAGGTGTCTTATGCAGATACGTGAATGTAATGAGTTTAATTTCTTCACTGGTTCATGTGTTTAAATGTTTAATTTTTTCTTGTTCTTAAATACAGTGAAACCCCTCAAATCCGAACGAGTTTTTTTTACAAAAGTTTGAAAAACACAAGCAAAAAGAAGAAACTTATTTATTTAGTCATAAAACAATTATGTGTATATTCTACATTATAACCTTATTTTATATAATTAGTTGAAAAATTAACAAAAAAGTACAGTTAGCATACCTAACAAAGTGTAAATGTGTCTACATACTTATGTCATCTAGGATTGGAAAACAGAAAAGTTGGTTTATGAAATTATTTAGGTTAATCACTTTGCAAAAACAATGAAATAATAATAGAAACTCACAAAATATCACTTAATCTTTCACTTGTTATGGATAGTTTTCGGCTAATCCGAACAAATTGAAATCCGGGGGTTTCACTATATTTTGTTTTAACGCAATTCGACTGAGATCGGGGAAGCGGTAAATATACCCATAGCACACAGTGAATGTAGATAGTTTTAACTCAACACATGGGGCTCAACTTCAGTAATTCTTTGGGACAGGTGTTTTGGACATGCCAAAACCTTTAAGCCTTTTTATAATCAACTCCAATGGTATGCAAAAGAAGCTATTAGCATTGAGGCAACTGCGAATAACACAAAATTACAGTGTCTTAGATTACCTTCCATCAAAGACCTAATCGCACTATGGTATATAATGACGAGTGCTTGGACAAAGTTGAGGAAAATTCCCCACCTTAATCTTTTATTTGCAGTCGTGCCCATCGGCCAGTAAATTCAATCCAGGAGCTCTCTCCATAAAAAAGAACCCTTAAGCGAGAAGAGAGAATTTGACCTAAAAGGAAGTGTAATTTGATCAAAGATACACACAACATCACAACCTATCTGCTTGTTAAATAGAAAGAAGAAACGTAAGGCTATTTAATAGAAGTGGGCGTATAATATCAACTCAGGAGAGAAGTGAGTTCTTTTAGAAATGCCAGGTTTTAGCCTAATGAGGCTAAATTGCACTCATAAGAAAATTACGACATTAATTCTTAGAAGTGATGTTAATTAGTGAAATAATAAATGTCAAACCAGTAGGAATAAATCCTCTATGAAGATGATCAACATAAACATTCCTTAGTAATCTGAGAAGAACTGTAGCTCATTTATATTATTTTTTGTACCAAAGTATAAGATTTTAGGTCTGTTTACAAACGTTGACATTAGACGGGTTTCCACGGTCCAGGCGTATATTTGTTCTAAAAAAGTCAAAGTATGCACGATTTCTACACAGAACAGACTTAGAGGCAGTTGTATGTCGGTTTGTAAAGTTTTTGTTAAGTTGACAAACGGTCAAACCTTAGTATTCCCCTTGTGCCCGGCCGGATGGCTAATCAGATGAAAGTGCGTGTCATCTCGGCCGGGCACAATGTGATTGACCGTTTGTCAACTTAACAAAGACTTTACAAACCGACATACAACTGACCCTTAGTTAGACAGATATCTGAACAGACAATGGCAAAGTTTTCTATGGTAAGTCAAAATTTATAAGGTCAATTTGTAAGTCTGCACAGCTGCCTGGGCGTTTGTCAGAGCTTTTGGAAAAAGGTGTCGCAGTGCGACATAATGCAAGTTGGGACATGACTTTTCTACAGCTAAAATTACCTGTGCAGGTAAAAGTCCGCGTTTCAGATTTCTGCACAAACAAAAACTTATGTTTTGTGGGTCGAAATTTAATCGCGGATACATTGGGAATAAATACCCGATATATATTTAGTACAATTACTACATTTAAGATCGATAGTTTTGGTTGAAAAATGGTTTGAGGAATATCAGGCAAGCAAAAGGAAATTCAAAGTTCGCTTGCAAACATATAAATCGAATAAATGGGATTTCCATTGTATCTATACTGGCCTCAGGGCCCATAAATTCGCTAGATTCTTTATTGGAAATGTACGCCGGTACATAATTTTCAATGATCATTCATCCAAGGGCACATAGAGTTCTCTCTATGTGAATGAATAAAGAATGTCTCAAATATAAATTTAACCAAAGGGAAAATAAAAAGAATATATATCTCTATGGTAAATTATTAAATATTTAAATATCTTATGTTTTATTTATCCTTTATATAATTTAATAAAAAAATAGCGATACATTTTGGAATATATTAGAAATTTATATGCGATATTAGTTTGAATAATAATATTCTATTAGTTAATTTAAATTTTAATATTATTTATCATTTAGCCCTGCAGGAGTTTCTCTAATCCAGAGGTTATGCAGATAGACCAAATGAACAGCCATAAAAGAAATTAAATTTCAGGATTATAAAAAGCAATATAAATGCACGAATATAAACTACAAGCCATGCGATTTTAATATTATTAAATCCATTTATATGCTCTTTTCAATTTTTTTTTTCTTTTTGATCAATTTTCATATTAGTATAAAAAATTTAACATGGATATTTAAAATCAGAATTTCAAAAATAAAATGCAGGTTTTGAATTTGTTTTGTCTCAGCGCTGGTATTACTCAGGAGAATGTTTTCATAGTCATTAGAGTGATTCTTAGTGTTTGGGGAGGGTCAAAAATGAAAATTCTAGCCCTTTCGACCAAACTCAACCAAATTTTCTATACATATTCTGTGGACTCCCAGAAAGCTAGAAATACAAAAATTAACCACCCAAAACGGGGGGAGGGTCAATAATGAAAATTCTAGCTCTTTTGACCAAACTCAACCAAATTTTCTATACATATTTTGTGGACCCCTATAAGCCTAGAAATGCAAAAACTAACCACCCAAAATGGCGGGAGAGGGTTAGAAATGAAAATTCTAGCCCTCTCGACCAAACTCAACCAAATTTTCTATACATATTTTGTGGATCCCTATAAGCCTAGAAATGCAAAAACTAACCACCCAAAATGGCGGGAGAGGTTTAGAAATGAAAATTCTAGCCCTTTCGACCAAACTCAACCAAATTTTGCAAACATAGTTTGGTTGAAAGGGCTAGAATTTTAATTTTTGACCCTCCCCCATTTCGGGTGGTTAGTATATGAATGTCTAGTCTTCTGGAGGTCCATAGAATATGTAATGAAAATTTGGTTGAGTTTGGTCGAAAAGGCTAGAATTTTCATTTTTGACCACCCTCCCCCTTTTTTTTGTCTGATATAATGTTTAAAACACATTTAAAAAAAATATATATTCTTTTCAAAAATATATTCAGTTTTTTTCTAGTTAAATTTTTTCATTTTTTTATACCTCTTCAAAATGTGGGAGATCTTTATGCCCCACCCTGTATATCAGGATTGTCACCCCATAAGAATCGAGCTCAATATACAATTCTTAATTAATAAAATAAAGGGTGTGTAGTTTCACAGTGAACGAAATAAAACTCAAAGAGGTTTATACAAACTCAATATATTTCGGATTATTAGTCCATCATCAGGAGTTTACAGGTTAAAACTACACACCCTTTACTTTATTAATTAATATAATGTTTCACCTAAAACCTACACCACTTTCCCTAAGTAAAAATACAATTCTTATTTCCTATTTCAAAATGAAGATATACCTAGATATTTGAGTAATTATTAATTCTAACTACCATAAATCAAAGATGTCACAACTACTGTGATTTTGGTCAAAAGTAAACATAATTTAGTCAAAAGCATGGCTTTTCGGTATGATTAGTTTTCAATATGAATAATAAAGTAAGTACTCACTCGTTTTCGTTGACTAATAAAGCCATAATGTTTCTCGTTTGGGGAAACATGGCCACATCGACGGGGTTGTTCATCGAGGGCCAGTTCTTGTTGCTCATCATACAGCCACTCGCTGTCATGGAGGTGGTAAGTATTCTGACCATCGAAAAACACTCCACGAATACGATTATCACAGGTACTAATGGCAGCCCAAGTTGTGGAGGGAGGCGACGAATGGGGTCCAAGAATCACTGATCCTTGGTACTGGCAAAGATCCACTTCATGGGTTTGAGGTCTGAAACAATCCAAAAAAGTAGCCTCATTAGATTTAAATCTTAAATATAGTATGTTTTTAGATTATTATTATCATCATAAAAAACCTTAAATATTATAATTTTAAAGAGTTCACGCTATTCTTGAAATCCAGAGAATTCAGGGGAAGAATTCTCCGAGCCAAACAACTTAGGAACTACACAATATTGCTGGATCTCACATAGAGACGTCCAATGTCAAAATTAATATATAGCTACATATATATATTATAGGATATTTTGAACAGCCTTGGTAAAGCATAGAATCTCATATGATCAAAGAAATTTCGAAATTTCGATAAAAAATTAATTTCAAAAAAAAAATCAAGGGGCTTCTATGAAAAAAAATGTCTCTCCTCTTCTTGGGAATCTCGATCTCATTCCATGTCAAGAGTCAACATTTCGTTTCACTGGGGTTTTTTTTTTTAGCAATTTTGCTAATAATCAAATTATACAAATATTTTAGTATATTTGGCAACAGCAGGTTCTAGAGAATTGGAAAAATATAGTTTAGTTGAAAAAAAAAATTATTTTCAAAAAATAAAAAAAAGCAAGGGCTATGTAAGTAACTACTTTTAATGAATCTGGGTGGATCTTTTGAAATGAATTCACAAGTACTTGGAAACGAAACTTGATTTAGATATCGAAACGTTGTGAAATCTGATGGTAACATCTCATAAAAAGGCTCTAATCTAAGTGGTTTCAGCCAAAATTTATCTTCTGAAAAATAACTCATTCGCCGAAGGATCAAAACTAAGAAAATTAAAATCGTTTCTCCCTATCATCCACAAATACCCTCGTATCTGCTCTAAATTTTGAAAAGTCCAGCTTTACATAGCATCTTCTTGCATCCTTTTTATATATAAAAAAAATGGATAAAAAAGTTGAACAAATCAAACAAATGAAATTAATTTAGTAAAGTAAATATTAGATAATATCAACATTTTAAACTTTGAAAATACACATGAAACATAATTTTTTTCCCACAAGTATATTTCATTTTCTCTCTCTTTCTATAATTATTTCATTTGCATATTTGTTTTATTTGAATTAATCTCATGTGAAATGATATTAATTAGAGATGTTTTTCCATTTCTCATCTAAAATTATTGGAGTTTAAATTAAATGTAATGTGTTTCTCTCATTCTATCAATAAATGTCAAATGAATTAAAAAAATAAGATCACCGAATATAATTGGGGAAAAATAAAACAAATATTAATTAAAAATGGAATGGAATGTGGTATTCAACGTACATATGTACCTAGTTAAATAAATATTACTTTTATTTCAATCAAAATATTTAATTAATAAAATTATTTATAGGTCCTTCAAAATGTCCTTTTTTTACTTTATCCATAGGATAATTAAAAATTATTTATTTTCAATATATCCACATTAGTATTACAAAAAGTTGTTTTTACGATTCAACAAAAAAATATAATTTATAATATGATACATGTCTCTGACCTCGACTATAGGTCTTTATCTACATCCGATTGATTTTCACGAAATACGTATTTGGTCAGTTCACTTTTTATATTACTTGTAATTAATTTTAAAATGAGGACATGCCAATTTTTAATTCTTTATTCATCAAAAATCGTTACTTTATTGAAATACCTTATTGTTAATAAAATATTAATAATTTATTTTTAAACAAAATGACACCGTATTTTTGCAAATCGGTTAATTATTAACCAAGTTATGATAGTATTTTTAATGGTTAGTTATTCTTAAGTAAATAAAATATGGCGCTGGATTCAATCACCGATTCAAATGTTTAAATCTTCATAATAATTAATTAGACAATAGAGTTGAACAAATCGATGTAAGATGGCAGTAGTGGGCAGTTAATCAACTGGAAATTCAAATATTTAAAATAGTACAATAAATTGATTAATGGCCGATTTTATCTCTACCAATTAAGAATGACTAACCTAATAATAAAAATAAAAAACCATCATAACTCGATTAATTGTCAACCGATTTTGAAAATTAAGGTGTCATTTTGTTCAGAATAACATGCTTAACAATATCTATATATATAAAATTAAGGTTTGATCTGTACATTGGTCCAAATCACGCCAAATTTTGGTTGCACACGTTTCAAGCAAAGTTATGAACGAAAACACCCTCAACAAAATTCCTGTCTGTATGTCTGTCTGTTTCAGTGGTTTCGGCGAAAAGTTGCTCACGATTCACGTCAAAACGGCTGAAGGGATTATTATGAAATTTCATATTTGTATCAGAGGTCTAACTTACGTTTTTAGCTATATAACGTTTTGATATTTTGACCCCAAAAGGGGGTTTGGGGGGTGCACGAATGAAAATTATCAAATAACTCTTAAACTATTAACTCTACGGGAAATTTTATAATGAGCAAAGTTGTAGGGGATGTGATTTCTGACAACTTTTGTTTAAAAAAATTCCCTCCAAAAACCACCCAAAAAGGGGGGAAGGAGAAAAATATATAAATTCTTGCCCTTGGAGCAAACTCAACCAAATTTTGTATACATAATCTGTAGGCCTCTAGAGAGCTAGAAATGCAAAAACTAACCACCCAAAATGGGGGGGGGGTCAAAAAATGAAAATTCTTGCTCTTGGACCAAACTCAACCAAATTTTATATACATAATCTGTGGGCCTCTAGAGAGCTAGAAATGCAAAAACTAACCACCCAAAATGGGGGGGCGTCCCCAAAATGGGGGGGCGTCCCCAAAATGGGGGGGGTTAAAAAATGAAAATTCTTGCTCTTGGACCAAACTCAACCAAATTTTATATACATAATCTGTGGGCCTCTAGAGAGCTAGAAATGCAAAAACTAACCACCCAAAATGGGGGGCGTCCCCAAAATGGGGGGGTTAAAAAATGAAAATTCTTGCTCTTTGACCAAACTCAACCAAATTTTGTATACATAATCTGTGGGCCTCTAGAGAGCTAGAAATGCAAAAATTAACCACTTAAAAAGGAGGGGTCAAAAAATGAAAATTCTTGCCTTTTGGAGCAAACTCAACCAAATTTTGTATACATAATCTGGGGTAGAGAGCTAGAAATGCAAAAACTAACCACCTAAAATGGGGGGTCAAAAAATGAAAATTCTTGCCCTTGGACCAAACTCAACCAAATTTTGTTTACATAATCTGTGGGTCACTAGAAGGCTAGAAATGCAAAAACTGGGTGCGGGGGTGGAGTGGGGGTGGGTTAGGGCATGGGATGTGCGGAGTGGAATGTCGGTGGAGTGAGGGAGTATGGCGGAGTAGGGGGGGGGGGCACGGGGGGCAAGGTTGGTGGATGGGGGGTTCAGGTGAGGGTCCAGTGGCGTAGTGGGGTTGTACGGGGTGGGGGTCCGAGGAGGGGGGTGCAGGTTAGAGTGTTGAAGTGGTGGTTTGGGGGCGGGGGTTGGGGTGCTGGGTGGGTTTCGTGGAGTGTGGTGGGTTGGAGTGGGGGTGAGGTTGGGGTTCGTGGGTTGGGGGCCCGAGGTGCGTGGGGTGAGGGTTGGGGTGGTGGTGTGGGGGCGGAGGTTGGGGTGCTGGGTGGGTTTCGGGGAGTGTGGTGGGTTGGAGTGGGGGGTGAGGTTTGGGTTCTGTGGTATGGGGGCGGGGGTTGGGCACGGGTTCATGGTGCGGGGGTAGGGGTGCTGGATGGGTCGGGGGGAGTGTAGTGTGAGGGTGGGATTCGTGGGTTGGGGGTCTGGGGGGCGTGCCCCCAGGATAGCAAGAGGGCCGCCGAAGGCGGGCGCTTGCAGCTAGTATTAAATAAAATTGATTTGATAAATCTAACAATTATTGAGATATGAATAATTAAGATGTGGTCATCATACAAAATTTTGAGATTCTATATTCACTATAATTTTTTACTTAATTTAGCACCTGATTAAACTTTCTACAACCTTCCGTTTTTTTTTTGTTTTTATATACGGTCAATATCCGAATAAAGATAGAGAAACATAGAAAAAATCAACCCAGAAAATGATTTTTCTCCGAATTCCAGAACTTTCTAAGCACGAACAAGCAAAAGAAAAAAAAAATGATTATTTTTGAGTGAATTCAATATTCCAGCTTAGCTTGCTGAGCATAATGAATAAAATCCACGGAGTAGAAAAAAGTAAAAGAGACTTCTCAATGCGCTTTTAAAGGCTGATATTTTCTTTTGAAAATACAGCAAGAAAGGATTTTCTAGACGATGCCAGGTTAAAAGAAAGAAAAAAATGCAGCTTAATAAAAAAAAATGGATTCTCTTGGTTAATTCTGGTTGTTTTTTCGAATGAAGTCGATGCTCTTCTGTTCAGTTTAAATTTTTTTATCTTATTCGTGAATGTGATCGAGTTCTTGATGTGGACTGGACCGTCAGTCAGATAGTTCTTGTCGTTGTATGGCCATTGGCGCTTGCTAGGGTCAAGGACGATGTCGACGGCGCCAATGGCCGGTCTTCACAGAGGTCGAAGCGAGGAAAAACAACCGAAAATTAATTGAAACAAAAGGGGTGGCTGTTTAAAAAGTGGACAAGTGCGAGCGGGGCTTGCATCTGAGGGTTGATTAGCTATAATATATAATACAATAGCAAAATACATGAATCAACAATTTTTTCAATAATAATATAATATTGAAATGTTTTTATTTTGCCGAGAGTAGCAGAGTTGTTAATTCATAAAGAGAAACAAGGTTAGAGTTTTGCCGAGAGTAGCAAATTTGTATATATTGAAGAAGACTATAAAAAGATTTGTCTTTTGCTGCAATCGTTATAAATAAATAAATTTTATATTTGCAGCAAAAGATACATATTATCGCTTTGTCCTCTTTGGCACATCAATCCTTGTTTGTTTTTTTATGATTTGTTTATAATTTAATATTTACCATTATATATTTGGTCAAAAAATCCGTATTTTTTTTACAAGTGACACGGAAAATGAGTTGCTAGACACCTTAAAAATTCTTTCTAAATATGAGCTCTTAATTTTAATAAGAAGATCCTCCGCATCGCAGTTTTTATTTTTTTCTCAGTCCAGAAAAAATTCATACCTCATCATTAATTGATTGTACAGAAAAATGTTCTTGAAGAATTTCGTAGGAAATTTAATGCTCTACAAAAAAGGTATCTTATATTTTTTCCGTAAACCTCACCATTTGAAAGATATTGAAGATTTAAGTTTGGTTATTTAAGAGGAATAAAATTTTTGGACCGAGACGTCGCCCGCCAGGGCACCAGCCCGGAGGGCCGAGCTTCGAGGGCGTGCCGAAGGCACGCACGAAAAGCTCGTAATATAATATGATACCTATTTGTTTTTTCAATTACTACAGTTCAGTACACAAGTAAAAGAGAACATTATTAGCGTATGTCGTCTGATAGACCATTGTAGTTAATAAAACTAAAGAAAATACTACATCAGTTACAATTTTATTTCAGAGCTAATTTCAGAAAATCCCAATCATATTTGAGAATTATCAATTGAATATTAGAATATCACAATTGTATTTAAGAAATATCAATTCAATTGCAGAAACCCCCAATTGTATTTCTGAAAATATCCATATACCTATAAACAATAACTAAACAATTGAGATATTCTGAAATACATTTGAAGTTTTCTGAAATTGAATTGATATTTCTAAAATTAATTTGTGATTTACTAATATTCAATTGAGAATTCTGTAATACAATTGGGGTTTTCTGCAATATTACATTGGAAAGTTATTTTTAATTATTTTACCAGAAATCATAAATCAAATTAAAATTTTAATTGGGTGAGGGGAATTTATATGGGGTCGAAAATAAAAAAATATTTTTTTTTGTTCACAGAGCGTAAGGTATATTTGAAAGATTAAGTAGAAATAAGTTAATTTTTGCGTAGAAGTACCCATTTTTGTACATATGGGGAATCCAAAACCGTTTGATGTAAAATTCTAGCTGTTGGTTTAACCATTTAAACGAAACTCTTACGACATTTCAAAAAAACAAAAAAAACAACATATTTTTTAAAAAGAAAAAATGTATTTGCTTCTAATCATAATATTCAATAGGGCCTTAAGGCATTACAGGGAAGATCCATTCAATCGCCAATAGAATTTTTATTCGAGTTTTTATGACTTGAGTAAAATTTTCTAGCTGAGCATATACTTATTTGATCAAAGGGTTAATTCAACTGCTCGGAATGCAAGAATGGCACTTGGGTTCGACTCCTGAGGAGCAATAGATACTTACACGAAAAAGAACATAACTAATAAGATTTTTGATTTTAGGTCTTTAAATTCTTGACCAATATAATTATCCTCTCCTTATCAACGACAAATAAAAACAAATTCTTCATTTAGGAGTCTTCATTTGGCTCTTCAGCAAATACTTAAGAGTATGACTATTTCTTTAATGAGAAAAAAAATTTCACTTCTTCACCCCCAAATTTCACCAGAAAAATTTAAAATTTTCAATTAAAAAGATTTTGTTGACTCTTAAAGATAAATCAATTAGGTTGTCCTCTTCTTGATGATATTTAAAATTTTCCCATTTTAGATTTTTTCATAAGTTTGACTTAATAAAATTGATAAGTTTAGCCTGTCGGGATGGAATTTATTTTTCTGACAAATAAATTCTTTGAAATAATTTATTGATTGTTTTTCGTATTAAATAAATAGAATTCTTATATAAAAACAATCTCAAACCGTTTATTAAATAAAAAATCTAAATCCAATGGACTTTTAATAACCATTTGAGATTGTTTTTGTACAAGAAATATATTTACCAAATAAATTCCTTCTTTTATATAAATAATTTGAGTAAAAGAGGCCATTTAAAAAGAAAAATGATTGAATTTTTGATATAATGATAATGATTCAATTTTAATCTTGAGCCTCATTTTGCCCAGACATTTATTTTCTATGGAGTCTAATGAATGGGAAAAATCCTAGAGTAAAGCAGACAATGGTTTTCGTAATCATTTCTTAAAAGTTGAGCACAATATATATATATATATATATATAAAATTTAATTAATAAAGTTGATCTTCTTTGGGGAAATAAAAAGCATTCTAAGGGCGAAAAGGGTGGATAAATTCCAGAATCCGAAGGATCCTCTAACAGGAAAAGCGAAATGGGAGCTTCTGTCTCATTAAAGGCGTCTGCTTATCTGCCATCATAGACCATTATCGCTTAATCACCAATTAGTTTAAATCATCTTTAGATTAAGACAAATATGAAGAGCTTTTAATTCCAACGGTTATTACTTTCATCGTCATATAAGATATTAAAATAAATTAAGTCATTAGAGAGCATGTGAAAATTAAACTAAATGGAATTTTTACTTTCATTTGAAATGTAATATGTTTGTGGAAGTATTGCATTCACCTCTCGAAACCTTTACACTTTAGAACTTCTAACTACAAGAAAAAAATTACTTTCGAAAGAAATCCCGAGAGATTGTCATCTATATGTTAGTTCAAATCCGAGCTGGAATGGATAATTTTAATTATGTGTCAGAAAGGATGTGTTCATCCCCTCTGAAATCAAACCAGAATACCAAAAACAGCGACCCGGGGCTATTGGGCATCTTTGTAATTTTGTTTTTAATTCGATTTCTCCATGTCTTCAGTAATATTTCCAATAATAACCGAAACGTCTCAAATCGAATGTAGAATGGTTATTCCTCAAGTAATAGATGAGAATCGATGGCTATTTATAATTTTAAATCGATTCCTCCATTTCTTCGGCAATGGTTATCAATAATAACCGAAACTTCTCAAATCCAATGTAGAATGGTTATTCATCAAGTAATAGATGGGAATCGATGGCTATTTTTTATTTTAAGTCGATTCCTCCATGTCTTCAGCAATGGTTACCAATAATAATCGAAACTTCTAAAATCCAATGTAGAATGATATTCCTTAAGTATTAGATGAGAATCGATGGCTATTTTTGTTTTTTAGTCGATTCCTCCATGTCTTCTGAAGTGGTTTCCAATAATAACCAAAACTTCTCAAATCCAATGTAGAATAGTTATTCCTCAAGTATTAGAAGAGAATCGATGGCTATTTTTGATTTTAAGTCGATTCCTCCATTTCTTGGTTACCAATAATAATGGAAACTTCACAAATCCAATGTAGAATGGTTATTCCTTAAGTATTAGAGAAGAATCGATGACTATTTTTATTTTTAAGTCGATTCCTCCATGTCTTCAGAAATGGTTTCCAATAATAACCAAATCTTCTCAAATCCAATTTAGAATAGTTATTCCTCAAATATTAGATGAGAATCGATGTCTATTTTTGATTTTAAGTCGATTCCTCCATATCTTCAGCATTGGTTACCAACAATAATATGTTAGAAACGTCGAAAATGTAATGTAGAATAGTTATTCGTCAAATATTAGATGAAAATCGATGTTTATTTTTGATTTTACGTTGATTCCTCCATTTCTTCAGCAATGGTTACCAATAATAATCGAAACGTCAAAAATCCAATGTAGGATGGTTTTGAGGGGATTCCCTCTGATAGCGAAACTTTACAAATGAAAATTAAATCTATGACTCTAATATTTAGCGCGATAGATATATCAGAGAGATTCACCTCAAAAAGTAGCCAATTAAGCTGAATTGCTATTTATGGCATTCGGGTTCGATTCCTGAGGAGGTGAACACAACCCTTCTGACTTATAATTAAAATTATCCATTTTAGTTGGGATTTAGTATATGACAACCTCTCGGGATTTATTTTGAAATTTAGGGACTACTACTATTCCTCTTATATTCAATTTAATTTCACAGAGCCAATTCTAATTGGAAAGCTTAAAAGATGGTCTTAAATAAACTGGTTTATTGATCCCTGAGCTCAAAAAGTGTTTGAAAATTCATTGGACTGTGTAATTGTGGGGTGTGTTTGAAAAATCCCTGGGTTTAAAAATAAAATCCTCCTTGATGTGTATAAATTTCATCCTGATTGGAATTAGGCAGGGTTGAAGTATAAACCATACGCTTTTTCGATAGTAAATAGAATGCTAGTTCACGGCCAACCGAAATGATCCAGTTTAGATAACCTCTGAGAAAATAGAGGATGGAAATAATAAAATATAAATAAATTCACTGGCATTAATAAAATACAGGATGTAGTAAAAAATGATAATTGATCAAATACAAGTCGGTCTGAATAAGGATCCATTGCTGGGAAGATTTTCAAGAAAAACTAGTATCATGGGTGGATATGTTGAATTCAGTATGTGAGTCTGGCCCCAGGCACCTACATCAAAAAGACCGTAAGAGATTGGTAATTCAAAAAGAAATAGAAAAAATACGTCTGCGCCATACAACCTTCGCTTACCAATTTTTGTTTTTTGAAATTAAATAAGAATTGGAGAAAAAAGTGAAAAGTGGAAGTCACCATAGTGGTATATATATTGCAATAAAAACCTTTTTTTAGTAAGTAACGGGTTCTTACTAGTTAAAATGCGTTTCACTGAATAACTTTGTGGCATCTAGAATTTACTGATGTTGGTTTAGTTTGGTTCTAAGGTCTAGAATCTTCATGTTTGAACTTCCGCCTCATTTTTGGTGTTTATTTTCAAAAAATTTTAAACGGAAATGTCAAAAATTAGAAGCAAAGTTGTAGAGGATGTAATTTTTGACATTTTCGTTTAAAATTTTTTGAAAATAAACACCCAAAATGAGGAGGAAGGTCAAAATGAAGTTTCTAGACCTTTGAACCAAACCCAACCAACATCAGTAAACTCTAGTTGCCATGAGGGTATTCAGCGAAACGCGTTTTAACTAGTAAGAACGCGTTCTTACTAAAAACGGGTTTTTACTGCAACATATATAAATATAATAAACTCTATTATCGAACAGATCAGAAATCACTTGGGACGCTGCCCTTTCGGTGCATAACACTATTATATTCTTATGAGGAAAAAGTTGTTGTTCACCAATAGCTGTTAGGATGATGAATTTGCACTACCTTATTTATTATATATATCTTGAATAGATGTCACCCCTCCCTATTGTAATGTTCTCCATTTGAAAAATGATTACGGGGAGACATCTATTCAAGATATAAAGAAATAATAATTAATTGTGAATTCACCTAACATCTAAGGCCGACCACTTGGGTTGGTTATAAACGGTAATTAAATAAATAAATAAACATATTTCAACCACGACCACCGTGGGACATTTCGTTCTTGAGATATCCAAATAAACATATACAAAACGAGAAGCATACAAAAATAATGCATGAAAATTGGATTTCGGGTGTTTTCAAAAGCATATTGACAGGCTTATTGGTTTTTTTATCGAAACGGAATAATTTAGAGCTTTGGTGGAGTTTTTTTTATTATTCATTCATTAAGACCAGGCGGGCATTCATCAATATGACTTAAAAGTATGAACAATTATTTATTCATTACATTGTAAACTTATGAATTTTTAAATCAAGTATGGGATAACATTTTAAGACTTTTTGTTTAGGGGTGTTGGGGATCCTCTAGGTCGGGGTCCTGTATCATTGCTGCAGCGGTAATTATGAATGTCAAAATATAATGAATTTTGATGAGGCAGTCCAAGGTTCAAAAACGAGAGATAATTATAACTATCTTTTTATTCAAATCCGACGTTTCGGAGGTTCATTCCCTCCTTCTTCAGGGTTTTGAAAAGTCAGTGATGGAAATACAATGTCACTGACTTTTCAAAACCCTGAAAAAAGAGGGAATGAACCTCCGAAACGTCGGCTTTGAATAAAAAAGATAGTTATAATTACACTGCTCGATAAAAATTAAACAAAAATTTCTAACCGTAAACCTATCAATGAATTTCAGTAGAGTTTTATACGCTAATTATCATGCAATTTAAAATTTGAATTTTTATTTAAATCACACATAATTAATTATAATTATTTATTGAACACGAACAAATAATACAATATAACTAAGATGTTTCGATCGACCTATTCTGCGATCGTTCTCAAGTATGAGCACCCACTCCGATGATCGTCAGGTCAGGTTTCATATAGAGTCCATGTACAGTCTAGTCAATAAAACCAACACACATATCAAAAATATTAATATTAATTGTTTTTTATTATTGTTATTATTATTATCATTTGATTAGTCAATATTTTTCGCTTTATGGTTTTTAAAAACATTTAATCCTCAGTCTGACAGGGGGCGCTGAGGTAGTCAGTGTGGTGATTTTTGACTGGACTGTACATGGAGTTTATATAAGCCTGACCAACACGTGATTGGCTCAGTTAACTTATAATCGGAGTGGGTGCCCATACTTGAGAACGATCGCAGAATAAGTCGATCGAAACGTCGTAGTTATATTGTATTATTTGTTCGTGTTTAATAAATAATTATGATTAATTATATGTGATTTAAATAAAAATTCAAATTTTAATCAAATTAATCACAAAAATAAAAGATTTAACAGTTTCATTACTAATCATGTAATTTCCGGATTTTTTTACAACAGGCAAGAGTTTTGTGATATTATCGGTCAAAACGAAGAAAAAGGCCATTTTAACCTATTTTTTAGCCTCATTAGATATTAAACAGCAATATTTGATATCTAAATATTTTGTTGACGTAGGTAATAGAAAACAGCTTCCTCTTTGATTTTAAAATTATCACTTGATTTAGCTCAAATAAAACCCGAGTTATAACCAAAAAACTAAGACCATATATTTTTATCTTCCATAATATGTTTATTATCCTTTATAATCATGTAATTTTAGTTTTTTAGTTTTAACTTGAGTTCGAATTGAGCTAAAAACAAACGGTAATTTGAAAATCAAAGAGGAAGCTGTTTTCTATTAGGTCAACAAAATATTTTGATTTCAAATATATATATTGATTGCTGTTTAATAACTAATGGGACTCGAAAATAGGTCAAAATGGCCTTTTTCGTCGTTTTGACCGATAATATCTCAAAACTCTGGCCTGTTGTATAAAATCGGGAAATTGCATGTTAATCAGGGTATAAAACTCTACTGGAACCCATTATTAGATTTACGGTTACAAATTTTTGTCGACCAGTGTTATCTCTCTTTTTTGACCTTAGAGATTGCCTCATCAAAATCCATTAATTTCACTTATCAGTCCGTTTCCAAAAACTACTTCAATCGTATAATGTCTTATCATGTTATCACGTAAACACAGATTGCAGGTCGTTATTACCACCTCGTGTATTATTAAATTTCAACTTTTCACGCTTAGCATTAAAAATAAACGAATAAATGTTTTATAGATGTCATTTTAATGAAATGGCGACATTTTGTTTGTACCGGACTAATAAAGCGTTTAGAAATTGTTCTATAAAAAGGTTTTATTAAAATCCCTTTTGTGATAGATATATTTAATGAAGTGATGGTCTTCCTAGGATCGCTTTTATCCTTTAGGCACCCCATAAAAGCGGCCTTATCGCCTCTCCATTGTGCCCAATAGAATTCTCTCCGGGTCCATGTTTTATTTATCAAATGTCCTGCGTAATTTGAAGAAGGAGCTTTTCGAGAATAGAAGGGAGTTGATTATACAGTTCATGGACGCCAAGTGGAAGGGAAATTTATTTTTTGAGCCCCGCCCAATATATTTCCTCCCTTTTATAACGTTGGTTAGTTTATTTTTTTCACTTAATTCCCATCAAGATTGAGGACAAAGGTTGAATAGAATTCTCATCGTTGACCCGTATAGAATTTGACTCGGGTTTTGACTACACCCTATACTTCACTTTTTAATTATTTCCTATTGATTAAATTTTCATTCATGAAAATACACCATCAGATTTATAACCACATTGAAAATCAAAACACTTCATAATTGTTAAGTGATGAAATGTTAGTGAAAAAAATTCTCTTGAATAAAGTAGATTTATTGGATATTCATTTTTACATCAGTCAAAAACGAACGTTTCGGATTATTTTCCCTACTTCTTCAGGGTTTAAAAGAGGTTATTGAGAGAAAATACAAGATATTTCTCCCTTCGCTCCTCTAGCATTTAGTGCTCGAAATTTGTCCTTTCTCAACAGAGTCTATTCATGATCCTGTTGAGAAAGGATAAATTTCGAGCACTACTAGAGGAGAGAAGAGTATTTATCCCTCAATGATCCCTTTTAAACGCTGAAGAAGGAAGGAAAATCCTTCGAAACGTTAGTTTTTGAGTAATGAAAAAATGAATATCCAATAAATCTACTTTATTCGCGGGAATTTTTCTCACTATCATTGGGCTGCCTTTCCATCACTTAACAATTAAAAATTTCTACCAGTCCGTCTCTCTCCGAATAGAAAATTTCTTCTAATACCCTTCATATTTTTTTTTGGAACTTCCTTTTGTAGTATTTCAAAGGGGGATAAAAATGTATAAATAGACACCAAGGGATAGATTTGGATTTTCCTCAAAGTTTTAATTTTTGATCGAAAATCACAAGAGGGTCTTCTACTTAATTCGAATTGATATAAATGGTTTTTATAGCATGTTAGAAGGGCTGTATTCACACATCTCGAGAAATAAATCCAAAGGTCAAAAAAATTTTAACCAAAGATAATAGCAAAATTTCGCTGTCAATTCAATTTAAATTTAAACATATTAACAAGAAAAAGTTTAAATAATTAGAAAGTGGTGAGTTTTTCCAATATTGAATTTTTTAAAACTTGAAGGCTTCACGGAATTAAATTAAAGCCCCTTCTCTGGAACGTATAAAAATTATCTATAACATCCGATCAAGTAGCGTGATTTTTCTTATAAAATCGAAATTCACTAAAGAAGGGGAAAATGATTTTTTTTTAAAGAAAGCAGAGAATGTTATCTACTAAATCCGATCTGTAAAAGAGTTTCTTTTTATTACTTAAGGGTTGTAGTCACCTCCTCGGAAATTGGGAGCCAGGCAAGGAATCCAGGCCTATGGATATCTTTTGAGGTTGACCCATCAGATAAATGTAACAGGATAAATCTTTAGGTTTGTAAGAAAATAACATATTCTACTAGATCCAAGATAGAATAGATTAATTATTTTCAAATATATATATAAATTTAAGGTCTACTTTTATCGCCAATTTAAGCTCTTATATTTTACCATAAATAAAGATTGGTGAGTGCTTTGGAATGACTATCCATTACGGCTTTGGATTTGGATTCATCTACCATATTTTCAAAAAATTAAAAATTCAAAGATGGACATTTACTAAATCCATTCTGATATGTAGATAATAAAAATTATCCATTACAGCTCGGATTTAGTAAATGTCCATCACCTGTAATTTGAAATTTGCTACAAATATAATTTTTTGAAAATATGGTAGATGAATCCAAATCCAAAGCCGTAATTTTACTATTATCTTTTGATTTGAATTTTATTTTTAATTGATATTTATCGAGTAAAATTGATTTCCCCACCTATATCATAGAGAAACTTACTATTCAAAATTTTGACTGTATAATAATAAATAATTTCTCAGTAGAGTGAAGAAAAGTTGAATACAAGATTTATTTTAAATGATAGGGTAGATTAATTCTCGCCAAATGATACAATTGGGTTGCCTAGATTCAAGGGGTAAACGGGTAAAATAACCCAAAAGGGCGCGAATAGAATAAATGAAGGATCATGTATGGCCTCAAAGACAAAATCAGACCAGTTCTGATTAAAAAAATGGTTGCATAGATTCAAGGGGTAAAAGGGAAAAATAACCCAAAAGGGCGCGAACAGAATAAATGAAGGATTCTGTGTGGCCTCAAGGTAAACCTCAGATCAGTTCTGATTAAAAAAATGGTTGCATAGATTCAAGGGCTAAAAGGAAAAAATAACACAAAAGGGCGCGGATAGAATAAATGAAGAACCATGTATGGCCTCAAAGACAAATTCAGACCAGTTCTGATTAATAAAATGGTTGCATAGATTCAAGGGGTAAAAGGGAAAAATAACCCAAAAGGGCGCGAATAGAATAAATGAAGAATCCTGTGTGGCCTCAAAGACAAATTCAGACCAGTTCTGATTAAAAAATGGTTGCATAGATTAAAGGGGTAAGAGGGAAAAATAACCCAAAAGGGCGCGAATAGAATAAATAAAATGAATTTTTTATCTGTATATCATTCGCATAGAAACAGAGTTTTTATTAAATGGGCCAGACGTTTCGTCGATTTATTTGGACTTCCTCAGTGGCTAGAATGATAAAATAGGAAATCAGAAAAAATTTATAAATACATCGATTAAAAATAACTTTCTTTATATCAATTTATTTTTAATCAATGTATTTATAAATTATTTTACCTGATTTTCTATTTTATCATTCTAGCCACTAAGGAAGTCGAAACGTCTGGCCAATTTAATAAAAACTGTTTTTTATTTATTGTCCAATTCCCTGCTATTACTTTTTTAATGAATTTTTTTAATTTTTTATTTAATTCATTATAGACCAAATTAAATAACTATTGATTCGCAACATAATCAATTAATTCGGTATTATTGATTTAAAAGAAATTTATTAAAAATCGATCGAATAGATTTTTTTCTCTTTTCGTGGCCGGAAAAATAACATCCCGCGGCTAAACAATGTTATTGTCAGAGGACACACAAAAAAAAAGATTGATTCATTGTGTTAGGTTTTATTGCCAGGGAGTAATTTATTGTCCGGGTGTTTGTGTATGTGTGTGTGTGTGTGTGTCTTTGGAATACGTTATAAGAGTGAGTGTAGGTGTTGGGGGTGTTTTGGGATGGGATGGAGTGAAGTGGCTGAGAAGACAGAGGATGATGTTTGTTTTCAAAACCTGTCACTCCAAATTAAGCGAGCGACCGGTTTCTATGCAACCCGCGATACACTCAATAAAATGAAATTGAATTGGAAAAAGAGTCGGCTGGGCTGCGATGGAAAAAACAAAAACAAAAACAACACTTAGAAAAACCTTGAAATATATTACAGGTCATTTCCCTATTAACGTACTGGTTACATTACAACGACCCGTTTTCAGTTTCTTTATTCTAGACCTTGGATACGGATTAAACCATGAGCAAAATCAAATAGAATTTTAGATTATCCTTTTTTTTTACTTCGGGATCAAAGCCCAGCTTTGCTGAAATAATATTATTTTTTATGTATTTGAGGCATTTCAGGCCAAATCGGTCGGTTTGAAAAATTTTAATTTTTGATCTTCTTCATTTTTTTGATATTTTTTAGTACCCATCAAAAAAACTTGTAATGATTTAACCTACTTATGTTAAATCTGGGTGAGGCCCAATTTAGGATTTAATTGTGTAATGGTATTTTTAGCACTCTGGAATTAAAAGATAGAAGTTTTTGATAGAAAACATTTAATTTATGCAACGAAGAATAATCAATTTGTACAATGTGTAGTAATAGAATAATTATGTATATAAATAAAGAAAGACAATGAATACAGCGATTGAAACAAGTTGAAACTGTGTGTGTGTAAAGTGACTGAATTTAATATAAGTTTAATTAACAAAGAAAGTGAACAATAATGGTGGACAGCATGCATCAGCCGAGTCATAGAGTTTGTGTCCGCTAGCGTGCCTCCGGCTGACTGACTCCGCCAGTCGAGATCTCCTTCCACGCGCAACTCATGATAGCAACGGGGCGGGGAGCAATGACAGGCTGCCAACTGCACCTACTAAATGAAACAATAAAACAAACCTGGCAAGCTATATGCCGATTATGAATATAAGGGCCAAGGGGTGCTTATTTCATTACATCCCCCCGGCCGGAAACATTAAAACTGGAGCCACTCACAGAATTAAGTAGCGACAATTTTAATGCTTTAGTCAGCCTTCAGACAGCATTCAAATGCCTCCTTTCATGGAATAATATTGACACATAAGAAAATCTACTGTACTGAAGCTACGTTAAAATAAAAATAAAAAAACAATGAATGTATAGGTGTTGAATGGACATGACTGGTTTCAAATCGGAACGGAACTTTCCAGATCCACCAGTATGGGCCAGACGCACCACAACGAGCGCCCGCCACGGCCAAGACGTGGGAGCAAAGATTCATTGTCAAACTAAAAGGGAATTCGGGATGGCTGTTAAGAGCGCACAGCCCTACCCTGTGGTCTCTGAAGCCTACAGGGCGGACACTAGCATGTCCTCAAAACGAGCCGCTGCCAAATCAGAACCAGAGTGGATGCTAGACAGCTGGATACAGCTGTCGGGGTGGCCAACCACAACGCCTCCAACTGGGCACAAAATTTAATATAATTTACGAGGCTTTAAAGCCTCCTCCACTGCTCAGAGTGAATGGCCCGCCTCCCATTTCTCCAGAACTCGTCCCGGTGGGATTGCAGTCAGCTCATTCCTCAATAGGGTCTATGCCCTGCGGACTTAGCCGCCAATAACTAGGCTCTTAGGCCTTCTTCACTACACTCAATAGGGTCTATGCCCTGCGGACTCAGCCGCCAATAACTAGGCTCTTAGGCCTTTTTTCTCCAATTTCCACACAGCAAAAAAAAAGGGGGGGGGGAATTGACAACAACGAATCTCCGGTCCCACACACACGCCAATGACCCACGACCATAGCGGAACGTCCTTTTAAACTGGCTTCAAATTCCAGTTCCACTCCAAAAATCACGCAGGATGAACACTCAACAGTGCTCTACATTCTTTAAACTGGACCATTAATGACCTTGACTGAAAACAAAAAAATTAAATATTTATAAAAAAACAATTATACTCAACTTACAATATTAAACCATTAAAGCATGGCAGAATTTAGACCGCCCGCTTCCACAACATCGACTCGCCAATAACCAGCAACCTCAACACATTATCTCACCTTTGCTCTTTCTCTTTGCGATTAATAAAATAAAAACTATAAAAAAATTAGTGAAAAATTAATGTAAAAATATTTAATCAAAATAATCATTAAATTAAAGAATTAAAATACGCGTAATTAATAGCGACCATCCGTCCTTGAATTCTTTGACTGTTTAAAAATAATAAACAACACAACCATGGCTCTCAGATTATAGAGCCTTATAAAGTTTAGAGAACCTTCGTGAGGCTGCAAAACATTTCACTTCCCAACACAGATCTTTTATTCACAGTTAACAGGCCACAGGATTTAAATTAGTTGATATGACTATTAACCCTTAGTTTATTTGTTCCCTTGGAACGAATGTCTAAATGTAGTTACACAAAAAATATTGAAAGAGACTTTCAATAAAATAGACTATTATAGAAAAAGGATTGCAAGAATGTTTGTTGACAAATGCATCTCATTTTGGCGGGATCTGAACCCGTACTAACTGCTTGGAAGGCAACTATGCTGACCTTTACTTGTTATGCATTCAATAAACAAATTGGACTTGTTTGGGAATATATCAAAACTGCCTATATTAACATAGAATAATGAGCGGGAAGTTATTTACTATCATAAATGCTCCTATATACTAGGAAATTCACGAAATTAGCTAGACTAGGCTGTTGTAGATTGCATTTGTTATTAATAGAATAATGTATTTAAGGTGGACGCATTGGATCATTTAATTATAAAATAATTTGTAGTTACAAAAAGATGCAATAGGAATTCTCAAATAAACTCTTGTAAGGAGATTTCTTTAATCAAAACTAAATGTTTTGAAATATTTTAACATCCATAAAAAAATTGTTGAACTATAGAAATTTAATATTGATTACTAATAGAATAATTGGCTAAAGGCGGATATCTAACCATTATCGTTTTAAACTCCAATTGTAAACAATTAAATAAAAAAATGTCCCTAACGGGATTCGACCCTTTATTTTTAGATAATGGAATTCAGACTTTATTAAAGAATTGTCCAACAAAAATTAGATGGGCATTCTTCATATAAAACAAATGAATGAACCTAATCATTCGATTAACACACCTTTGGTTTGTTTACTAACAGTAAATACTTCTGTTCAGTAGTTCACACAGCCTTACTACGGAACAATATTATGGTACCTTTGGATATAGTGAACTTCGATGTAAATAAAAAATTTTACTAGTATAAAATATACTAGTGGTCCCCACAGCAATTGACCAAATATTTTTCTTTTTTTTATATCGTTTGATATTCTTTCTCAGAAATCAAATAATTTCGCTTTGAAAATAGATAATTAACTAAGTAAATTTAGAAATGAAAACATTTTCGATAAGCTACGGAACATTATCTATACTCTTATTCAACCCAATGGGAGCTTGCCCGCTCGCATTCAAGCTACTCAAGGCTACAACCCCGTCGGATGGCCAATCAGCCTGCGAATTTGCTTGCAGAATACCCACACTGGACTGGCTAAGTTTTGTCGTCGGTAGACCGTGACCAGTTTGAATAAACAGCACCCATACCAAGCATAGAATAGATTAAGAATTATTCTCCATTGGAAAATTACCCAGGTTTAACGTGAGTTAGAAAATGAGCGGAAAACATTTTTAGATAAACCAGGATACAAAGACCGACCAAATAAACATGACCTCGAACAGACATCTGTGAACGGAGGGCACGAGCACGAACCAGACAAGATAGAGATTACTTTTTCAGAGAGAAATCCTATACGATTCTAGAAACCAATATTCAATTTAGGGATTTTCTGGTGCATTAACACACTTGGTTGGAAATTAACAATTTTCCATAAAAAAACTTATGTTCGGAAGAATATCTATCAAAAAAATATAGGCTTAATAATTCCTATGCAATTTACTTGAAATTATTAGCAATAATGGATAACATGAGATAATTCAATTTTTGTGGACAGACTGACAGATTGTCAACAAAATACAATTATAATTATTTGTAAGTAAAATGAAATTAACTAATTATAAATTTACATTAGAACCAATTCAATTGTTCTTTTAACTTGAAACTTTAATTATTCAAGGATTAGGCTTATCTCTTTATGACTAATTAATGAAAATTATCTATTACTGATAAGGATTAGATTCATTATTATATTGAAATTTTTGGAATTATCCAAGACTTTATAGAATTTCAAAATATTATAGTGAAGATTATAATATTATTTTAAATTTTCCAACTAAGAAAACTTAAAAAAATTATTTTTGAAGGTTAAAGAGACAATTACTTGAAATGTATTTTCCTTTAGGAAGAAAAATACGGACTTTTGAAATCTTAATTATATTAAGGATTTTTCTTAATAGAATGAATTTTTTAGAATCTCAATATCACATACAAAAAATTACTTGATGAAATTATAACACAATTCATCAATTTGACAGACAAAGAAATATTTATTCGAATTTTATTTTTCTTTAGAAAGAGACAGACTGACTTTTTAAATCTTAATTATATTAAAGATTTTTCTTTATAGAAAGAAAATTTTTAGAATTTCCTAATTTTAAACAAAAACGGACTTAGTTAAATTTTAACAAAATTTATTAAGAGACAGACAGACTATTGAATTACCTCTAAAGTATAAGAGAATAAAAAATATAAAATAAACAAAATTATTTACAAATTTTACAAATAATGAAAAAATATTGGGATTAAAAAAAAGAGGGGGGGGAAAAAGAAGAAAATATAGAATTCATTAGAGCAAGCCCCCACACTGAATTAGCGTGTGGTTTGTAACCTTCTTTGAGGTTACTGCTCTGGGCGAGGGTAGAATTTTTTTAATAAACGGATATTGTAGACACCCTGCTGCTTACCACGGGTTGTCTGCAATACATACGTGCCCCCGGGGCGGATTTCAGCCACTCGGAACGGGCCGTCATACAGTAGGAAGAACTTTTGATAAACTAAACGGATTTCGGAGAGGGGCATGTAAAACCCAGGGGCAAAGTTTAATAGTCGTTGAATGGTAGAGAGATTTTCGTACCATGATGGATGGTTATGGTGCACATCAGCACGAAAAAGCCGGTTTAATTCTTTCATGGTACGCTCAGCCGGGTTGGCCTGTTGATTGCGGATGGCGACAAATAGCAATTCAGTGCCCATTTCACCAGTGAAATCTTGAAATTTCTTAGAGGTGAATTGAGTTCCGCGATCAGTTAGAAGGGTTATGGGAATCGGGTAGGTTTTGGCCTTGAAAGGAACTACATCAGTTAGTTCAATTACCTGTTGGTAGCCCTTCATACACCCAGGCTCGGGGGAAAATATATCCTGGAACTCATTTAAGAGTTCATGTACCTGTCGCCTCTCTAGAGAGGATGCGGGCTCAGGCACATCCTCCAGAGGCAGCAGTTGTTGGGATAGACTCTTTGTCCTGGTTTCACAAAGGGCCACCGCAAAAGACTCTTGAAAATGGACCGGGACCTCGGGAACACTATAATTTTGACCCTTTATCTCAATTGCTACAGCATGGGACTGAAAGGATAGTTTTACGAGGTTTTCCTGCTCAAGTTTTATCTCGTCAACCTCCCCTCTCATTGGTTCCCTGTTCCGAACATAACAGTCTACCTTACCTTTCAGCCTATCTATTTGACTTTTTAGGTCCCTACCCATTTCCTTCATTTCAGTCCTTAAACCCGCTATGTTAATAGTTGAAGTCTCCATATTGCTATCCATTTTCTTTTCTAACTCGATTTTTAAGCAGTTTATTGAACCATTTGTATCTATTATATCATTTTTTAAATCATTTTTTAAGCTGTTTATTGAACTATTCATGTTACTCTCCAAGCAGTTTATTGATCTATTCATATCATTCTTTAAGCTACCCTCAAAACCCTTAAACAATGCCGTTAACTGTGCCATATCAATTTGTGTTTGTGGGAGACTAGGTTGTAAAAAATTCTGTGTAATATTGGGCTGTGAAATGCCCTGCAACTCACATGATATCGTCTCCACGTTGTCCTGGTTTGGTTGGCTGTCAAGGTTGTTTAACACCGAGGAGTGTGCCAATGGTTGTTGCTCTCCTTCTTCCAACAGTTCTGCGATTGACGTCATTGTTATTTCAGGACAGATGGTATCACTATTAAAAAAATAAATCAAATCAATTAGGCCCTTCACGCCAATTATTTCACAAGATTTCGGACTAAAAAAATAAAATGATAATTAATTACAACAATTACACACAGGTTGAACTTGCTTCACTCGTCATATCGGTGCGGTCCTCCATGTAATGATTTAACCTACTTATGTTAAATCTGGGTGAGGCCCAATTTAGGATTTAATTGTGTAATGGTATTTTTAGCACTCTGGAATTAAAAGATAGAAGTTTTTGATAGAAAACATTTAATTTATGCAACGAAGAATAATCAATTTGTACAATGTGTAGTAATAGAATAATTATGTATATAAATAAAGAAAGACAATGAATACAGCGATTGAAACAAGTTGAAACTGTGTGTGTGTAAAGTGACTGAATTTAATATAAGTTTAATTAACAAAGAAAGTGAACAATAATGGTGGACAGCATGCATCAGCCGAGTCATAGAGTTTGTGTCCGCTAGCGTGCCTCCGGCTGACTGACTCCGCCAGTCGAGATCTCCTTCCACGCGCAACTCATGATAGCAACGGGGCGGGGAGCAATGACAGGCTGCCAACTGCACCTACTAAATGAAACAATAAAACAAACCTGGCAAGCTATATGCCGATTATGAATATAAGGGCCAAGGGGTGCTTATTTCATTACAAACTCTTCCTGGTAAATTTTGAAATTTTTTTAATCAGTAGTTTAAAAGATATCGAATTTCGTTTTTTCGCTCATAACTTGGTCCAAATTCAAAATTTTTATTTTTCTTACATACTTTTTAGAAAAAAATACAAAGAAATTATTTAAAGTGTTTCTATATGCGATTTTTGAGTTTGAAAATTTTATTTTGTTTTTGAAACTGTATGTACTCTTCGATTTTTTTGATAATTTTTTATTTTAAACTTCTATTGATTCTACAAATTTTAAGACCGAGTTGATAATATTCCTATGATAATTACTATTTTTTTTTTCGATTTTTGAAAATTTCGAAAAAAATTATTCGCTATTAACCATTATTAAAATCAGTTTTTGCTATTGAGTTGTCTTTTTTGAGTTATTTTGAATTGATTTTTATCGTTAACAGGTGTTTAAAAAATATATATAATTAGTATTTTAGTTTGTTGAAAGAAAATCAAAATCAAAAATCGAAAAAATTAATAATTATCATAGGTCAACTATCAAGTATAAAATAAAAAAATTATCAAAAAAAAAAATCGAAGAGTACTTACATAGAGTTTCAAAAAGAAAATTAAAATTTTCAAACTCAAAAATCGCATATAAAAACATAATATTTTTGTATTTTTTCTAAAAAAGTATGTAAAAAATCAAAAATTTCAAAAAAAAAATTGAATTTGGACTATTTTTGAAGAAGTTATGGGCTAAAAACCGAAATGCGATATTTTTTAAACCGCTGATCAAAAAAATTTCAAAATTTACCAGGAAGAGTTTTTTTGGTGGGTACTAAAAAAATGTCAAAAAATGAAGGAAATCAAAAATTAAATTTGGCGTGGAATGCCCCATGTATATATGTTTGTAGGGGGCGTATTATACCAGGTCAAATATTTGCAGTGAGCTTGAACCAGGAGGGTCTCCAGGTATAATAGTACGCTAACCACTCATTATTATTTTAATGCAGAGGTTCTCAAAATTGTTCTTCCCGTGAACTGCTTCTGCAATTTTTAACCGACTTCAAAAAAGGAGGAGATTCTCAATTCAAATGATATTTTTTTTCTCTGTTACACGATTCTTTGCCAATTGTTAACCGAATTAGATGATTTCTTTTCTATTGGGCTCAGTATAGTTTTCGATTGGTCCTCTATAAATTTCATTGGTATTGGACCTTTTTTGTTATGTGTGTTCAGGCATAACCTCTTTGTTTATGAACCGATTTTAATGATTCTATCTGCGTTTGGATCAGTATAGCTCCAAGGTAGTCTAGATACCAAAATATTTATTTATTTATTTTTGTAAGAATGGCATTCCTCCCTTTTCAGGATTTTCTAAATCAAAAAGTATATTTAAATCAGGGGTATCCAACCTTTTGGCTTATTGGGGCAACATTTGAAGAAAAAAATTTCTCGGGCTACTAATCTTAGGAGGTGACGGTGGGGGGTGCAGTGGTGGGGTGTGGGGGGCGAGGGAAGTGGTTTCGGGAGGTGGGGAGGGATTAGGGTGGGGTGGGGGTGGAGGTGAGGTGGAGGGGTACAAGAGGTGGTGTGAAGTGGTGGTGGGGGGGGGGGGGCGAGGGGGGATTAATATATAGCTTTTAACTGAAGCAAAAAGTGGCCAGGTACTACTATTAATATGTGTTAATCAAAAAAGATAGTTAATACTGTAGAATAATGATATCCATTATAACAATGAATATATTAAGTAGATTAGATGTGAATTTTTATTTTTTGAATCATTAAATTATCCAAAAGATTTTACAAAATTGTATTTAAATGTTTACCTTGTCGATCATGAAGGTTTGAACAATTCTCTACAAAGCAATTGTCAACAGAAATGCACAAAACGCGACACAGAGTTAAAAACAACGATTAGGCACTTGTCCCGGTGGCTGCTCGACTCCAAATGAAATAAATCCATTTCAATGCAAAAAACAAACCATTGAGAAAAGAATCCCGTTTTACTTGATTAGATATCAGAAAGGAAAATAATTCCAGATAAAATAAAAAGGTATTCAAGAAATTCCCAATTGGTTTGAGATTGATTTCAAAAAAACTAGCCTGTGCTTCAGTCAGGTGATTTTCACTTAACTTTTCGTAATTAATTAAAAATAAAATTTTTAGAGAAATAAACCTTTAAGGTAGTTGTTCCGCCAAATGCGTTTTCTTAGGATTTTTCTGAAATTTAGATATATTATTATTTAAATACTTTTGCATCGATTGGTGGCAAAACGAAATTTATGAACAATACAGTTCCGGAGATATTTAATTTCAAAAATCGAGTTTTTCAGGCTCTTTAGCATTGCACTATACGGGATATCGGAAAATTTACATACATATTTAATTATAATTAAGAATCCGTTCTTACCATTTTTATAAAAAACTAAATCAACATTAAACAATAACCAATACATATTTTAAGACAATTTTGATTCATAGTTACAACACAGTTTCAGAGATAATAAGGAATTAATAATGAAAAATGTATAAAAAAAATTCTCACTAAAAACATTTTGGCAACAACGCATTTATTTAACCAGCGAAAGATGCATGCGCTAGATTTTTTCAAAATTATAATTTTCATAAGGTGTAACGTAGACGTTGATTACATTTGTTAAAAAAAAACATAACGATTTTTATAGAAATTTAAAATGTATTTAATCTGTCATTTTAATATAAAAATATTCAATCTCTTACAATGGTGCCAAATTTGTCAAACGAGCACGGGATGGGCTAGAATTGGTACACAAACTTCAAAAAGTTTTGGGCTTATGAACTATGAATCCTTATTGTCTGTTCTATATACTCTAGCATTAACTTTTTGCTAGTATTGCCGCGAAACAACTATCTTAAGGCAGTTGTTTCGCGACAATCCACACAAAAAGTTTTAGCCTCGTAACCACACTATACATATGAATGGTGCTAAAATTTTAGGTTATGTTTTTTTAACGTGACTGTACTTTTCACAATACTATATCCTCTTAGCGAATGGATCATTTCCAAGCGATTGATCTTATATCCCCTCCACTAAAAATAATCGCCCTAATGTTTTTATTTTTTTATCAAAACTACTAAAGTAAATAATTTCAATTTTTTTTTTTTTAAGTAACTCCAAATATATTATTCTAACAAATATTAATTTTTTCATCAAGATGGTGAAAGTCCTTGAATGAAAAAAAATAAAATAATGATAATTTTCCCACCCTTTCCCAATCTACCATATGTAAAAAATTTCATTTTGAATTGCAATTATTTCATGTTTGGTGTGGTAAATAGTCATCAAATTTTAACAGTATATTTATTATGCTTTTAATGACTTATATTCCAAGTTCTGGTGACTTCTTGAATTTTTGCATTTGTGAAAGAACTACCTTAAATAAATATTTAATAAATAAAATAACAAATAATAATCTAATTGTAATAAATTCCATCACAAATTTACAAAATCTAATACGGTTCTACAGGTGTTATGACCACCTATTACAGGTTAAAAATATACACTATCCAATCACACACACTAACAGACATTTTGACTAAATAATTAATATCTTTAAAAATATAAATGTTCAATATACGAGGTTTTATTGTAGAAGTTTTAATTACTGAAATAATAAATACAGGAGTTTTTTAACGGGTTATAGTGGTGTTTCACAAGTAAAAAAAAATAAAAATTAAAAAAATTTTAAAATTTCTTTAATTATATTTTTGGAGATTTTTTATTTTTCTCTATACAAATTTCGGGCTACAAGCCTATCATCAAGAGTTTAAAAAAATACTTTTTTAAACTCCTGATACTGATATACTGAGTTTTCACTGACTCCTGATGATGGCCTCACCCCTGAAATATATCGAATTCAAAACTCAATTTTGTTTTATTTCTTTTTTTGTGAAACCTACCTCGCATCTTGCTCAACTTTTATTATTACATTTACTTCCATGTTAAAAGGACAATTTTCAATAATTTATTTCTCGGTAATGGGACAGACGATCAACTTCATAATAAATAAATATTTAATGTATCAATTTTATGGTAAAAATTTGAGAATTGTCTTATAAAAATGATAAACAGTCCCGAACCCCTTAATTCTATTAGTGCCGGAATAATGGAAATAAAATGAAATTAAGATTTAATAGTTTATGAATAGAACTACATATTTTGTTTTGTGTTATTTTGGTTGGGTAGTTAAAGGCCTAATAGAAAATAAAATAGGCATAAAGTAATTGGATTAAAATAGAGATAGGCTAGGCAAAACACAAGGGAAGTGACTAGGGTTAGAGTGAAGGGCACTCGAGTAAATTACTGCATATTAAGAGTGCTTCTAGGTAGTAAAACATATTGCCTGTATCCTATCAAAGTGAAATAGACAAAAGGGCGGAGCAGAGATCACACGAAAATCTCCCATACCATTATTCTCACTCTTTGCTGCTTGAAACAACGATCATTCATCTAATAGAATAAAGTGGAAAAGATGGGTACACTTTAAGTGGATTTTAGTGATTTGGTAATTTTGAAAGGTGCAGTTTATTAATTTAAACTTCTACTTAAAAAGATTTAGTTTGCCGAGAGTAAAAGAGATGATGATTCATAAGGAAAAATCAATGATGTTGTCTTCTGTTTGATGGAAATAAGCATATACAGAGTGGGCCATAAAGATCTACCACATTTTGAAGAGGTATAAAAAATGAAAAAATTTAACTAGAAAAAAACTGAATATATTTTTGAAAAAAACATAAAATACTTTTTTTTTTAAATGTGTTTTAAACATTATATCGGCCAAAAAAGGGGGGTCAAAAATGAAAATCCTAGCCCTTTAGACCAAACTTAACCAAATTTTGTATACGTACACTGTGGACCCCCAGAAGGCTAGAAATGCAAAAACCAACCACCCAAAGTGGGTGGAGGGTCAAAAATGAAAATTCTAGCCCGAGGGGTGAACCGCGACCTAATATGGTGTACACCTACTTCAACTTTCTTTTCCAAGAAGAAGACAATAGAATGAAGGGGCATTATCTAATGAATTCCAAAATAATTCCACGTAATTCCAAAGAAGTGTATACCTAATTCCAATCGCGGTTCACCCCTCGGTCCAAACTATGTATACAAAATTTGGTTGAGTTTGGTCGAAAGGGCTATAATTTTCATTTTTTACTTCCCCCCTTTTTTTTGTCTGATATAATGTTTAAAACACATTTTTAAAAAAATCATTTTATGTTCTTTTCAAAAATATATTCAGTTTTTTTCTAGTTAAATTTTTTCATTTTTTTATACCTCTTCAAAATGTGGTAGATCTTTATGTCACACCCTGTATAATTTATTTGTTAAAGACCATAGTTTATCAGTATTTTTAATTAAAAATAGGAATTAAAGTTTTTAATCTGCACTTAAAAATGATTATGTCTTTTTTGTTTTATTTATAAAAATAATCAATCTTGATGTAGAAATTGGAGGAAAGAACTCAGGTGTTGTTGAGTGATTTTCTTACTTCTATTTTATTTTACTTAGAGGAAACAAAAAGAAAATTGTTCAATACAAATATTATTCATTATATTATATGGATTTTTATTCGCTGCTTTTTTTTTGGTTTGGACGACAGGGATCAAATTGTTTCGCCCTTTTATTACAAAAATAAGAGGGGCTTCCTCAGCACTCTATGGAGCATGAAACAACAATCATTTAACCTGAATATTCAAAAACAAACAACACAATATGTTACAGAATATGCCTTCAATTTCTACAACAAAATTGATTATTTTTATAAAAATATTATATCTGTTAGTAGGGAACTGGACAAAATTAAAAACACAAGAGTTTCCTATTAAATGGGCCAGACGTTTCGTCAGTTTATTTTGACTTCCTCAGAAAACACAACACACAAAGAATGGACACTGAGGAAGTCAGAATAAACTGACGAAACGTCTGGCCCATTAAATAAAAAACTTTGTGTTTTTTTATTTTTTCCATTTCCCTACTATTCATGTTACTAATTTACTATGGATGCGAATAATGCAACATTATATCTGTTATTTCATATGGGTTCAAATACCCGATTGGATGTAAGGTAAATTCGCTTTGTTATAATAGTAAACTTGGTCCCCGAACGTTCGTTTGTGTGCTAACTAGCTTACTATTACAATAACAAATAGAATTTACCTACATCCAATAGAGTATTAAAACCCAGATGAAATAGCAGATATAATATTTTTAATTATTGATGATGAAGGTTAAACTTTCGTAGCTAGTCTCTAACAAATAAATTATATATAAGGATATGTTTATTTGCAACAAACAGAGAGAGTTTTTGAGAAAATCAAAGAAAATTTTTAGGGTTATCCAAGATGTCCGCAATTGATTTGCTTTTATGAAAAAACAATTTTCTAAATATTCATACGCAAAAAACCTTCTAGATCATTCATAATAATATGAAAAATACATTAATTGAACTGTTGATGTTCATGATCATATTAAGAATCAGAGTTTTTATTTCTTACATCCTGTTTTTGAAAGTAACTAATAAAATAGTACTTTATCATAGACACTGAAAATATGCAACTTTTATTGTTTTTGCAATTAAACGTTTTCATCCTGCTTAACATTTGCCTCGCCTACTGAGTTTTAGGCTTTAAACTTGACCATGTGATTAAATCAACAGTTGAGTTCGAAGGAAAGCCAGAAGGCTTGTCTGGAAACGTTGATTTGATTCAATCTTGAAGGCCTACGTTAATTAAAGCCATCCAAATTCTGCTCTCTTCTTTCAATAGACGTAATTGTCTTATCATTTATTCAGTGACTTGTTTCCAACGCCCATTCTCTTTCTTCCGGAGAACTGTCTCATTTTGTTGTCTGGCCAAATGGTTGGTACTCCTGTTGCTACTGCTACTGCCTCCTCTTCTTCTCGGCTATTTTTATCTTCTTTCTCCATCCTTTGCAACCAGACCAAGCATTTAATAAACAGACAAGTGCACAAAGAATCTAAAAAAAGATTCCTTTTTAGTGGGATGTTTCGTTTCCCACTCGTTTCATTGTCAATCAAAGTTTTTATTGAAGTTTAATCTTAAAATAATTTGTATGATTAAAATACAGTGACGAATTGATTTGATTTTAGTGATTTCTCGTTTAGAGAGAGGAATTATTAAAAAGGTAAAATTTAACCAATACTAAAACAAAATTCATTTCAAGAATTTTTTTGAAAATTTTAATTTAATTGATTAAGAACATTAAAAATTAGATAGTGCTCGGTACATCCGAGAGCCATACAAAGCCAGTATTGAATTCACACAAAAATTTTCATTTTTTTTTCTCATTGTGTTTAAAAATGTCTGGAACGTGGGCAAAAATAATTTTCAAACATGATTTTTTTCTGTCTAGATCCAGATACCCACGATAAATTAAGTTCGTTCTTATGCTAAAATGTTTGTATTTCCAATGCGGAGAGCTCTTAGATTTTGGACTTTCTAGCTCCTAGATCATCCAGGTAAAAAATTTCATTTTTGTGAATATTTTTTTGAGATTTTAATCCATTTCTTTAGTAAAAAATAATAAACAATCGAACAAGTGTTTTTTACATTATTCACAAAAACTGTAAACAGCATACTGAGTCTTGAAAAAGTTTCAATTTATCTTCCGATTCTACCTTTTGTTTAATATATTTTAACTTTTTGGGCGATTTCATAATATCATCAAAGCCATTCTCTAGTCCCACTACATGCAATTTTAAGGAAAGCAAGAGTAATAGATTCAGTCTTATTGGTATCTGTCCGTTGGTAAACAGCGCTGACTGCTGGTCAAAATAAAAACTAACACAATCGGGTCATATTTATTTTTATTGTATAAAGAAAATATTAAAAAAACAAAACAAACAAGATAGATATTATTAGTTTGTTGTTTATTATTTTATGCAATATTAAGTGCTTTATTTAGGGGGTCGGGTAGGCTAGGCGGTAGCATGTCAGTCAGCTAACCAAAAGGACCCGAGTTCGAATCCGGCTCGAGGCATCCGGCTAAAATCTGACCCCCGAGGTAGAGACAAATTTAAAAATAAAAATAAATAGTATCGTAAATGGCTTATGGCTACCATGGACGAAAAGCCAAAAAAAAAGAAAAAAAAAATAGTGCTTTATTTAAATATTTTTTGGCATCTCAATTTTGGAAAATTATCCTCGGCATGATTGATAACTGTGCATCTTACTCATTTATTTTAAACCACATTTAGGAACACGGTGTTGGTTTATAGTGAAACATTGTTAAAATTAAATTAGGTTGGAGTTGGTGGTGTTTCACAAGGAGAAAAATTAAAATACAAAGATTTTTTTAGTTTACTCTATATATTTCGAGCTCTTAACTCATCGTCAGGAGAACATTGACATCATTTATTTTAAATTGAAAGTTTTTGCCGAGAGTTTCAGAATTTTTATATATTGAAGGAGACAATAAAAGAGTGTGTCTTCTGCTGGAATTATAAATTTTATTTATTTATAATTCCAGCAGAAGACACACTCTTTTATTGTCTCCTTCAATCATTTATTTTAGTTATATTTTTGACCACGAGATTGCGTAGAAGCAAGAACCACTTACCAATAAATATTTCAATAACTCGTTTATCCATGACTTTTGTTGAAAATTATAATAAAAATAATAAACCTTTGATATGATGATGATGATTAAAAAAAGTTAATCTTCAGTAAACAGGAAGAGAGTCTGAATTTCTCTAAGTCAGAGAAACAAACGAATTATATAAGTCCATGTATTTAATACTATCTTAATAATAGTATTGTACATAACAGGATTTTTGGTGTTTGAGTATGACTAGAAACGGCGAGTCAAGTCATTTCCATAATTTTGTAACTTCTTTAGGGCAAATTCTATATAAGTACATTTTTCCTTGATTTGAAGTGAGAATAATAATCAACTCTTGAGTTAAATTTTTATTAGTTTTTAGGATTCCGTAGAAAAATCTTTATTAATTCCTGGAGGAATTGGAATAAAGTATGTCAAAATTATATTACACGATTCTACACAGATTGAATAAAATAAAACCATGTAAAAAACAAAGTGGCACTCGCATAAGCCCACTTTATATAGTGTTACTTTTATTTTATTTCCATTACTATACATTTTATAATTATAGAGAAGAATTTGAATTTCCAGTAGACAGCTCTTTTATAGCATAATTTGTTGTTTTAAAGTTTCCCTTTGTAAATTTAGGGCTTGTAATATATTTGTAAATATTAATATTTCGCCGAGTGTGTTTTAGATGGTCCAAGTCAAGAGCGTGGCTATTAGATTACAAGCGCACGAGCGTCAGAATTTATGCGTCCAAGAAAGGAAATTGAATTAGAAAAGTTAGCGTTGCAAATTTGAATGGTGGAAAATTTTTATTTTTATTTTTATCTCGTAGACAAAAAAGGGTGTTGGAAATGGCAGGGAATAAAGCAGGTTGGCTTGTTTTTATGTTCTTATCCTATTTAGAATTTACTCATCAAAACAAAAACAGTTATTATACCTAGGGGAAATTTTTAAGAAAAAAATAACTTTAATTAAATTTTACGATCCTATGGGGGGAAAAAATTATTAAGGAGTGTGAGAAAGGGTGGGAAAGTAGTTTTAGGATTCCGTAGAAATTTAAAAAGGAAGTAGTGGAGTCCCAATGGAACTTGCTGTAACTTTTAGCGTTGATGCTTCAGTAGATTTATAATACAGTGAAACCCCGGAAATCCGAAATCGGACAATAAATATCCATACCTCGATTTACACAGTAGTATTACGATCCACGAAAAAATGTGCAAATCGAATGCATGTACAATGAGATAGTGTTCAATAATATATGTATTTAGGTACTATAATATTAAAAACATATCCGATTGGACGGGGAGAAGAATAATGGAATTGAAATAATTATAGGAAAAGAGGTTTTTTTATTTAATTAGTTTTTTCCTCTTATTAAAAACAAGGACTAAAAAGATGATCAAGGACAGTAGATGGTGGAGAAGTAATCTCCGGAGTCGAAGCTAAAATACAATGTATACATTAATTCATGTAAAATAATTGGTTTAATAAAATTTATAAAAAAAAACATATCCAAAAAAAGTAGATATACAGTGAAACCCATCAAATCAGAACCCGGGAAATCCGAACGCAAAAAAGAGAAACTTATTTATTTAGTCATAAAACAATTATGTATGTATAAATTCTACATTATAACCTTATTTTACATAATTAGTTGAAAAATCAACAAAGAAGTACAATTACCATAACCTAACAAAGTGTAAATGTGTCTACATACTTATGTCATCCAGGATTACAAAACGGTAAAAGTTGGTTATTGAAATTCTTTAGGTTAATCACTTTGCAAAAACAATGAAATAATAATAGAAACACACAAAATATCACTTTCACTTGATATCAGTTATCTTAAATTGTCGAAGCTGTTCTCGGCTAATCCGAACAAATTGAAATCCGAACAGGCTACAGCCCCAATTAGTTCGGATTTGAGGGGTTTCACTGTATAATGGTTGGAAAGTTTCAAGGTGTTTCGGAAATTTTTGTTTACTGAATGTGAATTAATAGTAGGATTTAATAAAAGAACTCAATTTTACGTAAACAGCAGCTTGATTTAAACAAATGTGTATTATAATTTTCATCACAGTTATTATTCTTCAGACATGAAAGAGCACTCACAATTGTTAATTATTCTTTGTATCTCAGGTGCGGATGAAGGTCAAAAAAGGACCGAAACTATCAGCGGCCTTTTCGGCAAAATCAATCATTTTAATTTCCCCTTGAAACTATGCAACCATTTTATTTCATTTCGAAAACCAATATATGTTTCAAAACAAAAAAATGTTTTTAATAGATATATTTGAAATAACGGATAATAATTTGAAAATTTAAAGATCTCCTGAAATTTTGAAGTCGATATTTATGAAAATACTCTAAATGTTTGAAATTATAAATTATATGTTCACCTTCGAAACACATAAAATTGAATTCTTTTATTCAATTCTACTATTACTTCACATCCAGTAATCAAAAAATTCCGAAACACCTCAAAACTTTCCAACCAATATATCTTAAAAATGAAATTGAAATTATTTTCTATTATATGTACCTGTTAAGGCTTATATTTTTGTGATCGAATTTATTGAAATAAATAAGGTAAAGTTTTGTAGTTTTGTAAATTAGAAGTTATGTGTGTGTATCTATTGATTTCATTGGAAATAAAAGACAGTAAAAAAATTTCAATATGTTGATTACTGATAGAGTGAGATATACAAATATTTTTAGGAATCAAAATTTTTTAGAAATAGGTATATAGTACCTAATATATAGTTTTGACACCTTAATTGATTTTTGGCTAGTTCGTACACAAAATTTGGTCTACACTCACTAACAGACATTTTGAAATAATCTATTTATCTATCTATTATTATAATTGGCTTGAGCGACGACGCCGATGTGATTTTTTTAATTTTAAAACCCACAAATAGTTCATGACAAATAAAATTTATTAAAATTAGGAAATTTAAATTATTATTTTAAAACACATTGAGGAGTCCAGGGGCCATCCTCATAACTGAGGATTAAATGGAAGGAAGTCCAGGAATAAATAAAAATATTATTTCTAAAAAAAGAGTATTTATTGGAAGATTTTGTTTTTACTGTTTTTTTCATTCGGCGTTTCAAAGGACCTTCCCTCTTGCTTCAGGGTTCAAAAAATAGTAAAAAGAAAATCTTCCAATAAATACTCTTTTATTGGAAATATTTTTTATTTATTCCTAGACTGCCTTTCATTCAATCCTCAGTTATACCTATAGTAATTATGATCTTTTAAAATATAAATTTTTCGATGTTTCTATATAAGGGAGTGGATCTCAAACTTTTTGAAGTCCTACAAAAAATCGTTGGTTTTCCTAGGGGGCGCCTGGGAATCCCTCCGGGAACCCTGGGGCGCCTGGCCACACCCTGTGAGAATCACTGATATAAGATTTTATTGTAAACCGAAACACCGAGCATCCTTTAAAATTTTTTTTGTTTATCGAAATAATTTCGGCCATTTCGGAGATATTTCGTAAATACAAAGAAAAAAAACCCTTTTTTTATGTAAGATTACAATACTTCAGTATATAGTGTATGGTAGAGTAATTTCATCGAAATTGAAGTTTTTCAAAACTTCAACCACATTGCGGCACGGGTTACCATTATCCAATTAAGATGAAAGATGCCTAGATTAAGAAACAAGGGAATTAAATTGCCCAAAAGGGTGCGAATAGAAGAATTTAATAATCCAAAGACAAGTCCATCCAATGAGGCGACTGTGGGTCAGTGACTAGAGTGTCGGGCCGTTGGCCTGAAGTACGCTGGTTCTAGACCGAGTCTCGCCAGATATTTGCAGTCGCCTCCTCTTGGAAAGCAATGGCAAACTACCAAGAGTATAATTGCCTAGTAAACCTCTTCAAACTAGCCGTTCGGAACCGGCGTTAAAAAGTAGGTCCCGTATATTTGTGTAAAACAACTAAACACACTCAGCACAGATATATGTGGAGAGGCTCCGACGCCCGTTTCGGGTATGGCACTCTAAGAAGAAGAAGAGGAGTAAAAAAATAAATAAATAGTCTCGCCAGATATTTGCAGTAGCCTCCTCTTGGAAAGCAATGGCAACCTACCAAGAGTATAATTGCCTAGTAAACCTCTTCAAATTAGCCGTTCGGAACCGGCGTTAAAAAGAAGGTCCCGTATATCTGTGTAAAACAACTAAACACACTCAGCAGAGGTATATGTGGGGAGGCTCCGACGCCCGTTTCGGGTATGACACTAAGAAGAAGAAGAAGAGTAAAAAAATAAATAAATAAAAGAGCTAAGATTTATTTATGAGCTTACGAGAGTGGCTATGATTTCAATAACATTTCATAACTTTCTTTTATCGAAAATATAATTTAACGTTATAGAAAGCAAGTAGCTCAATCGAGCGTTTATTATGCGAGAAGCATTCCTTCGAAAAAAAAGACAAGATGAGCTAGAGGGAAAGAGAGAGCGATATAACTTTAGAAAGAGAAAAATAATCAAGCGAATAAAAGTCGTGCGCTTGAGATATATTACGAATTTTTTCAAGAACCGCGACAGTAATCTACGTCAAGTTAATAATATTCTATTCATAAAAAGAGCAAAATAATGGTAGGCGGAATTGAATACTTAATAGGAAATAGAAAGAAGAATTGGAATGCATAGCCAGAGTTCCGTACCTTATACTATAATATGTTCACTTTTACAATACTTGAGATACCAGAAAAGATATCTATATATATAATTTTATTTATTTTCTTAGAAAGACGGACTGGTAAGCGTAATAAGTAGGTTATAATGAAAGGCAGTCCATACATTATTTACTTTTATTCAATTTCTGACGTTTCGGAGACTTTTTTCTCTCCTTCTTCAGTTCGGTTCTCGAGTTATACTCACTCGATCAATAACTATTCAATACCCTGAAGAAGGAGAGAAAAAGTCTCCGAAATGTCTGAAAATTGAATAAAAGTAAATAATTTATGGACTGCCTTTCATGATATCTATAATAGTTTTAGCTTAGTAAGATGAAGCATTAAAATACAAAAAAACATATTTGAGTATGTATAATAACAGGAATACCATGGAATTGGACAAAATTAAAAACACAGAGTTTTTATTAAATGAGCCAGACGTTTCGTCAATTTATTTTGACTTCCTCAGTGGCCCGTTTTATCACACTCTTTGTCAAAAAACAATTTCACTATACGACAAAACATCATTAAACTTTTGTCGTATAGTGAAATTGTTTTTTGACAAAGAGTGTGATAAAACGGGCTACTGAGGAAGTCAAAATAAATTGACGAAACGTCTGGCCCATTTAATAAAAACTCCGTGTTTTTAATTTTGTCCAATTACCTGATATTCCTGTTACAAATTTACTATGGATGCGAATGATAAAACAATATTTGAATATTTTGCTCTTTTTTGTGGTCCTTGTGGTACTTAATTACAATATTAAATTTCATCAAAATTGGTTTAGTCATTTTCAAAATATTTAGAAAAAACTAAAAAAGTATTGAAATAAAGTAGTAATGTTTGTGGGCCGATTTGTACCAAAAACTAATCAGGTTTTCAAATTCATTTCAATCGGTTCAAAGGTGTGGAAGAGATCGTGGACAAAAAAAAAACGATAACATACTACCTTGGTCAAAAAGTTCCCGGAATAACCCCCGTGTGGCGCTCCCATCGTTCCGATTTGAGTTCTGTTTTTTTTTTGTTAAGTTGGTACATCTGTTGTTGGTATTCCCTCTAAATCTTAGCGTCATAGCTTGACATTTGCAAAAGTTACGTAGCCAAGAGTACATCTATCTCTGTGTGTGTTGGCGATTTTTTACAATTTTAGAAATTGATTTAAATTTGCAACAACGAACTTGTATTAAATTTTGCAGTATATCCATCCGCACGCACTTCTTGAAAAAATCGCACTTTTTGGCCTCTGGACGAGACCTCATGCTTCGCATTGGATAAAGTAAAAACATAAATATTTACAAAAAAAAATTATTTTTCCCTAAAAATTTCTAAAAAATATTAGAAAATGACAAAAATTCAATTAACAACAGGGTCATCTACGCTTTTGAGTGTAGCTGTCGTAGCTCTAAATGTTAAGGGGTTACAATTCTTCCTGTATATTTTTTTATATTTAACTCCAATCAAAATGTCAAGAGCAGACTGTGATTAAGATTCCCATTAACCCAAGTAATAAAGACGGTATATGTTTGGTAAATTCAATATTTAATGGAATCGGATGCTTTCAACGTATTAAGAGATGTGAGAAACGCGAATGTAAATATGCCAAGAGCAAACAATAAAATGTTTACAAATTCAAGTTTCAAGTTAACAGTCCTGCGTTAGAACCCGTCCTCCGACTCCAAAGAATTAAATGTGGGCCATGTGTTGCTTAACTTCCGAAATATTTAGGATATATAGGAGCTTTCAACACGCCTAGGTAGTAAAAATGATTTCCTAAGTGTCAAGTCAGTCGATTGTTTCAATCTTAAATCAAAAGCGTTGCTAAAGATATTCTTTTAATGTTTGGATAAAGAAGAAATTAAGGTTGGAATGTGAATGAAAAGAAAGATAGGAAATGTCATCATCGAGTTCGAATGCCCCTACAAACGAAGACTCATTCCAAATCGAAGGAATGATTCACTCTCAATTAGAAATGATTCATGATTACCATCATGATAGTTCTACCCGGGGGCCCTAACACCACCACTTAACCTATGCTGGTTAATCTAATCTAAATCTATTTAAGACCAGAAATTCAATTGTCTTAATACTGGGCTGACTTATGATAAAATCACGATCGGTCCATCTTCATCATGTTTCAGAAAATGAGCTAAGATGACATTGAAACTTTGAAGCCCCTCTTTGCTCAAGACCGATTACAATACTTTAGCCACGCTTAGCTATGGATAAAGTAAAAAATTATTGTGAATATACCATAGGATCTCAAAATTTCATATGATGGACATATTTCAGTTATTCAATTCTTTATATCTCAATAATTGTTAGTTTTATCAAATTATTTTTCATTTAATAAACTGTTAAGCATTTTATTCTGAAGAAAATGACACCTTAATTTTGAAAATCGGTTGACAATTAATCGAGTTATGATGATTTTTTATTTACATTATTAGGTTAGTCATTCTTAATTGGTCAAGATGAAATCTGCCATCAATCTATTTATTGTACTATTTTAAATATTTGAATTTCCAGTTGATTAACTGTCCACTCCTGCCATCTTACAGCGATTTGTTCAACTCTATTGTCTAATTAATTATTATGAAAATTTAAACATTTGAATCGGTGATTGAATCCAGCGCCATATTTTATTTACTTAAGAATAACTAACCACTAAAAAAACTATCATAACTTGGTTAATAATTAACCGATTTGCAAAAATAAAGTGTCATTTTGTTTAAAAATAAATTATTAATATTTTATTAACTATAAGGAATTTCAATAAAGTAACGAATATTAATAAATAAAGAATTAAAAATTGACATGACCGCCATTTTAAAATTTGTAAGCCTGTATTCACTATAATTTTTCCTTTATTAGTAACAAGTAATATAAAAAGCGATCTGACCAAATATTTCTTGAAAATAAATCGGACGTAGATAAAGAGCTATACTCGAGGTCAGAGACATGTATAATTAATTACATTTTTTGTTGCATCGTAAAAGCAACTTTTTGTAATATATTAATGTAAATATATTGAAAATAAATAATTTAAAATTATGCTATGAATAAAGTAAAAAATGGTAATTTTGAAGGACCAATAAATAATATGTATTTATTTAAATTATTTAAGATGGAATAAAGCATAAATAAATGAAAAATAGTTATATTCTAATTTATAAGAGTGTGTTCCGTTGTTTTTGAATATAATAGGAAAATATTTTATTTTCCCGTTAGGAAAGAAGGGTCTATTTGTATAATAAGATACAATAATATTAAAATTGCTTATTTATAAAAGATTGAAAAAAAGTATATTAAACACAATTGAACCTGGTAACCTAGTTGAACTAATTCTTATTTACCGATATTGGAATGCAGGTTAGTTGATTTTTTTTTTATGAATTTTACATATAATAATTCGACTTGGAAAGTGTTATTTAGCATATGAAAATAAATTGAAAACTTGGTGTCTAAAGGTTGTGAGTTATGATATTTAATTAAAAATGTGCTGAAACTTCTATTGGCAAAAATCAGCAGGTCTAGTTAACAGAAAAGTAAATGCACTGCTCTTATGGGAGAATAGATTTGTTTCCTTATTTATTACTTTCTGTCACCAGATGTCAGGAAGAATGAATTCCCTTAATTATTAATTCTATTTAGTGTGAATAGATGTCACTTCTTATTGTGATTTTCGCTGATTGGTATAAACAATTCAAACTCTGAAATATCGATTGTTTAATATTTCCGAGTTCTCTTGGATTATACGCCTTTAGCTTGGGAAAGCTTATTCTCAGATTTCTATATCTGTACTAAGTAATTGTATCCTTTTGCTTTAGGCTATAAATAAGCCACATTCAACAAAATATAGATTATAGTAATGAGTTTTCGATGTTCTAGGATTTCGGAACTAAAAACGAACAGTTTCTTCGTTTGAAAAGTTTTAATTAATGGTCACGTCTTAAAACATGAAAGCCTTTAATCATTAAGTTCTTTCATTTCGATCTCAACTTCTAAAAGATTTTTTTTCTTTTTTTTTTTTAGAGAGTTTAGTGAATATGAAAGAGAACAGAGTGAGCTAGTAGCAACCAAAAGGAGATGAAAGATATTATTTACTCGGGTTTGACAGTTTAATAAGCGAATTATCGAATGATAGTAGGATGGCAACAGGGGAGAATTATTTAAGCCGGAATCTATATCGGTCTTGTTTAAATAAGGTGTCAAAAGGTTTCCTTGTCTAATTAAATATTTACAAATGAGTAATAGACGATGAATCAATCGATCATTCAAGACACATAGATATTTTGGTTCGGAATACGGAGGAAATGAATAAAGAATTAATTGGAAAATGTTGACTTTTGGAGAATAATAAAGCAACCAAGCGCGAGTCGGGCTCACAAACAAAGAATTCCGTATCTTATACAGTAAACTCTCGTTTATCCGAGGAATTGGGTGGCGCGGTAACCGCGGATAAGACAATTCTGCGGATAACCCGCAAAATAGTAAAAGAAGGAAACAAATCAACACAAGGATGCTTTTGGAAAATGTTTATTGACAGTAGAAGCAGGTTTAAAAATTTATTATTTTACAAGTTAAACATATGTATGAGTGCAGATAGTTGAATAGTTTTTAAGGTGTACGGTGGTCTATCTGGTTCCATTGCTGCTCTAAACAATCCATGGTGGTATATAAAGATTTGAAATTGAAAGTTTTTTGCCGAGAGTAGCAGAATTTTTATATATTGAAGGAGACAATAAAAGAGTGTGTCTTCTGCTGGAAAAGAGTTTTTCAAAGGGGGTTCGGGGCATAGTGCATTTGCAGATGATTTAATCTCTGAGAAACATTGTTTTCCAGATGAATCAAATATTAAATTAATTAGATCAGAATTAGATCCCTTAAAAATTAGAAATTTTAAAATCATACAATAATTCACCAAAAAAATTCTTAAATCGGAAAATAGAAATTCCCGAAAGCTTTATTTTCAAAATAGCCGCTAAAATAAAAACTTCATGAACGCCACCTACAGCCAAAATAATAAAACAAGTATAAATTTCAATTCTTAACTTACACACACTGAACAATTTCTTAACCTAGCCACATGAAAGATTTTAACCTTTCATTCATAAATTAATTCCTATGAATCCATTGTAATAGACTGATGAAGAGTGCAAAGCCCTCGAAACTATAGTCTCGTTATAAATAAATAAAATTTATAATTCCAGCAGAAGACACACTCTTTTATTGTCTCCTTCACTATAAAGATATGTATTCATATTGTTATGTATATGTTTTCTAATTAGCAGAGAAAGAAATTGAATGACGAAGTGTTTTAGAAATTTGATCAAGGGCCTGATGAAGCCACAATAAATTGGCGAAACGTTGCAATTGGTTGTATGATTTAACAGGTTGTTTAATTGTTTCCTTTTTTCCTCTGATTTGTTACATCTAAAAGATTTTAAAGTTGACTTTTGCACAAAATAATTCATCAACAGTTTTTGTTGTTTCGAGATAAAACACATCTTCACTTGAGAGTGATCACGGATTAACCGCAAAGAGAGAGAGTTTACTGTATATTCCAAAATACTTTAAACATTTGGGGATGAATATGCAAGACTGGTGGATGGGTTTAAGGGGCCAAATAGACTACAGACTGACTACTGGAGAAGTTCAAGATGATAGATGAGGGACTAGAAGAAGATTGAAGAAATCAAGAAACCATAAGGCTTAGGGTTATGAACAAATTTTTTTATTCAGATTTATAATATATGTCAGTGTATTTAATGTAATTTATTTTGTAAACCTATTAATGAAGAAATTAAAAAATTTTAAATAAAAATATATTCCATAATATGTACTTGAAACCGGTTTTTATTTTTCGTTAATAAGGAGAGAATCAGTGAATTTGTGGAATTTTTAAATTATTTTAAGTTAATCCGATTCTGAACGCCAACAGGTACAAAAATTCTGTAAAAATAATGGGTACTTTAACGACGTTCTACTTCAGTGATTAAATTTTTAAAAAAAAGCTTTCTTTTAAGAGAATTTTTGAAAAAATTTTCTTTAATTTTCTTCAGAACATAACAAAAAATAATTTTTTTTATCTTTTAAAAAATTTGACCAGTGTCAAAATTAACATTCTATTAAAATTTTAATACGATTTTTGATTTCGTGGAAAATTAATACATATAACTTGTAAAGTTCAAGTTTGTATCTTATTATTTATGAGCTACAGTCCTCTGACAGACGGACAGACATTGTACCGACATTAATATCCCGTTAAAATTAAAAAATTACACCTGATATTTCATTAAATTTTATATGGGTTGCAAAACCTAACTGTTTATATTTATTTGGATTGTGGACAAAAAGGTTAAGAACTATTGCTTTACATGAAATTCTCTGTTGAGATATAATGGCAATTGATTACACGCCATAACCCTGTTAGCAAACTTGGTCTAGAACATGTTTTCTAGACACTAGGAGATCTTCTAGGGGTCTTAAAGACATCTTAAGACAATAAGAGATCTTCTAGAGCAGTGGTTCTTAACCTTTTTAATCTGCAACCGAAATTTGAGAAATATGTTCGTGACATCAACTAAAAAAAAGCATTTTTTTCAGATCATACTAAAATATATTGTTAAGCTGATTGAAAATATAGTGGAATATTTTGTTAACTACTCTGTGCGAACCAAAGAAGATTCTTCGAGGCCCAATTTTGTGTCGCAAGCCATAGGTTAAGATCCACTGTTCTAGAGCAAGTGTGCAATCTGGGAATATGGTTTTCTCTATTAATTTAATGGCCAATAACAATATTCTAAAAGGAATTTGTGATAAAACGGAATCGACACTGAAATCGAGTATATTAACAAAATTAAAAATACTAACTTTAAAAAAATTTATTGAGAAACATTCTTTATTCCTCCATTTTATTCGAATGTTCTTTTGATGTGGAGCGTTTTATTTACTTTCCGTGGATTACTTAACGGCGAAAAGAAAGTATGTGTTGATTACATTTTAAATGTGCTTTTTAAGAACCATTGAACAAAAACAAAGAAACGGAGAAGAAAGGCTGCTCGTTGTTCAATGATCATACCAAGAGTGAAGACGAAAGAGTGGCTTGCGATTTATTCATCTGGGATAATTTCATTTTTAATCTTCAATTAATTAAACACATTCTGTTTAAAATTGTAATCAAGATCAATTCAATCTTGATTTCTGTCATTTGACTGCATTGCAAGTGACAAATGGAACCTCCGATCTATACTACTATTCTTAAAGGAAGAGAAAAGACTAGAGTAATTAAATTTTTATTTTACCATAGCTCAGTGAAGGAAATTTTTTTTTTTAATGATACTTATTAACTTATTCAAATAAAGAGTTTATTTGTATAATAAGATACAATAAATATTAAAAATGCTAAAGATTTAAGCAATAGTTGGAATGTTTTTCAAAAAATCAGCTCGAGTTCAGATTAACAAATCTATTTTAAAAAAGAAATAAGTTAATTTTTAGGACAAATTCTAAGATTTTAGTAGAAATATTATTAAATTGCGATATCAGAAGGGATTCATCCCCTTCAGGAGTCGAACCTGAGAACTAACATGCTTTCCGGGCAGTCAGCTCACACTCTAGTTCTTAGGTTCGACTCCTGGGGGGATGAATCCCTCTGATATCGCAATTTAATAATATTTCTACTAAAATCTTAAAATTTGTCCTAAAAATTCTTTAATCTTTCTTTATTAAAATTGCTTATTTATAAAAGATTCAAAATTGAAAATCTGCTTTTTATTCTTCTAAAACTTTTAAGGAGATTTTCCAATTCTTAATGAAAAAAAAAACAACGCATTTAAGGATGCATACTGGAGAGAAACCTTATAAATGTACTGAGTGTCCCAAAAGATTTGGACAGAAGAACAGCCTCGATATTCATTTGCTAATACATACAGAGGAGAAGCCTTTTGCTGTCACCAGTGTGAAAAAAGCTTCACACTCAAAGCTAATCAAGTCAAAATGTAAATGAGATACGTTTTTCATAAAAATCTCAATGTTTTAAGGAAATATATAATTTTATATCGTACGGAGTAAAATGTGTATTAGCCACTATTACTCATTAAATCGTTAGAATATATGATTTTTTTGATAAAATTGATATTGATATTGAAATCCATGAAGAACTTAGATAAAAAAGAAAAAAATAGCAGGAAAGAAGAGAATTATATACAGAAATTTATCAACCTGTTCATGATTCATGAAATGAAAGGTAAAAAAAACAAAAACAAAACAAGAAGCAAAACTGTTCATTTCTTTTTTTCCTGAGCTTCTGAGACATGCGTTGAATCAGATATGTTTCTATGAAAAAGAAACCGCAAACAATAGAAGCGTAAAAAATGACATTAGATGAGAATAAAGATCAGTTGAAATGTATGAAGTCTGATAAATAGAAATATGGAGCTAATAAAATTAATTTTTAATCATTGATTAAAGCTTTGGTGGTGGAACAGTATTAGAACTTTTTGAAATCACAGATGTAGTGAACAAAACGTCGTGTGTATTTGTTAATGTTTTATAATAAATATGTATATTCACAGGTAACCACAATATCCTAAGAATATTCTAAGGATATTCTAAGAACATTTAAATCTTCTTAGAATATTCTGAGGATATTGTGTGTTACCTGGGTTAAGCAATGTGTGGTTTATTTAAAAAGTTACAATTAAATTTAATATCTGAATTTCTAATAATATATTCAATACCTTCCCTAAGTTCTACAACATTCATTCAATCTATATAGAAAATTGAGGAAAAGTGTGAAAACTGTTTCCAAGACTTGGGCGCTTGAATAACCCGACAACAAAATGTACGTATTTGTATAGTAATAACCATAATTAAAAATACTTTTTATTATCAAAATTATTAGTTTTATTATTTTTATTTTTTATTTTTTTTAGTGATATTCAAAAACAGGGTTTTAATATTTAACGCCTAATGATGCAACCCGCAATTCAGAGCGTTCGATTCGAATGCATAACCTAGAACACACAGGCGGAAGTCAATTTTTTTTTTTTTTTAATGATATTGATATGAGAAAGAGATACACCAGAAGGTGGATCCCCTAAAGGCCTGTATGGGCTGGCCCCTCCATCGTGAAAAGAACAGAGTAGAAGGAAAAGAAGCCGGGATCACGAGCCAATCTCAGAAACTTAGATACAATTCAATATCCAATTTACTAAGGTTTTAGGGGCTTCGAGCAGTGGTAAATTCTCCGCGCGATAAATTCGGTTAAATTTATCTCACACTTAATTTTTATTACCAGACCCTATACTTACAGAAAAAATGTCTGGGTATAGCCGGGAATCGAACCCGAGACCTCCGGGTTGCCAGTCAGTTATTCTGACCATTACACCACGGAGGAGGATCAATCTTTCTAATCTATTTGTTTTAACTATAAAAATTATTACTCAAGTCACATACTCCGTGCACTATTTCGAGTCTTATTTTAAAATAACAAACAAATATCAATGGCTATTTCTTTCAATGTGATTTTGGAATTTCATTTCGCCTATTTTTAAATCAATTTCTCTTGTTGAAGTTTATTATTATTATGTTTTATTGAAGGAGACAATAAAAGAGTGTGTCTTCTGCTGGAATTATAAATTTTTATATAAATAAATTAAAATTTTATAATTCCGGCAGAAGACACTCTTTTACTGTCTCCTTCAAATTATAAAAATTTTGCTACTCTCGGCAAAAAGAAACTTTCAATTTAATTATGTTTTATATTATCCTTTGTGCTATTATAGGGAACGCTATTTATTTTAATTAATTTAATTCGATTTGAAATACATTCTGAAATACCAGATTTAAAAAATAAATAAAACAATTCGTAAGTCATATACAGGGTGTACCGTAACGATAAACCTTGAACAGGGGATAGGACAGAACCAACAAAATTATTTTAATAAAAGTCTATAGTTTTCAAATTATAGGCATTTTTTTGAAAATGGTGAAAATCTCTACCCTGGCCTAAATAATGAGCTGCGGCTAAAAATTTAAATATTTATTATTCTAATTTTTGATATGCAATCCTGAATAATCCGGCTATTGACCAGAATTCAAAATAAAACCATAAGTACTATACTTTTGGAGAAAAAAAATATTTTTGCCTGAATTATGTTTTAAAAAATTTTGATCAACTAACTTTTAATCATCTTAAATTAAAAAAAGTCTAGTAAACTACCAAGGCAAGTTGTTAAAAAATTAAAAATCTAGCTCGTTTGAGCAAACTCAACCAAATTTTGTATTCATAATCACTGGACCCCCAGAAGTTTAAAAATGCAAAAACTAACCACCCGAAATGGGGGGGGCGGAGGGTCAAAAATGAAAATCTTGGCCATTTACCAAACTAAACCAAATTAATCAGTGGGACCCAAGAAGTATAAAAATGCAAAAACTAACCGCCCGAAATGGGAGGGGGAGGGTCAAAAAATGAAAATCTTTGCCATTTACCAAACTCAACCAAATTTTGTATACATAATCAATGGGTCCCAGGAGTCTAAAAATGCAAAAACTAACCCCCCTCCCTACATGATTATAAATAATTTTATTAAATATTAAATATAAGTGAGGGCTCAGGTTGTATGGTAAAGTCAAGTGGATGGCCACATCAGAACACGTCAGCTTATTTTTAATCGAAGTTAGAAAAAAAATGACTTTATAATACAGTCGAACCCGCTTATAACGAGCGCGAAGAGAGATGTAGCAACCATGTATTTACTATTTCCTCGTTAAATCCGGGTTCGTTATAAGCAGGTTCGACTGTATACGTATATATATATGTTTTTCTCACTTACTTATGAATTACGTGTTGACCGTTCTTCTGATGTTTTGTAAAGAACTCTTTAGTCAATAGTTGGTGATTCAGCTGAAGGCTGATTGTCCAACTTCGGCCATCGACAGCTTCTATCTTCAATTGGATATTAGGAAGATGATGGCCATCGTCGAGTCGTGTCTTATCGAGTTTGTCCGAAGTCTCAGGATGCGTCAGCCATGTGCGAACTTTGGTGCCTTTCAATGAAAGATGTTCTGAAACAAAACAAAAGAGGAAAATTAGTATCAAAGGTTAAACTGAAATAAATACGCGAATCGGAAAGGCATTGTTTGTTTGAGATTTGGTATTTCATTTAATGAGATATCTAGAGGTAAATATGGGTACAATTATTTATAAGAACAATCATAAACCTTTATGGAGTCAAAATGTTTATATTCACAAAACAAAGCTTCAACAGCTTCATTACTAAAGAACTAATTGAATATGCAATTTCGAAAAGGGCACATCTCGCATATTTTGACAAATACTTACACTAAAGATAAGAGTAAATAAATATTATATTTAATATTGATTTACTATGAGTTAAGGATTCTAAGGTCACATTATTTCACATTAAAATTAAAAAATTAAAAGATATTAAAAAAAAATTTATATCTTTTTATTTTTTAATTTTAATGTGAAATAAGTGACCTAGAATCCTAACTCATAGTAAATCAATATTAAATGTAATATTTATTTACTCTTATCTTTATTAAAGATGTTTCACCTTGCACCAACACCTGATCTCTACTAATTATTAATACTTACACTTGTTCATATAAATGTAATCTAAAAGCTTCCCTGCACCTACTTTGCTCAAAAAAGGCACAACGCTGATATAATTTTACTGCTCCTAAAATGTAACTCAAAAATAAATTTTCAAACATGTACCCTTTTCGAAATTGCATATTCAATTAGAATTTAGGCTTTCTAGCTGCCCAACATTGTTGAAAAATAAAGATAATCAGAAAATGTGTAATCGCTATATGGGATCGCTATACGCACATGTTTGTGGAAAAAATTCTAAAACTCGGTACGTTCTTTGCTGATTTTGTCAGCGAACAAGCTGGGTTAGAAGCTTAAAACAACCTTGGAACCAAAGTCCATCTTTTAATACAAACTTTTGTGAAAATTATCAGCTCAGTAGCAGAAATCATTCATTATTATTTTATCAGAATTTTCATAGGTTCTTTTGCTAATAAATGTCAATAGGGGTGAATTACTTATTCCACTTTATCTATTTTATTAATTCTATAAAGTCTGAATAAGATGTCAGAGAATTTTTTTTTCAAGAGAGAATTTTTTTCGATCAAAAAAGAAAAAAATTTTGATCAGAGAATTTTTTTTTCAAAATTTTTTTCCAAAAACACAAAATGGCGTCCCTCTTATCGTGATTTTCTTCAATAAAAAATGATAAAATCATAAATATAATGTTGTAAATATCATTATGGTAAGAGTGTGCTCAATCATTGCTCAAATAATTTTGATTTTACCAATATTTTTTTTTCAAATATCAGTTCTTTATTTTGAAAATTACAAATATTTTTGCAGTAGAACGAAATTTCTAAAATTTGCGTTCTTGAATTATTTTGAGTATTCAGAAACACACAAACGGACAAAAATGTTTGAAAATGATTTTTTGCCATTAAATTGAAAGTTTCTTTTTGCCTAAAGTAGCAGAATTTTTATAAATTAAAGGAGACAATAAAAGAGTTGAGTATAGTTTCGTTATAAGTAAATTAAAAAAAAATCAGCAGAAGACACTCTTTTATTGTCCCCTTTAATTTGATTTTTTTCCAGCTTATAGAAAAATAAAAATTGAAAATTTTTAAGTGATTTCAAAATACTCTGGTTGACCGATATTATAAAATTTTAAATTTCTTTAGATATATGTAAATATATGCATATTACAATATTAAATGTGTAACCTTACATAATATTAAAAATAGTGTTTTTTTTTCTAGCGTGTCTTTTCCAAAGTTAATCAAATTTAATTGAGAAAAATTTATATTAAATGGAAATTAGGCGATGAATTAAAAAAAAACTAATGTATTCCAAATAAAGTGAACATTTCCCTTTCAATTCATTACAGTGACTAAAAATAACAGTTATCTTCACATTCCATCATGTTAATTAAAGAAAGAGCTAATAATTTGGAAGTCAGACATTTTCTGACTCGAAGTTAAGAGAATGTGATAATGCAAAGAGAGAACGAAATAGAAAAGGAAAGGAGGTCATGAACTCTCGTAATAGTCGTTATTTTTATTAAATTAAACACCCACGCAGTGAAGTTAAATTTCATTTTAATTAATTTGCTGGTACAAAGTGCAAAAACCTGTGTTTCTTAATTACAACTGTCGTATCGATCAGAATAACAAGACAAAAGGAGTTTCGCGTTCAGGGCAGAAACTGTTTGTTCTCGGTGTCCTTTAATTTTATTGACATTATAAAAATAGTTAACTTTCAGATTCAGTTTGAATATAAGCTTTTAATTAGATCTTTTATTTATTTATTTATTGTATTTTTATTACCTCGGATACAAAAGTTCATTTAGCCTGTTCCTGTATATTATTATGCTTGATTTAAGGGAGTTCTGGACAGCCTATCTATCTGGTTGATCTTCGAAAAAATCGTTTGTATTTCTGCAGAGTGACAACGTTTGCCTAGTAAATTTTTTTTATTAAAAAAAATTGTTAATAATGAGGTTAATTTCGAATAAAAATCTTTGTTTTGATAATAGAATAAAAAGAATATTGAGATAAATTTTTTCTCATTATAAAAACATTTATTTAACACAAAAACGATTTCAAGAAATAGATTTGGAGTTCTACTCTAGTGTTTTTGTTATATTCTGTTGGCAGCAAATAACTTTTTATTTTTTACATTTATGAATAACTAATTAACTAGACTGTCATATCTATTGAAAAATGTATCATTCGATTCATAAAAGTTGAATTATTGATCTCCATAAATTTGTTGAAAATGGTATCATTTGTATAGAAGTTATACCCCTTTTAAAAGTCCATTTACTTCCATGTTAAAAGGACAATTTTCAATAATTTATTTCTCGGTAATGGGACAGACGATCAACTTCAAATTTCGGAAATAAATATTTAATACATCAATGATTCGATGGTAAAAATTTGATAATATTCTTATAAAAATAATAAACAGTCCCTCAAGTATAAAATAGCGTAAAAGCAGGAGCCGGATTATCGCTGATCAAATTTATATATTATTTTTCACCTAATATAAAATAGGTATATTGATATAATATAATATTAGTCAATTTCAAATTCAGAACAAAAGCTGAAATACAATTGACAAAAGCAGAAAGGAAGTTTCAAAATTTGCACGAAAAGTTTAGCTGAACCTAGATGTGTTTTTTGAGTTTGAAATAGCTTATATCTATCTATAATTACTAATCATGAAAAATTAATAGGTTATGAGTTACTAAATGATCTCAAAATATGAGCGACAAACCTCGTATAATATCTTATTGCAAGTATATTTTATTTCATAATAGTATTCCCATTTAATATTGATAATTCGCAATTAGAAGTGCAAAAAATATTGATTAAGTCAAAAATATATATAGTAAAAAATAACATGTCAGATTGCATTGTTTCATGTTCATAAAAAGGAAAAAATTTATTATTTCATTAATCACCATTTCCTTTCATTTGTCTTTTTTAATTAGATCTTTTTTATGTAGTGTAAGTTTTTAAGGTTAAATTTATGTTGCTGTTTTGACACGATTATAGTTGAAAATAAAAAATATAATTACCATACACTTACTATAACTACTATATAAAACTAATTCATAAAAACGTAGATAAAAGACGCGACTAGTAAAAAGTCTCTCCGAATTCCATATCACCCATTATCTCTCTCTAGTTTTAATCCTTTTTTCCAGTAAAATTCTCTAAAATAAGAACATGATTTTTTGTTGATTTTATATGACCTTATTGAGAAATGGGAAAGAGAAGAAGAAACCTTTCTCAAATCCTATCTCGTTTTTAAATTAAAGTCTTTATGTTCCCCATAAACGCAGGCATCTAATCAGACACGGACGTAAATATAACTTTCTTTTTCCCTAAAAAATTGTTTTATATTAGATTATAAAAAATGTTTATACGTGTTTTGTCTGATGAATTAAAAAAGCAAAAAAATTTAAAAAAAATCTGGCTACAGGCATGGAAGACAGGGTATTTTGATATAAAAAAGAACTAAGGGCAAAATGTTTTTACTTAAAGCTATTAATTAATTTTCTAATTGTTCGTCTGAGGTTTTCAAATGAAATTGTTAAAATATCAACTATTGTATTTAAAATTTGACCATCAATTTAATATTAAATGAATTTATAATATGTACTTAAAAAATTTATTTTAGTTTAAAATTTTCTAAAAAAGTGACCAAGTGGGTGGGATTCACATAGTGAGGGTTCCGTAGATAATAAATAAAAATTTTAAGGAAATTAACAAATTTTTCGGCAAAATACCAATTGAATATTATAATTATTAATATTAATGTAATATTAAAAAAAAAGCTCGTAAACTAAATTATATACAAAATACAAATTAAAAGTTATAAGCAGGTATTTTACCTCGAAATCAAAACCGGTATTAAAATTTTAAGTGAGTGTTTATTTTTGGAAATGTAAAATTTTTTGTGGAGTCGAAAATCATTTTTTTTTTTTTGTTATCAAGGTCCATAATATATCCTTGTAAAGATATATTTAATTAGAATTAGGATATTTTAATTCTCTTAAAAGGTGTGAAAGTGGGCATTTTTAGATGATTTTTGTACCTGTTGGCGTTTAGAAATGGCTTATCTAAATAATAAAAATGAATTTCTTTTTCTTTGTAAGCGCAGATCTCTCAAATGCCTGGACCGATTTGGCTAATTTTTTTTTTAAATGTTCGTAATAGTCCAATTCAGGTTAATACGTAAAAAAAATTGGAAAAGTTGCCCGGAAAATTGGAAAATTCAGGAAAAACTAAAAAAAATTCAGGTTAGCCAACATAGCTTGCCAAACAATAAAAAGAACTAAACTAGCAAACTAAACATGTGTTGGCGGCCCTGTTTGTCAGATTTTTGAATGTCATTCATTCTTAATAGAATAGATAATAGAGTTCTAACCACATTATCGTTGAAGAAGAATTTAATAATGCAACAAAGATTTAAAAACTATCTATTTTTTTTAAAGTACATTTAAAAACAAAAATTAAAAAATAAACTGCAACGGATCGTTGCTAAACTTTATCCAAATTGATTTGAAATATTAATATGTTTATTTCTTTATTATTAATCAGATATCACTTGCAATTTGCAGTTCATGTTGACTTTAATTCAAAAATGGTTACTAATAAAACACCAATAAAGCCACGTGGGGGTCAGGGGCGAAGCCTCTGGCTAGTAAAGGCACGCCAAAGGCGGGCTTTGAAAGCTAGTTTAAAGTAATTATAAAAACGAATTCTATAAATGCACTCCTTATTACAACAAATAAGAACGAATTTGACATCTCAAGTATTTTGGAACTTAAACAAGATATGCGCACTGATTCGTACTTTATATACTATTTATCCCATTATTTATTTATTTATTTTATCCCGCTTATCTAGATGTATGTAATCGGTAAATGCAAAGCATCTAATTTTTGAATGAAAACTCTCCGGTTTCATACATGGCAGGGTAACATGAAACTCTTATCCTCATCTCTTCCAATTAGCTCTAATCATGTTTAATGGGACTTATCTGCTCTATTTATAATTACAACACAAGGATATACTAATAATCGTACCAATATAATTAGTAATTACGGATATATAATTAAAAGACATTTGATACCCTATTATTACTAGATAATTATATTGCATAATATAATGCATAGGTAGAGAAAGTGAGATGTTTTGAATGATTTATTTATCTTCTTTCTAAACACTCAAACATTTCGGCTCACAATTCTAAATCTTTTGTGCGAGGTCATTTTTAATTTAAATTATCTCTTCTTTGATCCGTTTATCCAAAGACTTCTAAAGTTTGAAATACCTTCCTGCTTCTGTCTTTGATGAACCCTATAATTTACTCATGGACCATTCTAGAAATAACTTCGCCTTAAATAACTAACCCTTCCTGATATTCTGTCACCTCTAAATTTTGAAAAAGATACTTTATCAATAATCAAAGTGGGTTTTATCTGCTATTATACAAAATTATTTTGGGGCTTGATTCTATTCTCGAAAACTGACAGTCCTTTTGTGAGATGGAAGTCAAAATATTTATAATAATAGCTTGTCAAATCATCTGCATCTTGAAAAAGTTTTCATTTTATCATTTAATACAGACATTGAAATCAATGTAAGTTAACTTTTAAGGAGATAAGTTTTGGTTCTAGGTGAAACATTTTTATATAATAAAACAAAAGAAATTAAACAAAAATTGGTTTTGATTCGATATACCATATTTGAGGTTGTCAGCCCATCTTCAGTTTTCTCTGACTCCTGAAGATGGGCTGACAACCCGAAATATATCAAATTCAAAACCCATTTTTGTTTTATTTATTTATTTATTTTTTTGTGAAACCTACTTCGCCATTTTACTCAATTTTTTTTATCAATATAAGTTTCTCTCTGTCTAAAATCAATTAGTTCTTGCCTACGGACCAGGAAGCCCGGGTTCAAGTCCAGCAATAATCTGGTCTCTTCACCAATTTACACATACTCGTACAGACATTTTAAAATAAAAAAAAAAATATTCACTTAGGATCTGACTAAATGAGCTTTCTTCCCGAGGTCATACAAAAAAGATCCAAATCAAAATAAATTTTATTTAAAAAATAAGTTTTTTAGATAATTGTATAGGTATAAAGAAAAAAGTATTTCTTAATTGTATTTAAAATATTTAAAAAATACAAATCTAAAAACGTATATTTCAAGCCAAACGTTTCGGGGAAATTCTCCCTTTATCAATAGAAATTTTTTAAATTAAAAAAAAAGAAAAAAAGTTGCTTTCGCAAATGTTTAAAAAGCAACCCTAAGAAATTAAGTAATTGAGTAATTTTCTTAGGGTTGCTTTTTAAACATTAGCGAAAGCAGCTTTTTCTTTTTTCAATTTAAAAAATTTACCATTGATAAAGGGAGAATTTCTCCGAAACGTTTGGTTTAAAATATTAAGATTGTTGTATAAAAGATTTGTATTTTTTTTTGTATATGTATAAAAATAATTTTAATGTAAAATTTACTGAAAGTACTGTAATGATAGTATACCTTGTATTATTGTTTAATTTCTCAAAGCTATATGATTTGGCATATTTAAATTTTAATTAGATTTATAAATATATTTAAAATGGTTAGAAATATCGTATATTTGTCTAAAAGACTAGCATTAGGTCATTAATTAAATTTAATTTGATAATCATTTAGCAAAGTGTTTAATAAATGAATATTAACAAAAAACTGAAATTAGTAAGTATTATACAATATATTAAAAAGAGATTAATGTTGAAATTAATTTAATTATTAAAGCGAGAAATATATAACTGTAACAGAAAATTTTAGGGTCAATTATGAATGGTAGTATTTTATGAACAGTATCGAATTCAAAGTTGGGTCATGACTGAGTTTCCAACGAACTCGTTAATCCGTAATTTCTTTTTTTCTTCTTCATCTAGGGTGAAGCAGAAAGAAGGTCAACGAAAGAACGGGACAATTTCGACCTCCTGAGCTGGTCAAGGACGCCATTGAATCATCAGCTACTGAAGACAAATGGAAAGGATAAAAGACAGCGATGATTAGGGAAATTTGTATTTGAGAATCATAGCCAATGAGGTTACAGTGGACGATGATTAAGGAAGTTTCCGTATTACGAGCAAGGACGGATTAAGATGTTGAAAAAAGCGGCCAAGTGCGAGTCTGACTCGCGTATCTAGAGCAGAGAAATTGAGAGACAACTGTGTAAACTCAGAGAGTGACTACGCAAGTACAAGTTAGACTTGCATACAAGGATACAGTACCTAATATATATTTATCAGTAGCTGAATGAATCGAGAAGCTGGTAGGCAGCAGAAAAATGATTATTTCTTCCAAAATACTTAGATATCAAATTCCTTCTTATTTTTCATTCGTAAGAAGAGAATAAAGTAGTTTTGTAAAAAAAATTCAGAGTTTTAATTTAAGTCATCATCATCATCATCAATCAGCCCTTTTTCTTGTCCAGTGCTGAACATAGGCCTCCTCCAAATGTCTCCAGTTTTCTCGATCTTTTGCAACTTTTATCCAGTTTGTCGATATTCTTCTTATATCGTCTGTCCATCGTTTAATTTTAATTTAATTTAAGTACTTGAATGGAATTAGGATGATACAAAAACCACCGAAGAATGATCTCTTTAGGGCTCTCTCATATCGTGAGCTCTAGAGCCGTTTTTGAGAAAATCAAAAAAACGAAACATCTTTCATATAAATGTCCACTTCCGGTTTTCCGATTTAAACCAAAAGCCTTCTGTACTCCTTCTAGCCTATATCGAGCTTAAGTTTCAAATTTCGTAGCCTAGAGTCGTTTTTGAGAAAAAACGAAAAATCTTTCATGTAAATGTCCACTTCCGGTTTTCCGATTTCAGCCAAAAGCTTGCTGTACTCCTTCTAGCCTATTTCAAGCTTAAGTTTCGAATTTTGTAGCTCTGAGACTTATGGTTGCGAAAAGCATATATACATACGTGTGCACTGACCAATGGATTTTGGACCCCTTTTTGGCCTCTGGGGACCACAATTTTCGGTTTTATGTCCTAAATCCGGTTTCGAACTATTAAGGGTATCGATTCCTTCCACCTAGAAGTTACAAAATGAAATTGACTTATTTCATCTCTGAGATACAAGCTCGCAGAGTCAGGATTCGGACACGGCATCGCAATACTTCCACATTATATTCTATGAATATAAATGTGAAAGTAAAAATTAAGCCTGATTCTAGTTAAAAAGATCTTAACATACTCACCTATATATTTATTATCATTTTTTTAATAATCTTTTCTACTTTTCTTCTATTGATCATATTTTTGAAATCGGGGCCCACGAACTTGCGTGGTAACCCCAAGTAAATAATGTTCATAGATACGAGACAGCCCGGCCCCAAACATAATAATGAACAACGAACTCCATATGTATGTGACATGGCATGGCTGATGTGGCCCATATTTTTTCTTTTCGTTGAAAAAAATATCTTACTGAAATCAAAATAGAAATTCTGAACCCAGACGGTTCAATTGCAGAAAAGAATAAATCCATAAAATGACTTTTCAAGGTTCAAAAATTTCAATTTAATATAATATTTTTTGTATCTACAATGTTTAATACTAATCTGCAAAACACCAAATTTTCGACAAATATTCCATTTTGAACTTCGAGAAGGAAAGCAAATCATTTCAATCAGATAAACATAAAATTAATTAAAAGTGTACTTGAATAATGCTCTATAGTTGATTTTGTTTCAATCTCTCCCATAAATTAATTAGATGAAAGACTAATATTCTATTTTCCTTTTTCTATACCATACACACGCTCATACACTAAGAAAAAATAATTTTCTTTGAAATTTATTCATTCAGTGAAAAGTTTCTGGTTGGATGATGGGTTGTTGATTAATTAATTTGCCTTTAATTAATGTATAAGCTTCTTTGAGAGAATGGATCCAAAACATCTGCAATATTCGCCTTTGGTTAAAGAGATAATACATAGCCAACCAGATGCTTTGCAAATGCTAAAACCAAACAAGATGAGAAGATTAGAGCAAACTATTGAAAACAGCTATATATGATTTTAACGATGTTGCTTTTGGTTTGGATCAATAGATTATTAAATTTAATTGAAATATACATTACACTGTAGTCTTGCCAGCCTTTCTGGTGGACAGAAATAAAACAATTGACATTTTTTTTTGGTTATCGTGTTTAAAATGTTTAGTTTAATTTTTTTTTTATATGTGCCTGTCTGAGCTACCCTCTATAATTCAAGGTTGTACCCGGTGATTCAATAAGGGTGACGAGGTACCGTATCTCGGGAACTAATAATCGTAGAAGTTTGGGAAAAAAATCCTTCAGAGGAAATCGACCAAGAAAAATTGCTGGAAATATTTTTTAAGTTCATACGTCCACCGCTATCTATCACAGACAATTCAATTACTGACACGTAGCCTTTTGTTGATATGTGCGCATTAAAAGGGAAAGATAGGCCACGGAAATTGAGCTTGACTGATGAGTAAGTAGTTTGTCGGTTTACTATTCTAGTCACTCGTTGAAAAAAAAATGAAACTAGACAGCTCAAATGTTGGATAAAGACTCTTTTTTTGGACGATGAAGCTTGCTAGAATTAGCAAATTCTCTAGTAATTCTATAAAAAAATCATTTATGAATAAATAGGTAAATTAATTTATTGTTACAGTAAAATTGTAGTAAACTGATAGGACTCGTTATTAAATATTTAAGCACTATAATACTCTAGGTAAATTAACTTTCGTAATTATTTAACTGAATTTAAACTCATAGATTATATTTTCGATATAATTTATTTATTTATTTATTAATACCATTTTCCACAATAAATATCCGAACTTTCATTAATAGGAAAGTTTTCACCAAATAATTGAAATGATTTAATTGCTTCATGTTTTCCATTCCCACCCTTTTCAAAATACAAAATTAAATACGAATTCTAATCATCCATCATTTACCTATATTTACATAAAGCGCAATGTTATTACGGGAGTATGGTGAATACTGGATTTATAATTTGAAACATTTCATATGATAATTTTTCCCCTTTTGATTATTTACCTTATTTTCATTTTTCTTGAATAAATAATTAATAAATGAATGGCATTTCTGGCACTTTTTGAAGTCTTCTATTTATAATGAGATTAATTTAACTTGGCACTTTTTTAATACTAAATGGAATTAGGTAAGTACTACGATAGCCCATTTAATTAAAGTACTAGTTTTCACAAAGAATACTCGTTTTGTGAATCCCCAAGTCAAAAAGTCATTGAACTATAATACTCTGTAATCACGATGAATCAAAATTAATATTTCTCAAAGACTAAAAACTGAATTTAGATATCAATTAGACAGATTACAGCAAGGTTTTCGTTAAAAATGACCAACCGGATAGTTTACACCCTTTATTAGGTTTCACGGTTTTCATAATTTTCTGAAAAAGGCCGTAACTAAATTTTCAGAATTTTTTGTTTAAAATCTCATTACTTTATGTGTTTTTATTTATTTATCTTATATCTACTCTTATTAAACGAGCAAGAATTGTATATTTATTTGTACATATATATATTTGTTTGTTTATATATTTGTATCTTCGTTCTATTTTGAAAACGACTCTACCGATTTTGATGAAATTCACGGGTTAGGGGATTTTCGGGGTGACAATTCGATCTGTCACGGTCTCATCATTCGACAAAATTGTTTTTGATGGGTTTTTCGTAATCAAATTAATTATTCTCAGGTAGACAAATCCCATTCTTAGGGTTTTAAAAAAGGTTTCCCTTTTCCTTTTATACCCAGGCAGACAATGGGTTGCTTTGTTTCATTGTTCTAAAAGGCCTTGAAGAAGTATTGTGATTGTGGATTTTAACATATTTTGTTCAACCTAAACGTTAGAAATATTAATAAAAGTTTTATAATTGTTTTTATACAGAATTTTATTTATTTAATAGAATAAAAAATAATCAAGAATTTATTTAAAAATATATTTCGCATAAGCAGGTCTCAATTTTCTGAAAAAACAACACATTTTGATAGGTTTTATTTATTAACAATTGGATGAATAAAAATGAATCATATGGTTGAATCAAAACAGGTGCAGGAGGTGGGGTGCAGGGTGGTGGGGCGAGGTTTCGGGGGTGGGGTCAAGCGGGGTGGGGAGTACAGTGGGCGAATACTATATATATTTGTATTTTTTTAATTTGAAAACGGCTCTCAAATTAAAAATCGACCTTTTTATCAGAATTTTAAATTAAAAATAATATTAAAATAAAGGTTTTAACTGAAGGAAGAAGTTACCGAGCATCGCTCGGTGCCTCCAGGTACTCTTATATTATTAAATGAGCAATAGAATTGGTTTCACGAAAACGGCTCTAACGATTTCACTAAAAATTGGTGTTTCTATCAAGTCTCATGAGTTATTAGTTGTGTCAAATTTTTAATCCGATTGAATTAAAGGAAGGGGTTGTAAATTGGGAGTGTCGTAAAATAAATATTTTAATCGTTCATATCTCGTCTTCGGAAAGTCGCAAAGCTTTGAAATTTGAAACTTAAGCTATCTAGAGGGTTCAAGAAGTACCACAAGATAAAATAGAAGTAAAAGAAGTTGATGTTTACTTAGAGCCTTGGAAATTTTAAACTTAAGCTATTTAGAGGCAAAAAGTTACCGAGGCCCAGGCACTTTTAATAAAAAAAAAGTCCTCTATTTATAATGAGATTAATTTGACTTTCACTTTTTAATCTTGAGCGACATCTATTATAAATTGAAATATCAACTTGAAATTTTCAGAATATTTATAATTTTCAACGTAGGCAATAATAACAAATTAAAAATCTACAGTGACCTCTTAAAATTTTTTAATCGAGGTGATATTTGGTGAGCATTTTAAAAACATGGTAAATTAACATATTCTCATGCGAGACTAAAAATAAAAAAATCTTCTGCACCTAGGCCCTCCGGGCGGGTTGCCTGACTGGCAGCGTCTCGAGACGGCCAAAAGTTTTCTTTTTGATATTTATTTAACGCATTGGCTAAGCACGATCACTATCTGACCAATCAGAATCGTTCTAATGATTTAACGCTTTGCCATTGGCTATGCACTGGCCAATCAGATCGTTTGGATCATACAAACATATATACATACTTTACCATTTTATTTATTAAAAATTAGTTTCGAAGGCTTGGCCTTTGTCTTTATAGTAAAATATTTTATTTGTTTTTTTCTCTTGAGCATGAATACGCATTTGAATAAAAGTTCGTTTGTAATTTTTTTCATTCATCTTTAAGGTGAAGTATTCATGCTCAAGAGAAAAAATATTTGACTGAAGATGAAGGCCAAGTCTTCAAAACTATACTCTCTAACAAGCAATTTATTTGTATGTTAATTTATTCTACATCAAACCGAGGGTCACTCCAAGGACGGATCCAGGGGGAGGGGGCGACCGCCGCCTCCACCCCCATAGAGGCCCGTGCCTGGCGGGAGTGCAACACGTGCGTCGCACGCAGAGGCCAAAAAACGGCGGCCAAATCGACAGGGAATTTATAACAATTTTTTTATTTTTATTTTAATGAACTTAAAATATGAGATATGAAATTTGTAAAAAAAAATTTGAAAAAAACATTAATTTTTTAAAAAATTTTAAATAAAGTTCTATGTGTGTGTGTGGGGGGCGTCTCTGCCCCCCCCCCCCCCCCCCCGCTTGGACAATTCGATCGCGACACACTTTCGAGATAAAAAGTAGATCTTATATACATCGGGCACCTTATATACATTCTCCCCCCCCCCCATAAAAAATTCCTGGATCCGCCCTTGGGTCACTCTCACTGATTTCCTTTTAAAAATCAACAACTCTCCTTCTCTCGGCAAGAAAATCTTTTCAATTTTACAATATTTTTTTCCTCACTTTTGATTAGAAATTTTTTATTTTTTTTTTATTTACTTTTTTTCCTCCACCGTCAATGCAACTTTTTCCAGTTAGTTCATGTGGAATATAATTGGATGATGGTTGGACGATTTCAAATTACGTTTATACAAACATCTCATTAGTTGACTATTGAGTGTGGTCCATCCGTTTTGCTCTCCCTGGCCAGTTGACCCTTTGTCGATGACCGGAGCTGAAAATCATCCACCGAGGTGGACACCGTCAATGGCTATTGACCTTCTACATCCACCAGACACTTGTCCAATCCAAATAACAAATGGTCGTGGAAAATAAACAAAAAATAAATGAACGTACAGGAAAATTTAAATAAATAAATCAAGCAAGAATATATCACCCATCCTTCGTTTATTCAATCGATTTTAAATATAGAAGTTTATAGTTTATCGTAATCCTTTGAGAATTTTTTCAAGTATCTAAAATATTTCCCAGGGAACTTATAAATATAACAGAAATGAGTTTATGTATTGAACTAAAAAAAAAAACTCTTGAATTTATTGAAACGCTTTTTATATTCTCAAACTCTGTCTCTTGAGATTATATATAAATTTAAAATTTTCATTTCTATGTATAATCCAGTGGCGTATAGACTGAAATAAAGTACTAATGTTTGCGGACCGATATGTACCAAAAACTAATCAGCGCTTCATTTTGTTAAAATAATGGTAGGTTTTCAATTTCATTTCAATCGGTTCAACGATGTGGAAAAAATCGTGGACCAAAAAAACGATAACATACATCCATACATCCGCACGCACTTCCTGAAAAAATCGCATTTTTGGCCTCTGGACTAGACCCCATGTAATTTTTGTCAAAACTGTCACGTGCTAAAATTCAACCTAATTGAATACTACAATTTGTGACTTTAATTGGGACCATGGGTTCCGTAGTCTTTACCTGAGGAGCCTTTGAAGTGGCGCTTGCCGCGAGACCGATTACAATACTTTACCCATGCTTCGCATTGGATAAAGTAAAAATAAGAAGATGAATAAGGGCCAATTTAATCAAAGATCTTAATAGATAATTATGTACATATTATGTCAGAGGTTTCGCCCCTTCAGGAGTCGAACCCGAGCACCAAATGCTAACTGCCCGGATAGCAAGTTGGCGCTCGGGTGTGACTCCTGAAGGGGCGAAACCCTCTGACATATATATACCTACATAATTATCTACTAAGATCTTTGATGAAATTGGAGCTTATTCATCTCCTTATTTGTTAGCGATATTATCGTAATAACATAAGTATTTTTAAAGATATAAGGTACGGTAACCTTCCGAGTTCGATTCGTCTTATTTTTTTATTTAATATTAAAAAATATATATATATAAGTTTCTTTATCTTCATTTATAAAAATATAATATTCATTTTTTCGTGAGTTGTTCTTTAAAAAGTTATTTGAAAAAATTCCATCTATTTTTCAAAAATAAAACACTCAAATGTTTGTATTAATTAAAAAATAAGGTTTATTTCTACTTAAAAAGATTTTTATAAGGATACTTCACACTCAGGAAGAAAAAATATTGTTACTTTATTTTATTTTTAACTCTACAAAAAATATTCGTTCTGGTGCCAAAATGTTTGTATTTCCAATGAACTGATTAGATTTTTGGTCCTATAGCTTTAGAGTCTAAAGCTATAGAAAGTTTAGACCTTATGGTAAAAGGTGCAGATAATTAAATCAAAAATAAATTTCTAATAGTTTATTTTATTTAAGTTTATTTCTAGGGCGCCCCTAACTTGTGAGCGTGCCGAGAGTTGAAAAAGTTTTAACTTTATTCTCCATTTTTATTTTCATAATTTATAATAAAAGTTTTCTTTATTTAATTAGTTGATTTATTTGAAAGAAATATAATTAATCTGGCCTCATGCAAAATGTTTTACTGACAGAATAGGAATATTAATTATTCAAAACAGTTACGATTTCATAGTTTCTTTTTGCATGAATATAAATCACAAAGTGAAATGTCTCTCCGGAGGGCATTTTTATTTTTGTTTTACTCTCACTAAATAAAACCAGTCGAGGTGAAATATATGCTTGGAAAAGAAGTCAGGTTCAACTTATCTTTCTACCTCTTTCGATCCAGATTCTTTTTTTTTTCTAAATCCTAATTTATAATAATATCTTCTCTCGTATTTCTTTCTTTTGATCTCTTTTGTTTCTCTCGAGTTCTGGTCCTGGTCTCGTTAATCAGAACTCGACAGGTTTGCGATTACATCAGGGAAAATTTAAACCTTTCGATTTCGATATGTAAAGCTATCGTAGAATAGATCCTATCAATTACACAATTTTTAAATTATTAGTAAGATGTTATAGAAGTTTATTTTCCTAATTAATAAAGTAAAGGGTGTGTAGTTTCACAGTGAATGAAATAATCAATTTAATAGACCAATAGTCACGTTCCTACACAAACAAGGTATCACCCCAGCACTATATAACAACTTTAACCTGTCATCTATATTAGTTAATAATAAACTTATTAAAATGACCCAAAGGAGAAATGTGGTGTTTATAAACTTGAATGTGAAGACTGCGACTCGTTTTATATTGGTCAGACGGGCAGAACTTTCAAAACCCGGTATAAAGAACATATGAGTTCGCTAAGAAAGTTACAGTCAGACACTACACAGAGTGATCTAACCTCCGCCATCGCAGATCACCTTGTTGAAAACAATCACTCACCTTCACTCCAGAATCCTATACCACTACACTTCGCCTCTAAAAGCCGAAAATTAGACCTATTAGAATCAACTGAAATTAAGAAAGCTATAATCGAAAAAGATATGATTCTCAATAACCAGCAGGATATTAGAAATTCCACAATAATAGATCTATTAATAATTCTAATCTAATTTATTAGATTTATTTGTTTTTATTTGTTTATTATTTATTTATTTATTTATTTATTTTAATTATCTACATTTTCACATATAACAATAAAGGAAACTAACTACACAATACTAATTCGAAGTTACCTGTTGATACCCTGTCTACCTGGACTTATACAAGAAAAAAATATGGCGACCCAACATTGGCATTTTATATACATATTTCACTCTCGATTGGTAATATATTTATTCCGAAACTCGAAAGCTACATTTATGTAATAAAATTAACAACTTTAATTTTTTTATTAAAAATAGCTATGCAGGAAATTGGATGTCGACCTTATCAAGTTTTGTTTATTAATAAATTATATTATCAAAATATTAATTTAATTAGGAAACTCGGTAGGTGAAGGTCGACCTAAGTCGAGATCTTAGACTATTAATTCTATATATATATATGTATATTGGATAGATGTCACCCTTATCATGGTCATTTTCGCTAATAATAAGTAAGACTTTGGAGTTTACATTCTTGATAATATTTATACATTTTTCTAGCATACACAACACATAACTTTCTCTTAGCTCTATTATAAATTAGATATATGAAATATTAGTTTTAATATAATCATTTTATAAAATAAAAAAAAACGTTATAAAGAAATTTACAATTATGTTAGAATCATATTTAAAATATTTTATTTTACTTTATGAATCAAACTTACCTTATTATAAAATCTTTAATCAGATTTGTTATATACTAAATAAATAATAATAAATATAATAAAAGTAAATGGTGTCGAACAATTCTTTCAAGCCCCTTGTTTATCGGCAACCAGAAGTACAGGGTTAGTTTTGAAGCCTCCGCTAGGATTGCTACTCTCGATTTAAGGGGGTTCGGGACTGTTTATCATTTTTATAAGAAAATTCTCAAATTTTTACCATCGAATCATTTATGTATTAAATATTTATTCCCGAAATTTGAAGATGATCGTCTGTCCCGTTACCAGGAAATAAATTATTGAAAATTGTCCTTTTAACATGGAATTAAATGGACCGAGCTTTTAAAAGAGCTATAACTTCTATACAAATTATAGCATTTTCAACAAATTTATACAGATCAATAATTTAACTTTTTTGAATCGAATGATACATTTTTCAATAGATAAGCTGTCCCGAACTCCCTTAAGGCCATGGATACAGTGGATCCATGTTTCGACGAATTCGTCACAATTAAACTCATTAATTAATCGTTTTATTGTAATTATCCTGAAAAATAATATTCGGACACTGTAAACAACAGCAGGCTTAATTTTTTGAAAGGTACCTATGAAAGAAAAATGTATTTTCTACTTTTCAGAGAATTTTAAAATAAAAGTTTGTTTTTAAAAAAAGTTTTCCAATACATTTTTAATATTTAAGAAATTATAATTTTATTTCATTTTTCTTTTAAAATTTAGCTTAATACATATTTTTAAGAGTTAATGAACCTAGTTAATATATTTTCAGAATTGATTAGAAAGTTGTCATTATAAAATAGATTTTGATGAATGAATTTTTTGTATATGTGAAAAATCTAGGAACCAATTTTTTTTTTTTTGAAAATTTCTAAAAACTAAAAATATTATTAATTAATGTGTATGTTTGAATGTGTTATGTATGATTTTTAATAATGTGAAAAAATGTATAATTCTCTTAGTATTACTGATGATGTTCAACCAATGGTGACTTAAAATGTTTATGGAAATATATAATATAAATAAATTAACAATACACAAAGAGAAACAAAGAGGTTGTCCTCTGCTTGATGCAAATAAACATAAACACATATGTGCCCATAATTATGAAAGTGGACTAAGTCAAAAAATTAAAAAATTAGTTTTTTCATATTTTATGTTCCATCCATTTAAAAAGTATAGTAATAAGATGTCGGTTTTGAAAAATCGCAGAAAATTAAACCGTTAAGTGGATTTCTAGCTGTCTCAATATACAGAATTCGAATCTTGTTTATTTTATAAAACTTTAAATATCTCGAAACTAACAATCAATGGCTTAGACCACTTTCATAATTATGGGCACATATATATAGAAATTATGTATATGTATATATATTATTTATTTGTTTGAGACTATAGTTTCGAAGACTTGGTCTTCGTCATAAGTCTATTTTTAATTATAGATATTATTTTTCATAGAGTCAATACCGTATGGATATTGAATATTTTCGATCTTTACTTAGCTGGGAGATTGTTAAAAATTAAAAAAAAAATTAACTGGCTCCCAGCTAAGTAAAGATCGAAAATTTTCAATATCCATACGGTATTGACCCATGAAAAATAATATTTATATTTAAAAAAGACTGATGATGAAGACCAAGTCTTCGAAACTATAGTCTCAAACAAATAAATAAAATATATACAGATATATAATTTCGGCATATATGTGTGTATGTTTATTTGCATCAAGCAGAGGACAACCTCTTTGTTTCTCTTTGTGAATCAACAACTCTGCTACTCTCGGCAAAACAAAATATTTTCAATTAAATAAACAATAATTTATCTAAATTATTAAATTTATTTCAGTAGTATGATAAATAAGCTGTGAAGTTTAATAAAAGAAATTTAAAAAGTGAAACCGAGAGATAAATGATAAAATAAATAATTTACTATCCTCTCATATAATTTATATGGGAATTATAAATTTTTATTTAAATCTATGTCACCCACTCTCCATCACTTTCATCCTAATCGATTATCATTGTACGTGTAAACCGGAATCAGGTCTTTGGATATGGATAATCGTATTTATTGAAATCGGTGAAATGTCTAATAGAAAAAAAAACATTTCTCTTGAAATACTTCGTTTCTGAAATGGAGAAACCTATGAAATTGAGCCAAGTGTATTGCTTCATATAATAATAAAAAATTCGGTATTGCGAGGTGGGTTTCACAAAAAAATGAAATAAGACAAAAATGGGTTTAGAATTCGATATATTTCGGGTTGTCAGCTCATCATCAGGAGTCTGAATATCTATACCGGGTGACTTTTTTATCTTGAGACAGTCTTATAACTCAAAAACAGTGCATTATATGAAAAAAAGTTTCAAATAAAAGTTTATTTATATGAAGAGGGAAACTAAACTACGCTATTGTTTGTTTACCTAGAACAAGCTTTCAAGGGAATTTCAAGGTCAAGTTCTGTTTTTTAAATGGAAACCTATATATTTGTTTACATATTATGAATCTACAAAAAAAACTGAACAACTTTCATAAGAATTTAAAATCAATGTAAAAACGTCGTAAATCGAGTATCGTGCACTGTGACGTAGCCAGAAAATGTTCATGGGGGTCAATCCTTAAAGTAAAATATTTAGTGGGGATTTTTTTTATTAAAACAAATAGGTACCTACTTCAAGAAATTAAAAAAGAAGATAATTCTTGATTAAACATACTAGTAGTAGCCCAGTATATAGGGGGGCTTCAGATTACATTAATTACGGGGGGAAATTTTTCTAGAATCGTTTGGTATGGTGTGAGTATACCAAATATAAGTTTGCGACCTCGAAAGTATGGGGGACAACTTTTGGTGGCCGAAAAACCTCGAAATTTTCGGACTTTTTCGAGATTTTCGCTTATAACTCGAAAACGGTCCATATTTTGTAAATAACCGCCCTATAGTAAATTAAAGAAGACAAAATTTCGCGATTAAAAAAAATGCAAAAGTAGTTCGGATTTATAGAGATATCCAACATTTTCCGGACAGGATATGATCCGAATCCTCAAAAGTGTTATGGAAAATGCTGGATTTTTATAAATCTAAGAGTTTTATCAATAAAGTGATGCAAGTAAACATTTAAGTCAACAAAATTTCCTAGAGAATGAGACAGATATCAAGTTTCTAGGATGAGTGGTTTTAATTTCATGAAGGAAAAACAGCGATTTTTTGAAAATAATGGATCATTTCATGTAATGGAAAATTCTGGATACCCATAAATCTAAGAGTTTTATCATAAAAGTAGTAAACGTTCAAGTCAACAATATTTCCTAGAGAATGAGATAGGAATAAAGTTTCTAGGATGAGTGGTTTTCATTTTATGAAAGAAAAATTGCAATTTTTTGCAAAAAATTGCAGTTTTTCAAAACTTCAACTTCATTGCGGCACGGATTACCATTTATCCAATTAAGATGAAACTTTGTTTGAACTGTAGCAAATTTAATCTAGTTTAAAAATGTATAGAGTGGTCTTTGTAGAGAACAGTGCTCCTTCATGGTCAAAATGGGAAAATATCGAAAAAAGTGCGAGTTTTGGGTGGGTCATTGCGGTACGATTACCATTTATCCAATTAAGATGAAACTTTGTTTGAACTGTAGCAAATTTAATCTAATATAAAAATGTATAGAGTGGTCTTTGTAGAGAACGTGCTCCTTCTTGGTCAAAATGGGAAAATATCGAAAAAAGTGCGAGTTTTTGGGTGATATGGGGGGGGGGGGGGCTGCAGGGGGCGAAAATTTGGATTTTGTGCTTGAGCCCGAACGGTTGGCCGAAGAAAAACCTTAATAATGAAATTTGTAGGAAATTTTATGAACTTTCATTTTGAATAGGAAGGTTACATACGAAAAGTTGATAGTTTTCGAGTTATAATTGAAAAACCGCCAAAATAATGGAAATTTTCACCTTTTTTTGCATTTTCTACAATGTTTCGTCAAGAAATTTTGGTGGGAGACCTCAGATTTGGATTCAGTGCCCCAAAAAACAAATATATGCAAAAAATCAGAACTACGCCAAAACTTTACTGATAAAAACACTATTTGACTGGACTATTAGTTTGTTATGTGATCAAAATCCAAAAATACTCTGTTTCTGATAATTTATTCTAATTAATTTTCGCAAAAAATAATTTATATTTAAATGAAGATTATTTTAAATATGTTTATTTAATTTTTTTTTGTTCTAAGCGGATAATTTATCAAACTCTTTTAATATAAGTAACTACGTATTAATCTATTAATAAATAAATAATTATTCTAAAGGATGAAACTTCTCCAAAGAATTAATGAATGAAGGATGTTTCTGGCATGGTGCTTCCTCTGGCATGATTTAATATGCCATCGGGATATTGCTTGAGAGGCGCTGCTGTGATTGATAGTCATTGCATGTCGGCATGACTTAGTGCTTATTTGGTCCTATTAGTAGATACGACTCAGATGACATCAATCGGCACGAGAGCCAGATTTTGAGATAGATCACAAATCAAATAAGATTTGCATAAAATCTAGAGGATTCACATTTAAGTCCTTTTACTCATACCTATTTCGCTTAATGGTTATTAGAATGAATTATGTATTATATTATGGAATAAGATAGTAGGGAATGATTTCCGTTTCACTTCGAATGAAATTACGGTACGCTCGAAAGGCGAATCTGTAATAATATGGATTCACTAGAAAATTTTCCTTTTTTTTACTTTACCATACAGGCTATCCTCTTGGAAAGCAATGGCAAACTACCAAGAGTATAATTGCCTAGACAACCTCTCCAAACTAGCCGTTCGGAACCAGTGTTAAAAAGTAGGTCCCGTAAATCTGTGTAAAAACAGCTAAACACACTCATCATAGGTATGTGTGGAGAGGAGCCTACGCCCGTTCGGGCATGGCACTATAAGAAGATACAGAGTATGGTCAAGTATTGTAATAGTGCATGAAAAAAGTGGGTTTTTTGCTTCTATTTTTCGAAATATCTCAAAAACGGCTGAAAATATTTTGATTAAAAAAATTGGGCGAAACTATGGTATTTCGGTCTACAAAAAAGCTCTAATAAGTGAAAACCGAAAAAGATTATATTTTTCGAGATAATAACTGTTTTGTCAAAATGTCTGTTAGTCTGGGCGTTACCAAATTTTTATGGACGAGCTAGCCCAAAAACTAGTGTGAATATCAAAACCAAATTTGACATGTAGTTTTAGTGTATTGTAGATTAAGAGCTGATTAGATTTTGGTGTATATCTACCCAAAATTAAGGGAAGGGGGTGGAGGTGGGGGGGGTTAAAAATTTAAAATTATAATATTTTCAAACTAAAAAAACAAAAAAAGTGAACTATACTATAAAATGAACCTATAATAACAAAAATATTTGTTTTTAGGGGGGGGGGGTAAAAAATAAAAATCTAGGCCATTTGAGCAAACTCAACCAAATTTTGTATACATAATCAGTAGGTCCCCAGTAGTCTAAAAATGCAAAAACTAACCCCCCTACTTGATTATAAATAATGTTATTAAATATAAGAGAGGGGCCAGGCTGTATGCTAAAGTCAAGTGGATGGCCACATCAGAACGTACCAATTATTTCCTATTAGAAATATCTAAAACGTGAAGAAAAAATATTTTTTATGTTGTCTTTTTTGAAATAAAATACTTGCGATAAGTAAAGCAAAAAGTTAAAACTTCATTGAAGTGTATTTTTTTTCAAAAACAAATAATAACTAATTAGATTTTGGGCTTTTTCATTCAGAAATTCAGGTTCAAAAAAAAATATATATATATATTGTAACCTGCCCAAACTTAACCTTTGACTTACTGACACTCCAATAGCTCACGAAGTGTGCTATTGAAAGTTTCGATCAGTCCGGCCAAGTTTGGTGGTTGTCTATCCGCCCTATTTAAGATGTTTAATATATCAGTAACCGTGGGGGTGTGCGCTTACACTATATGCGGATAGGGTTACTGATAAGGCTATCGAATAAATTCGATAGATATAGTAGAATTTCGCTTGTTGATCAAGATTAATAGACGACCTTGGAGCCCCCTGTGAATATTTGTGGTGATTATGAGATAGGAGAGTTGGATGGGTTTTACTCAGTAATAAGAACACGATTTATTAAGATTTTAGATAACTGATTTTAGCAGTATTCAAGGTTTTAATGAATTGTGCTTGATTTAGCACCAAATAATTCAATATAAGCAACAATACAACAATTTTATAAAAACAACAAAATTTAATTATTGTTTATAAACCGATTGTCTATAAACTTATTTATAAATTAGTAACAATATTCTTATAAAACTGTAATCTTACTTATAAACAGATCGTTTATAAGTTATAGCTATTAAGTAACAATATCCAACAATATCAATTATAATTTCTATTTATAGAAATTTCAAATAAACGACGTATTTTATAACAATGTCAATTTAAAAACTATTTATAGAAAAATCCTTTTATAAAGGTTTATTTATCAAAATATCAGTTTATTGTTATTATTTATTAAAGATTTCAAAGATATTTATTTGATTTATAATTAGATAATATTTTAATTTATTTATTTATAAATAATCTATTTATAAATTCTATTTATAGTTGATCTATTTTTAAATTCTATTTATAGAATTAAAACTATTAATAATTGTCTAATTATAGAAAGTTTAAAATTTTTATTATATCTCAAATTTTATTGATTGTTATCTGCTCCTATAATAAGGAAATCTAATTTTAAATAACAATCTATTTTTATTATACAAATTCTATTTATAGAATTTTTATTTCAATTGTTGTAATTTTATTTTCATTGTTGAAATCGAAATTTCATTGTTGCAAATTCTATTTATAAAATTTTCTAATTGTTGTAAATTCTATTTATAAATTTTAATTAAAAATAGATTTACAACTATGGAGGGATAATAGTCTCCTTTGAGATTAAATTTTATTTTGAATTTTTAAAAACTTCTATTTATAGCTTTTATAAATAGATTTTTAGTTATTTTTAACTTAATATTAATAGCTTTCTATAAATAAACTATTATTCTATTTTTATATTTTTAAAATTTATTTTTAAATTTAAATTATAAATTCGCTATAAATATCCTTGATTTATTTTAATAATTTTTGAAATTAATTTTCCTTTTAACAATTGGTTTTCTATAAATAGCTTTGATAAACTTTGGAATTTTAAACCTTGATTTTTAAATAATCTTTTCAATAATGTTTTATTTAAATTTTATTTTAAATTTAATTTATTAATAGAATATTCTATTGTTTATAGTTTAGATACTATTATCCTTTGGTTTTAAAATAATTGCATATTAAATTCTATTATGACAAATCGGTATTGTTACAATTATATTGTTGATTACTTAATCAGTTAATTATTTATTATTAAATATTCATGCAGGTACCTGTCTTATTTTTATAGGCCTTGTTTTAATTAATTCTTATTAGTTAATTATTTGTTTATATTTAATTCATATTATCAATTCTTAACCTAAGCTCTTAATTTAATATTTCACTTTTTCGAAATATTTTATGAAACGTTTCTTTTTAAAATCAAACAATTTAATTTTTCTATTTTCAAACTATAATTCAAATTACAAGTATTATTTTATTTGTTTCTTTTTAATAATCCTTTTTACTAATAATCCCATTTCTATTTATTTAGACATTCCTTTTTACCCTTAGATCATATGTTCAAATAAAATTTCAATTATTTATTATTCTTATTTATTTCAAATTGAATTTCAATTATTTATCAATTTTATTTAACATTTATTCAAATAACTTGAGATTTCCATTATATCCTATACTTCAAATCAATAATATAAAAACAAAAACAAACATTTCCTGAATTTTTCAAGATAGGCTTTATTTACTAAAATTTCTTTTAATTATAATATTTCTCCTTATCTAACTTGCTTTGTTTACTTTTTAAAACTCTTTATTTATTACTTTATTTATTACGACTTATATTCAATTTTATTATCTCTTCAAATTTCTCAGTACAACACCAAAACAAATCGTCGCGCGTTGAAGCGAGGCGTTTGATTTTCTTGGAAAAAACACAGCGTCGCTAGATCATCTCTTCTGATCGTTATCTGCTTCAGCCCCCTTGAGATACTCTGTCTTTTCATTATCCTATTCTCCTGGACCACGACTATTTAACTCTTCTCCTACTCCTTTTTCCAATTTTTCCTTATCTATTCTCTATTATCTGCGTGGCAACAGAGATCCCAGCTTCTTCACAGATAAACAAACTTACAGATAGATCATGTAGACGAAGTTCAAATCCGCGATATCAAAACTTGCCACACTCGATTACACATTAATATTCTTTAGTATTGTTATTATTAATCAATTAATTACTTATAAAACAGCCTTCATTGAATACTTCTAGGAAATGCTCTCTTACTAATAAACTTATTTAATTTTTAAATCATTTATTATTTTATTGTTACTTTGGTTAAATTTATAATTTAAATAATTGTTAATTATTATCCTAAACATATGATCCGTTTAATTATTTCAACATTTTACTTTAACATATTACTATTAACTTAAATTTCAATTAATTTTATAATCATTATCTGAACTTAACGTTTCCATTATTTTACTTTAATTTCTATTGTTACAATTATTTGTATTATTTAATTAGGTTATTTATTTTTATAATTACAGTTAAAATTAATTTTGAATACATGATAGAGCTTAGGCATCATTTGATTGTTTATTGGACTTGGACCACGAGATAGTTAGTTGAACCCTTTTTAGCATTTGTTAATATAACTAATCACTGGCACGTGTTTAAGTACTAGATAGTTAGTGTAATTTTGTTATTTGTATCATGTTTTATATAGTACTTATCAGAATACTGTGTGTTAAACGCTGGTCACCGCGTTTCATTCAAGAACACGTGTTGCGGCTCTATCAGCGCGTGGCTTGGCTCGTTCATCGAAGTATTTACGGGCGTTTTTCGCAAATCGGTCACCCAACACTTTGCCTTGATCTTCTAATAAACACTTTTGATATTGTTTCACTGTTAAACTTCATAATCAATCCAGATGAAAGTGGATTATTAAAAAAAAACAACAGGTGTCCTTGATAAGATGTCGTTCATCCTCGTGGCCTAGATTCCAAGTGCCCTTCCTTCCACCTGACCTATTTCCGGCTCACCATTAAATTCTCCAGTCCTTCAGATGGCAGCACAAATCAAAGACTGATTACTCAGTGTCATCTATATCCCATGATTTGAATTATATTCAAATTTGAATATTTAACTATCATTCGAACCCAGAACACTGCTATTACTCTTATAAATAATTAATTAAAATAATAATTTTGATGATTAATTAATTAATAAAAAAATGAAAAAATTGGGCATGCAACATATCCCCCCCGGAAGTTTGGATGAAACAACATCGTTATTTCAGTCGAACTTCCCTATCTACCTTCCACCAATTTTTTTTTGTTTGGGTAGTTGGGTGTTGTCGGATGGATGTAGGATAATGTATGCAACTCAATGATTTTCAATCTCAGAACAAAAACACACACCTCATTCAACTTGATTGGCTTTTTGCCCAATACAAGTTGTTTGCTTCAGATTCTTTCTTCTGAATTGTTCGAACCGTCTTGGTTCCTATTTACTACATTTCCTTAATCTAACTATCCTACTTCTAGACTAAACTAATACCTATAACTAAACTTACTAATACCTAACTAAACCTAAATAACTAAAACACTTACTATCTAACTTATTACCTCAGGGCTACTTATTTGAGTAGTCCCTGGGTTTCTAACTTACACTAATTTCTTACTAACTATCTAAACTAAAAGAAAACTAAACTAAACCTAATTAACTAACCTAAATACCTAAAAACCTAAACTTAACCTAAATACCTAACGTCAAATGTCTGTCTGGTCCGTCGTCTATCGTTGGTCAAAAAAAAATTGTTCTATTAGGGACATAACTTTGATTAAGGTCATTGTCAAAAAAAATTAACCTAGTCCTCTAAAAGGGGTGGAAATATTAATTGGCTCGTTTTGGAGGGTCAAGTGAAATCTCAGCCTGTTTCTTACTCGGTTTCTAAAAGAAACCTAGACCCTCAACTGTTAACGACTAGGTGGATTATAAGTTTTTAACTGTCTGATATTATATGTCCCTAATACTTCTTGTCGTATACCTCTAATACTACAGGCCTTGCTTCCTACTACTCCCGCAACCCTGCGAGGTCCTCTTCCAAACAAAAAGAATCCTAGGCCACCTCTCCCCGGCCTCAAAATTCCTAGTTCCTTGTATAGGACCTGGTACTCATTCTTGTATTTGTCCTTCATTTTGAATTTATTCAGACCTTGGTATTTTCGTTTCATCCTTCTGGCCCTCTCTACCACTAGGGTATCGAGAGTCAATTCAGGATTCGTATTTAATTCTTGAAACTTGGGTTGAGTCGGTTTCGGTTTGGGTTGACCGTTGTGTAGCATATACGGGATCATTCCCATACCCTCATGCAAATTGATATTAAACAGGTATACCACCAAATTGCTACTTTCATCACAGGAATTGTGTTGACCATAACTGAAGGGAGGAAACAAACCAGATAGCTCTCTCATTATCCTCTCCACCGGATTGAGTTGTGAGTTTCTTATGGACGTTAGCCTACTCAGTATTCTGAGATCAGCTAACGTTCTTTTCTCGAGAGCACTAGAGAATCGCTCCTCTCTGTCAGTCAACACTCTTTCTGGTTTCTGTTCAGATTGTTGTTCAGTTTTGGCGGCATCTACTGATTGTTTTGGTTGTTCGATAGACTCATCAAATGATTCTAATTTATTATCTGTTTCCTTTTCTGTTTGTATAATAGGTAGTGGAAGTATTTCATCCCTGGTAGAAAATTCTTTTTCAGCTATAATGAAAGTATTGACACTTTCAACAATGCTTTTTAGATTGTAATGTGAACCAGAAATGGAGGTACTTTGGCGCAGCCCTGTTCTTGACATTATTCTTTTTGTATCGTTCGTTAAATCCTGTGCCATTTTTTTGGCCAGATTTCCGAGATCTTTGATGTCTTGTTGTACTACCTGGAATTGTTCCTGAGTTTGTTGGCTTACTGATTGAATGATTTGTTCTTGAGTTTGTTGCATCATTGCTTGAATTTGTTGCAACATCAGTGCATTTGGGTCTTGTGGTGTGATAGGGGTTGAGCTTGGGACGGGATGCTGTGGGTCTGGCCCTAGTGCTGATGTTGGGTTAGGGTTGGGTAATAGTTGGTTTGTACCCTGTTCTACTGGCGGAGTGATGTGCACTTGAGCTAATTGCTGTTGTAGTTGCTCATCATCCCCCAATTCGCCCACTGTATTATCTAGCAGAGCATCAACCGAGGGTTCAGACTGTATAACGCTGTCTGCGTTTTCCTCAGTCGATGTCTCCCGCTGTTCCCTATACTCCCTGTACTGACTCTCCCCCATCTCCCTCTCTCCACTCTCATCATCACCATGTTGTGACATTTTGTTGTTATTTATGTCACTCTTTCAAAGAATCACTCCAGGCCCTCTCTCCCGATCAACAGCGAAATCCCTGGCACCTCCACCAGATGTAACCTGCCCAAACTTAACCTTTGACTTACTGACACTCCAATAGCTCACGTAGTGTGCTATTGAAAGTTTCGATCAGTCTGGCCAAGTTTGGTGGTTGTCTATCCGCCCTATTTAAGATGTTTAATATATCAGTAACCGTGGGGGTGTGCGCTTACACTATATGCGGATAGGGTTACTGATAAGGCTATCGAATAAATTCGATAGATATAGTAGAATTTCGCTTGTTGATCAAGATTAATAGACGACCTTGGAGCCCCCTGTGAATATTTGTGGTGATTATGAGATAGGAGAGTTGGATGGGTTTTACTCAGTAATAAGAACACGATTTATTAAGATTTTAGATAACTGATTTTAGCAGTATTCAAGGTTTTAATGAATTGTGCTTGATTTAGCACCAAATAATTCAATATCAAGCAACAATACAACAATTTTATAAAAACCAACAAAATTCAATTATTCGTTTATAAACAGATTGTTTATAAACTTATTTATAAATCAGTAACAATATTCTTATACAACTGTAATCTTACTTATAAACAGATTGTTTATAAGTTATAGCTATTAAGTAACAATATTCAACAATATCAATTATAATTTCTATTTATAGAAATTTCAAATAAACGACGTATTTTATAACAATGTCAATTTAAAAACTATTTATAGAAAAATCCTTTTATAAAGGTGTATTTATCAAAATATCAGTTTATTGTTATTATTTATTAAAGATTTCAAAGATATTTATTTGATTTATAATTAGATAATATTTTAATTTATTTATTTATAAATAATCTATTTATAAATTCTATTTATAAGTAATCTATTTTTAAATTCTATTTATAGAATTAAAACTATTAATAATTGTCTAATTATAGAAAGTTTAAAATATTTTTATTATATCTCAAATTTTATTGATTGTTATCTGCTCCTATAATAAGGAAATCTAATTTTAAATAACAATCTATTTTTATTATACAAATTCTATTTATAGAATTTTATTTTCAATTGTTGTAATTTTATTTTCATTTGTTGAAATCGAAATTTCATTGTTGCAAATTCTATTTATAAAATTTTCTAATTGTTGTAAATTCTATTTATAAATTTTAATTAAAAATAGATTTACAACTATGGAGGGATAATAGTCTCCTTTGAGATTAAAATTTTATTTTGAATTTTTAAAACTTCTATTTATAGCTTTTATAAATAGATTTTAGTTATTTTTAACTTAATATTATTTATAGCTTTCTATAAATAAACTATTATTCTATTTTTATATTTTTAAAATTTATTTTTAAATTTAAATTATAAATTTGCTATAAATATCCTTGATTTATTTTAATAATTTTTGAAATTAATTTTTCTTTTTAACAATTGGTTTTCTATAAATAGCTTTGATAAACTTCGGAATTTAAACCTTGATTTTTAAATAATCTTTTTAATAATGTTTTATTTAAATTTTATTCTAATTTTAAATTGATTTATTAATAGAATATTCTATTGTTTATAGTTTAGATACTATTATCCTTTGGTTTTAAAATAATTGCATATTAAATTCTATTATGACAGATCGGTATTGTTACAATTATATTGTTGATTACTTAATCAGTTAATTATTTATTATTAAATATTCATGCAGGTACCTGTCTTATTTTTATAGGCCTTGTTTAATTAATTATTATTAGTTAATTATTTTGTTTATATTTAATTCATATTATCAATTCTTAACCTAAGCTCTTAATTTGATATTTCATTCTTTTTATTTGAAATATTTTATGAAACGTTTCTTTTCAAAATCAAACAATTTAATTTTTCTATTTTCAAACTATAATTCAAATTACAAGTATTATTTTATTTGTTTGCTTTTTAATAATCCTTTTTACTAATAATCCCATTTCTATTTATTTAGACATTCCTTTTTACCCTTAGATCATATGTTCAAATAAAATTTCAATTATTTATTATTCTTATTTATTTCAAATTGGATTTCAATTATTTATCAATTTTATTGTAGCATTTATTCAAATAACTCGAGTATTTCCATTTATATCCTCTACTTCAAATCAATAATATAAAAACAAAAACAAACATTTCCTTAATCTTTCAAGATAGGCTTTATTTACTAAATTTTCTTTTTTAATTTTAATATTTTCTCCTTATCTAACTTGCTTTGTTTACTTTTTAAAACTCTTTATTTATTACGACTTATATTCAATTTTATTATCTCTTCAAATTTTTCAGTACAACACCAAAACAAATCGTCGCGCGTTGAAGCGAGGCGTTTGATTTTCTTGGAAAAAACACAGCGTCGCTAGATCATCTCTTCTGATCGTTATCTGCTTCAGCCCCCTTGAGATACTCTGTCTTTTCATTATCCTTTCTCCTGGACCACGGCTATTTAATCTCTTCTCCTACTCCTTTTTCCAATTTTTCCTTATCTATTCTCTATTATCTGCGTGGCAACAGAGATCCCAGCTTCTTCACAGATAAACAAACTTACAGATAGATCATGTAGACGAAGTTCAAATCCGCGATATCAAAACTTGCCACACTCGATTACACATTAATATTCTTTAGTATTGTTATTATTAATCAATTAATTACTTATAAAACAGCCTTCATTGAATACTTCTAGGAAATGCTCTCCTACTAATAAACTTATTTAATTTTTAAATCATTTATTATTTTATTGTTACTTTGGTTAAATTTATAATTTAAATAATTGTTAATTATTATCCTAAACATATGATCCGTTTAATTATTTCAACATTTTACTTTAACATATTACTATTAACTTAAATTTCAATTAATTTTATAATCATTATCTGAACTTAACGTTTCCATTATTTTACTTTAATTTCTATTGTTACAATTATTTGTATTATTTAATTAGGTTATTTATTTTTATAATTACAGTTAAAATTAATTTTGAATACATGATAGAGCTTAGGCATCATTTGATTGTTTATTGGACTTGGACCACGAGATAGTTAGTTGAACCCTTTTTAGCATTTGTTAATATAACTAATCACTGGCACGTGTTTAAGTACTAGATAGTTAGTGTAATTTTGTTATTTGTATCATGTTTTATATAGTACTTATCAGAATACTGTGTGTTAAACGCTGGTCACCGCGTTTCATTCAAGAACACGTGTTGCGGCTCTATCAGCGCGTGGCTTGGCTCGTTCATCGAAGTATTTACGGGCGTTTTTCGCAAATCGGTCACCCAACACTTTGCCTTGATCTTCTAATAAACACTTTTGATATTGTTTCACTGTTAAACTTCATAATCAATCCGGATAGAAATTGGATTATTAAGCAACAGTGTCCTTGATAAGATGCCGTTCATCCTCGTGGCCTAGATCCCAAGTGACCTCTTCCTCTTGACCTATTTCCGCTAGCCATTACATTCTCCAGTCGCTCAGATGGCAGCACAAATCAAAGACTGATTACTCAGTGTCATCTACTTTTATGATTTGAATTATATTCAAATTTGAATATTTAACTATCATTCGAACCAAGAACACTGCTATTACTCTTATAAATAATTAATTAAAATAATAATTTTGATGATTAATTAATTAATAAAAAAAAAATGAAAAAAATTGGGCATGCAACAATATATATTTGTGCCAAAATTTAGCTTATTTGCTTGTACCTTTCAAGAGCATCCAATATAATAATTGATTTTTTTTTATAAATTGTTATATAGAGAGCTCTTAAACTATCCTAAAATATTGATCTCAAATTTTACACAAAGTTGTTATTAATTAATAGCTAACAATGTATGCCAAGTTTAGTTATTGCTCAACCTCTTAATTGAAATTAAAAAAAAAAAACATGTCACCAAATTTTCAAAGAAAGTATCAGATACTTTTAAAAAGATATGTTCTTGTTGGTGATAAATTTGCAACTTTTAGGGTTAGAGTAGATATTTAATTAAGTGAAGTGAACAACAACCCTTCTGACATATAATCAATAATAATCCATTTTATCGGATCTAATAGATGACAGACATCCACTTATGATTTTTCTAAAAAGGGATTCAAAAGATTACAAATTTTAGAAAAATAATCAAGAACACGTTTATTCGGGAAACCAAAGGTTTCGGGAGAATTTCTCAATTTTAAATGATAAAATTTGAAAAGATAAAGAAAAGAAAAAAAAATGCTTCCTCTAGAATATAGAAAAAAATTTGAGAGGAAGCAACACTTTTTTTCTTTTTAAGAATTTTACTATTGAAAATTGAAAAATTATCTGGAAGCGTTTGGTTTGGAATAAGTATTCTTGATTGTTTTTTCTAAAGATTTGTATTTTAATATACCTACTCATATTTGTACAATCAATAAATTTTTTCTTAAAGATTAAATGTATTTTTATTATCGGCAACTTGAAATCTCTCATTATTCTTAACAATTATTGAACTTAATTATCCATCGTAATGATTAATTATTAAATAAATAATTATTAAATCGAAAAAGGCACAACAATGAAAATAAGTGTTTATAATCTTAATTCTTCATTATACAAAAGATTTAGATATTTTTAAATAATTGAGATAAAATTCTTGAGTTAAAAAAGTTCTTGTTATTAAATCCAGTGTATTACAATAATAAAAATAAAAGTCTACTTTGCAATATTTATTTCTATTTAGATAACGAGTAATGAGTAAGATATTAATATAAAACATGAATATAATTATAAAAGTAAGTTGTAAATACTGAACTGGACACGGGTAGAGGGGAAAAGTTAAGTATTCGTTGTTTTACTATCTAAATATTTTGTTTTTTGTATCTATGCAAAATGAAAGAGACATATTCAGGAAAAATAAATATAAAAAGCATCAAGAGATCTTAGGTTGTTTTAATTTTCAGCAGGAGAAGCACTTACAACACTTAAAATATGTGGGGGGAGGGGGGGGGGGTCAAAAAATGAAAATATAGGCCCTTATGCCAAAGTCAACCAAATGTTGTATACATAATCAGTGGGCACACAGTAATCTAAAAATGCAAAAACTAACCCCCCCCCCATACATGATTAGAAATAATTTTATTAAATATTAAATATAAGTGAGGGGCAAGGTTGTAAAGTCAAGTGGATGGCCTCATCAGAACACGTCAGCTTATTTTTTGCGTATCTATGCTTAAAATGAAGAAACAATTCAGGAAAAATAAATATTAAAAAATATCAGAGATTAAGGCTTGTTTAATTTTCAAGAAAAGCATACAATATGCACAACAGGAGAAGTACAAATAATTTCACAAGACACAAAGGTTGGATCTACTAGTAAATGACTGTTGGTCAATTCCTTCGAATTTAATTGTCTTGTAATTAGCTGCCGACGTCAATTATGTGTGCCATTTCGGAGTTATATTTAATTTACTTATTTAAAATAGAAGAAAAACAGTCAATTTTCTAGGAGTGGGTTTCAAAATGCCTTCGATTTTTACTCTTATCTGAGAATTGCTTGTCGCAATGATCACAGACGAAAGGTTTTTGGCCTGTATGAATAAGTAAATGGGTTTTGAGATGACTTTTCTGAGAGAATCCCTTGTCGCAGTGATCACAGACCAAATGTTTTTTCACCTGTATGAATAAGTAAATGAGTTTTGAGAGTACTCTTTTTGATTGAATCTTTTGTCGCAGTGAGCACAGATGAAAGGTTTTTCGCCTGTATGAATAAGTAAATGGGTTTTGAGCACTATTTTGATTGAATCTTTTGTCACGGTGAGCACAGATAGAAGGTTTTCGCCTGTATGAATAAGTAAATGGGTTTTGAGATTAATTTTTGAGAGAATCCTTTGTCGCAGTGATAACAGACGAAAGACTTTTCGCCTTTATGAATAAGTAAATGAGTTTTGAGAGCACTATTTTGATTGAATCTTTTTGTCGCAGTGAGCACAGATGAAAGGTTTTTCGCCTATATGATTAAGTAAATGAGTTTTGAGAGCACTCTTTTGATTGAATCTTTTGTCGCAGTGAGCACAGATGAAGGTTTTTCGCCTGTATGAATAAGTAAATGAGTTTTGAGTACTCTTTTTGATTGAATCTTTTGTCGCAGTGAGCACAGATGAAGGTTTTTCGCCTGTATGAATAAGTAAATGGGTTTTGAGATTAATTTTTTTGAGAGAATCCTTTGTCGCAGTGATAACAGACGAAAGACTTTTCGCCTTTATGAATAAGTAAATGAGTTTTGAGAGTACTCTTTTGATTGAATCTTTTGTCGCAGTGAGCACAGATGAAGGTTTTCGCCTGTATGAATAAGTAAATGGGTTTTGAGAGCACTATTTTGATTGAATCTTTTGTCGCAGTGAGCACAGATGAAAGATTTTTCGCCTGTATGAATAAGTAAATGGGTTTTGAGATTAATTTTTTGAGAGAATCCTTTGTCGCAGTGATAACAGACAGAAGACTTTTCGCCTTTATGAATAAGTAAATGAGTTTTGAGAGCACTATTTTGATTGAAACTTTTGTCGCAGTGAGCACAGATGAAAGGTTTTTTGCCTATATGTTTTAAGTAAATGAGTTTTGAGAGCACTCTTTTTGATTGAATCTTTTGTCGCAGTGAGCACAGATGAAAGGTTTTCGCCTGTATGAATAAGTAAATGAGTTTTAGAGTACTCTTTTGATTGAATCTTTTGTCGCAGTGAGCACAGATGAAAGGTTTTCGCCTTTATGAATAAGTAAATGTCTTTTGAGAGCACTCTTTTGAATGAATCCCTTGTCGCAGTGAGCACAGACAAAAGGCTTTTCTCCCTGTATGAATAAGTAAATGGGATTTGAGATGGGCCTTACGTAAGAAACTCTTATTGCAGTGATCACAGAAGAAAAGGCTTTTCTTGAGATTTCAGTTTATTTTGACCTGAGACTCTTTTGATACAATCATCGCTCCCCTGTTTGGCTTGCTATTAGAATGAGTTCCCAGACATTGATTAGTTTGTTTGGATTTAAATTCATCTGGGTTGTTAGGGCAGGGTAAAAACCGTTTGACTCCATCGTATCGATTATGAACGAGCACTTTGAAGGCTTCTCCTTCTGGGGAGTCGTGGTTATAAGAGCTTCCGATTTTGGTTTCAACACTGTATCTTTTTTCCTGCCGGTGACTCGTGAAGAGTACTTCATCAGAATGGCCTTCCTGTATATGGCTTTCGAAATCAGACAATGTTAGGAATCCAGAAAAAGCATTCCTCACAGAAATAATCTCCAGTTGTTTCATTTTAATTAGATTATATGTATCTGCAATAAAATAAATGTTTGATGAGATGAATTTACAGAGAAAAGTTTAATGTAGTTTTATTATTTTTAATTGTGACATCATTTAATATCATTATATAAGTAGTGGTAGGTGTGCAAAGGTATAAATTTTCAATTCATTGATCAATGAAAAATTATTAGAAATTTCTTGAATGCCCTAATGGTCTCCAAGGTGGAGGACAAAGGGAGCGAAATTTTATTTTCATCTAAATTAGAATTTGAATAAAAGTTATAGAAAAGAGATACTTTCAAGGCTACCAATCAAATAAATGAACTTAGCATCAGCTGATGTATTTTCTCTCAATTGTAATTTCATTTTTGAAAATAAATTAAATTTTCTATCTATACATTTCATGTGATGTTTGTTCAAATTCTTGACTAACGAACATAGTACTACAATCATAGCACATGATATGTGACCCTGAAAAAGATAATACATTATTATTATATTATTTCAATTTTTACTTTTTAACCATCTTCAAAAGAAGGGGAGGAGGTTCTCTATTCGACTGATTTTTTTTTTGTCTATGATACCTCATATCTCCGCCAATTGTCAACTGATTTTGATGATTTTTTTTGCATTGGGTTCAGTCTAGCTTCCGATTGGTCCCGTTTATTTTACATTTGCATTGACATTTTTTGTTATGTACGTTTACGTATAACTTCTTTGTTTATGAACCAAGTTTCAATGATTCTTTTTTTATTGTAAAGGGGGTGCCTTAGGGTGGAACCATATTATTTTGGTCAAGTTCAGATATTATGATCAATGATAAAATAACGGAAATCTCCAATAATGATTTACGAAACTTAACCTAATGGAAGTTTATTATAATTGAAAAGTTTTTGTTTTGCCGAAAGTAGCAGAATCAAAAAGGTTATTTATATTTAATCGATTGGTGAACTGCGAGTGTAAATTAAGTTCATTTTATCGATAAGAGGGTGGTTGGCCCTGTTTGTCAGATTTTTGAGTGTCATTCATTCTCAATAGTTCTAACCACATTATCGTTGAAGAAGAATTTAATTAATTTATTTAATTAAGTTAAAAAAAAACTATCTATTTTTTTAAAGTACATTTAAAACCAAAAATTAAAAAAAAAAATCGTCATGATAACTAAATTTTTGAAAAAGTTATAGCTATTTAAAAAAAGCAATTTTTTCAAAAATTCCTAACTTATTTTGGGTTGGGTGAAAAAAATTTGAAAAAAAATCTGAAAACCGTCTTTAATAGGGTAGAAAAAAATAAAAAAGTTTCAGCCAAGCTTTTGATTATATATACCATATATAGATGAAAAATATTTAATTTAAAATAAAATATGTTATTTAAAAATGCCCTTGGGAATCTCACCTCATCTTTTTTCTATTGTATTTGTACCCTCAGCCATTTCAAAAGAACTAAGCCTTTTGGCTTTTGTATTCGAACTCATTCATTCATTTCAATATTATTTATTTATTTTAAAGTTAATTATAAAGGATTATTGAAACTATACTAACTAAACTAACCGCAAGGAATTTCTTTAAAAATATATTTCAAAGATTAAAACCAAAATTCAAGTAGCCCGTAGAATTCTTTGAAGAAAACAAAATCATTTGAAAACCCATTGTTATATTGTTTTTGAAATCTAGGAAATTTCAGCCTATTGAAATTATTAAAAATCTATTTTGAGCCTAATTAATCCTAAATTTTCTATAATCTAATAATAAACTTTAAAATTTTATTATTTTTAACTTTTTAATTGGATAATTCTCCCTAAATAACGATTTTTACCTTATTTATTGAATTTTTACAAGACAAAAACTTTATTTTAATTTAAGTTGAAAGGTTCATTTTGCCGAATAATTGTGTATCCGAAGGGCACAATAAAATATTGTCTTCTGCTGGAAAAATAAATTTTTTAAATTAATTCATAAAGAGATATAAGTACTTTGTCCTCTTCATCAATCTATTACAATTAATTCACAAGAGTTGATATATGAAAGTGTTCTTTACACGTGTTTAAAACATCAATAAAACATCCAAGTGGGGGTCTAGTGGGTGAAGCCCTTTGGCTAGCAAAAGGCCCGCCGAAGGCGGCAACTGAAGCTAGTAGGTAAATAAATGCCAAATTTATCATGTATCCATTCATACTAACCTTACCTGGCTGAAAACATGCATTTTTACGATTGATATTTGGATATACCTAATTATATAATTGTGCGCGATAATTCGAATCTGTTTGATTACTTGAAGTCTCCAGTTTTATTAAGTGAAAATTTCATATATATATATATATATATATATATATATATATATAATGTTCGTCAAACTTGAGTAAGAAGTTCTAGTTCGATACCCTTGTTCACACGAATGATATCCCCCTAGTACTTCAGTACTAAGTATTGCTACTTTTTAAGTAAGTATATCTATCATAAATTATTATCTTCTATCTTGTATATATATCGGGTGTTTTTTTTAGAGGTATAGAACTTCGAATTGAAATAAAACACAAGAAAATCGTTTTAATGTCCATCAATTTGGCTTTATTGGAAGGATAATTTTATGCCATTAATGTTTAAATATGATTTCGGGCATGTGGCCGCCGCGGCTAGCTCGAATAAATCCAATTCTACAGGTCCAATTTTCAACCACTTTTTCGAGCATATGGGGCCGTATGTTGGCAATAACGCCACGAATGTTGGCTTCCAAGTCCCCTAACGTTTCTGGTTTGTTGGCGTAGACGAGCGACTTCACATATCCCCAAAGAAAATAATCCAATGGTGTCAAATCACACGATCTTGGTGGCCAATTGACAGGTCCATTCCGCGAAATTATGCGCTCATCGAATGTTTCCTTCAATAAATCGATTGTGACGTGCGCTGTGTGGCATGTAGCGCCGTCTTGTTGGAACCACAACTCATCCACATTCATGCCATCCAATTCGGGAACAAAATAGTCGGTTATCATGGCTCTATACCGGTCTCCATTAACGGTAACTGACTCTCCAGCATTATTTCGGAAGAAGTATGGCCCAATGACTCCACCAGCCCATAGAGCACACCAAACGGCGTCTCAAGGGTCTCATGTGGATTCTCTTCACTCCAAATGCGGCAATTTTGCTTGTTGACGTAGCCAACATTCGTGGCGTTATTGCCAACATACGGCCCCATATGCTCGAAAAAGTGGTTGAAAATTGGACCTGTAGAATTGGATTTATTCGAGCCAGCCGCGGCGGCCACATGCCCGAAATCATATTTAAACATTAATGGCATAAAATTATCCTTCCAATAAAGCCAAATTGATGGACATTAAAACGATTTTCTTGTGTTTTATTTCAATTCGAAGTTCTATACCTCTAAAAAAAACACCCTATATATATATATACCACCTCCCGCGCCCCCACGGTGGTATGACGGTCCAGAGGGTAGAATGAGAGTAAGCTGTAGGTACACTTGAGTTATGTAGTGAGCCGCTGAAGAAGTCAAAAATAAAATGACGATTATAGCTAAGAAACAGTTTTAATTTAACTCTCAGGAAATATTTTCAGGTAAAAAGCTATAATTTATTATTTAAAATATGCATGGTTTTATATAAATTCTGAATTTGATATGAAAAAGTTTGATTTTGATTTTGAAAATTCTGAATTTGGTTTGAAACATCCTAACTTCAAATTAGGACTATTCTATATCAAATTCAGGATTTTAAAAATCAAATTCAGGATGTTTCAAACCAAATTCAGAATTTTCACAATCAAAATCAGACTTTTTCAAATAAAATCCAGAATTTCTATAAAACCATGCATATTTTATATATTAAATTATAGCCTTTTACCTGAAAACGTTTCTTGAGAGTATGAAAATGCTAATCTTGAAAGGTTTTAGTTAATGAACTGAAATTTGGTCCGCAAATATCTTGGAATTCACCAAATTTTAGCTTTTTACCTGAGAGTTAAATTAAATTAAAACTTTTTTTTATCTATGTATAATTTTTTTCTATTTTTTCAAATTCTGAATTTTATTTGAAAAAGTCTGATTTTGATTTTTAAAATCCTGAATTTGATATGGAAAAGTCCGCACTTGATTTTTAAAATCAAAAGAATTTGGTATGGAAAAGTCCAAATTTGAAGTTAAAAACCTATATGCTAAAAATAAAAGCGGTCAAGTCTTATAACGTCATCAAAGGGTAATGATCTTCTAATTCTTTAGAACTGAATAAAATGAGGGGATTTTCATTAAACTGGGGGGGGAGGTAGGCATGAAGCTAGGGGGCCACCCCTGATATTATTTACTATTTGCAAGGGCGGATCCAGGAATTTTTTATTGGGGGCGGGGGGGGGGGGGAGAATGTATATAAGATCAACTTTTTGTCTCGGAAGTGTGTAGCGATCGAATTGTCCAAGCGGTGGCAGGGGGGTCAGAGACGCCCCCCCCCCCCCAACACACATAGAACTTTATTTTCAATTTTAAAAATATAAATTTTTTATAAATTCCCTGTCGATTTGGCCGCCGTTTTTTGGCTTCTATGGGGGGGCGTTCGCCACCCCCCCCCCCTGGATCCGCCCTTGACTATTTGTTTAAAACAAAAAATTCAACAAACCGTGAATTAAATAATCACAAATAATTAAATATTTGAATAAATTGCTTTATAATTCCCCCCTCCCCACCCCCAATGCAGAGTTTGTTTATTTTCCTGTTGAGCAACTTGGAGAATAAATTTCCAATGGAATTCCATTTACGATATTTCCTCTCCAGAGCTACCTGGCTTATATTTGGGTTTTAAATAGAACCCTATATTTTTCTTTACGTCACCATATTCTACAAAAAAAACTGAAGAACTTTCATAAGAACTATTTTTTTATACGACATCAAATAAACAAAATACATGAATCAATTAGATCTCAAAAATCTTAATAATTATTTTTAACAATTATTTAACTTAATTATCAAATAATAATGATTAAATAATTAATTATTAAATAAATATTTATTAAATTGAAATGAAAATAAGTGTTTATAATGATTATAATACTTCGTTATGCTCAGATTTAATAGATTATTTTCTACTTAATAGAACTAGTTGAAATTCTTGAGTTTAAAAAAGTTTATTTCTCGTGTCAATCTAGTAGATTGTTATATTGTATTACCATAATAAAAATAGAGCATTTTTTGTTGAAGAGAGGATTAAAATGGTCTTAATTTATGCGGTGAATGTGGAAGAAGTGTTACGGGGTGCCGATATACCGGGTGAGTTTTTTATTTTATCTTGGGACAGTCTTATGTCTCAAAAACAGTGCATTACATATACATATAAAAAAAACTTTCAAATAAAAGTTCATTTATATCAAGGGGAAACTAAACTACACGATTGTTTGTTGACCTAGAACAAGTTTTCAAAGGTATTTCAAGGTCAAGTTCTGTTTTTTAAATGGAAACCTATATTTTTTACATTTCCTAAATTTACAAAAAAAAAAAAAAAAAAAAAAACTGAACAACTTTCATAAGAACTATTTTTTATACGACGTCAAATAAAAAAAATATTAAATCAATTAATCTCAAAAAATCAAATATTTAATTATTAAATTGAAAAGTCACAACAATGAAAATAAATATTGTAAGAGTTCGTGGCTGTGATGAAACTGTACTAGATGAAGGAGGAGGTATCAGCCAAAGATGGAATCACTGGGTTCAATAAAACACCTTTAATGAGACGTTTCGGCCTGAATTTTATTTGGCCATCTTCAGTCATTTCATTCTGAAACTTTTGGGTCCAGGCACGTTATAAATTCGCATGAAGCTAAAAGAAATTTTTATTTTTGACAAGGCATATGTGTACCGCATTTTGTGTATAACTCCTAATTGACTGAAGATGGCCAAATAAAATTCAGGCCGAAACGTCTCATTAAAGGTGTTTTGTTGAACCCAGTGATTCCATCTTTGGCTGATACCTCCTCCTTCATCTAGTACAATGAAAATAAATGTTTATATTATAATCATCTTAAAACTTCATTATAAACAGGTTTAAGCAATTATTTTCTACTTATTAGATCTATTTAAATTCTTGAGTTTTAAAAAGTTTATTCCTCCTGTCAATTCAGTAGTTATATTGTATTACTATAATAAAAATGGAGTATTTTTTTGTTGAAGATAGATGTTTCATCCAGAGGATTTTCATTAAACTGGGGCGGGGGGGTAGGCATGAAGCTAGGGGGCCACCCCTGATATTATTTACTATTTGTTTAAAACAAAAAATTCAACAAACCGTGAATTAAATAATCACAAATAATTAAATATTGGAATAAATTGCTTTTTAATTCCCCCCCCCCCCCTTCATCACCCCCAATGCAGAGTTTGTTTATTTTCCGGTTGAGCAACTTGGAGAATAAATTTCCAATGGAATTCCATTTACGATATTTCCTCTCCAGAGCTACCTGGCTTATATTTGGGTTTTAAAAATCCATTAGATTAAATCAAGCTTGAGTGTGGGGCCCTTGCTTGCAGTGAGATTTGTATAATATTATCGCGCGGGGTGTGCGCGTCCTAAAGGATGCCATAATGGCATTTTGTGGAATCCGCACAATGGGAAAAGAAGCAGTGCGCACCGACACCTCCCCCCCCCCCGGACCCCCCACCAAATCACATTTCAACTCAAATCCTGGCCTAGTCTTTATTGTTTCAATCCAAAATACCGTAGCACATATGTTTTACATATCTTTTAGAGCCCATTCAGCCTCATGATGAAAGAAGGGCTCGCATTTCGAAAAGGAAAATACATTAAAGCTCTCTGAAAATCATAAAACAATTTCTATGAAAGATTTACGATTTTTACTCAATGCAGATGAACGGAAAAAAAAAGGACATTTAAAAAGGACACGGAACACAAACAGACAATATAGCATAAAATATAAATCATAACTTAAATATTCGGTGAATAGGATTTATAAAATACAAGTATAGGTCTGATTTTAGAAATATTTTTAAACCTTAGCTTTTATTTATATATAAGGAGAATTTTATCAAAGATCTTAGTAGATTATTAATATTATTACACTGGTCGACAAAAATTTGTTGTCGCAAATCTAACAATATATTCTAGTAGAGTTTTATACGCTGATTATCATGCACTACCCCGATTTTTTAGAAACATTCAGAGTTTTGAGATATTATCGCTCAAAACGGCGAACCTATTTTTGAGTCCCATTAGATATTAAACAAGAATATTTTAAATCAAAATATTTTGTTGACGTAATAGAAAACAGTTTCTTCTTTGATTTGCAAATTACGACTTCTTTTTAACTCAATTAAAACTTGAATTATAACTAAAACTTCGAGATTATAAAGGATAATAAACATATAGATAAAAAATATGGTCCTAGTTTTTTAGTTATAACGGTCGGGTCGGGTTAGTCAAACGTTTAGCGTACAAGCCTGCAAACTGCGTTTTTCATGAGCATTTTCCCAGATAAAAATAACAAATAAAACCCCGATACTCTAACTAATAATCAATAGACTAAAAGTTCCCAAATGATTACTGTATAAATAAATTTAAGATTAGCCATATTGGCGATAATGCCCTTTGCAGGGCAATGTACGATTCTTTATTCCACTCTGTAAATTAAATCCCACATGTCTTGGGATCAAACTGTATATATATTGTATCAAATTTGCTCATTAAAAAAGACATTATACAAAAAAAGCGTTCTAATCAAGTGGACCCGGGCAACCGGCTAAAAATATGATCACTACATAGAAGACAAAATTTAATAATAGTATTGTAAATTGCCTGATGGCTAGAAGGGCCGAAAATCAAAAAAAAAATCAGAGATTCTGCGGCCTGTTCACAGGTGCGCCGCAAAGCTTCATAATTTATTGAAGCACGACATTTGGCCTAACTAGACAAAAAACAAAGTGAGAAGTTAAAAATGTATTTATTATTATAGCGAGGAGTAGCACATATAATATATAGCGTGGGAGAGAAGGCCGGCAAGCAAGAGGTAGGCGGTTAGGGTTAAATAAAAATGCACATATAAAATTGGTACACGACACAAGGCGAGTGGACGCAGGTGAACTTGTAGGGAAAGAGATGATACTATTCGATACACTTCGGGCTACCGTACCAGTAAGAGACCCCCGTTACCTCATTCTTCAAGTGTATTGCACTTGAATCTAAGTTGCTATTGAATTGTCATGACTTATATTTAATCAAAATGGACATATTTATCACTTCTAAAATTGATCTGTTTATTTCTTGCATTGCATAATTTATCCCTCGCCTTGGTGGTAATTAATTTATTTGTGATAAATCTTTACATATGGTTGCATGTGTGTGATGTATATTACAAATATCGATATTTTTGTATATTTGTTTGTTTTTCTGTTAAAATACAACTTGTGTGTTGAAAGTGATTGAATATGTGGCGCGCTCTACCGACAGTTTTGTGAAGCGCCACATTATATTATTTATTTTCACCACTTACTTGCTATTAGACATACTTTTACTTATAGGGTAGGCCGCCATGGAAACATTTTAATTGAAAAAAGACTGGAAAAGTTTGAGAACCCCTGGCATAGATCAATCAAGTTCAATTTCGTTGCCAAGAATTCATTTTGCCATTCAAAGACAAAGTCAATATATGATGAAAAGGGTAGACGCCGAGTTAAAAAATGCCTGGATTTGCGCGAATATATATCGCTAAAACCAAGGCAAATTTCGAAGCGAAGGGAGAATGTTTCATTTATTAAACAAATATAATAAATGTGGACTTAAAACAAAAGCATTTGGGGGAGGGGGAGAAGGGCGAAATTTCGAAGCTTGAATTTGATTGAATTTGGAATTGAAAAAAAAATGTTGAAAATACATTACAAAAAAATTCATTTAAAAATATGCTGATACAAGAACTCTATTCTATACGGGTAAATGAATGTATAAGAGTAATATCAACTCTGAAGTTAGCATCAGGTAAATGGGTTTGTTTGCATTTTAAATGTCAATATTATTTCTAATTTAATTAATATTTTAATCAAAATTTGAATTACTAATTAAACAGTGATTCTGTGTGTGGAAAATTTACACAAAAGTGAACAAATCGCGTTGTATTCGGAGACTAAAAAGACGCGCCGCCCCAAGCTAGCTAATTAACGAGCTGTATTTATTTTTTGGTATATAAGTAAAGCTTTTGTTGTTTTTGGTATGATAATAAAAAGTAAATTGGGAGAATAAAAAAAGGTCTAGTTAAGGGAGAGAGCACAAAATCGGCTATAAAAATTAACGATGAGTAGCAAAAAGAGGAATCAATTATGCGGAAGAAAGATGGCGGACGACACCAGCAGGAATGAAAAAGCCCCTCTCTCTCAACTTGAAAATATAATTGAATTTATTTTATAAATATATGTATACTGTGTATATTCAAACTTTGATAACGAAAAACGGGGATGCCTACCAAGGTACCAAGGGGAGATAACGTCGATAACAGATATTTTTGGACCAGTCCTTTGATAAAAGATCTAACTTTCTATTTGAAGATTTGTGAATAATTTTCTAAAGAATAATATTTACTATCCGAAAAATGTCGTTGACACATGTCATTTTTGCAGGGGAAACATTTATACTCTTGCATCAAATAGAGATAAGCCCCTTGGTGATAAACAAACAAATTAAAATTACAATTATATTCCCGGCCTATTTTGGAACAGGAATAGAAGAAAAGAGGACATTTTCCCCTTAAAACAGGCGTTTTATATTATTTTTTGTTCTCTTATTTCTTTTCAATTTTTTTTTACCTCTTTATATAGGGTGTTTTTTTTAGAGGTATAGAACTTCGAATTGAAATAAAACACAAGAAAATCGTTTTAATGTCCATCAATTTGGCTTTATTGGAAGGATAATTTTATGCCATTAATGTTTAAATATGATTTCGGGCATGTGGCCGCCGCGGCTGGCTCGAATAAATTCAATTCTACAGGTCCAATTTTCAACCACTTTTTCGAGCATATGGGGCCGTATGTTGGCAATAACGCCACGAATGTTGGCTTCCAAGTCCCCTAACGTTTCTGGTTTGTTGGCGTAGACGAGCGACTTCACATATCCCCAAAGAAAATAATCCAATGGTGTCAAATCACACGATCTTGGTGGCCAATTGACAGGTCCATTCCGCGAAATTATGCGCTCATCGAATGTTTCCTTCAATAAATCGATTGTGACGTGCGCTGTGTGGCATGTAGCGCCGTCTTGTTGGAACCACAACTCATCCACATTCATGCCATCCAATTCGGGAACAAAATAGTCGGTTATCATGGCTCTATACCGGTCTCCATTAACGGTAACTGACTCTCCAGCATTATTTCGGAAGAAGTATGGCCCAATGACTCCACCAGCCCATAGAGCACACCAAACAGTCAGTTTTTGTGGATGTAACAAACCAGACATGCCAACAAACCAGAAACGTTAGGGGACTTGGAAGCCAACATTCGTGGCGTTATTGCCAACATACGGCCCCATATGCTCGAAAAAGTGGTTGAAAATTGGACCTGTAGAATTGGATTTATTCGAGCCAGCCGCGGCGGCCACATGCCCGAAATCATATTTAAACATTAATGGCATAAAATTGTCCTTCCAATAAAGCCAAATTGATGGACATTAAAACGATTTTCTTGTGTTTTATTTCAATTCGAAGTTCTATACCTCTAAAAAAAAACACCCGATATAAGGTGGGGCAGAGCACTTTGCTTATTTAGAAATTCAATTAAGAAAAAAGTAACTCAGATATATATTTAATTCTTTCAACAGCATCAAGAAAAACATTTAAATTTTATAAAAATATGTTGGAGACTCGATGAAAATCCACCCTGATCCGATGCCGATGTTTCCGTAAAGAATATTAATATATTGAATGGAAATTTTGAGGTGCTTGGGAAAAATAAAGTTGCTTGATGTTTAGTAAAGTTTATTTGTTGATGGTATGTTTCAACTTTAATATCTAATTAAACATGTAATGTTTCGGGCATTAGATCACCCTTCATCAGGATCTGTGAGTTGAAAAATTGTGCTCTAAGTTAGAATTCAAGGAATGTGTTTGAATAATTATTAAAATGATCAAATGTGTGTCAACAATAGTAACAAATAGGCCAGGTACTGTAAAAATTATAAAATAGAGAAACATCTATATTATTTTTGAGGGTAAAAATTCATTGAAAGGGCAGATGGAATAGATTGAGTATTTTTAGCAACCATACCTATATATCATGAACAGAACACTTGTCTTTGAACAAGGGACAGAGAATAATGACAATGGATGTTTATTTTGTAATTTAGTTCTTCGAACTTTAAATTTTATGTTTACTCAGTTTAAAAGATGAAAATTTTATCAGGCAAATTGCGTCCATTATTCTCAATACACAGCGTAAATCGAACTCGGAAGTTTCATTCAACTCTTTCCAGCATATCTACGGGTATATTGGCGAAAGCTTGACGAATGTTGTTCTTCAGGTGAGCCAGGGTCCTAGGACGATCGTTGTAGACCTATGATTTTAGATAGTCCCATAAAAAATAGTCGCAGGGGCTAAATCACGCGACCGCGCTGGCCAGTGCAGATCGCCCCGCAAGGAGATGACGAAGTGTATTGAGAATTACTGCCTCATATCATCTATAAAAATGTGTAAACATAAAATTTAAAATTTGTTTTTGATGTTGTTCAAAAAATTAAATATATATCTGCGTTACTTTTTTCTTAATTGAATTTATAAATAAGCAAGGTTCTCCGCCCCACCCTATATAAAGAGCTTTCTTTGGGTGTGATATAACTTTACAGAATTAGATCGGATAATACGAGAAACACCGAAAACATACAAGGCTGAAACAGAACAGAGACTGAGAGGAAAGAAATGGATGCCGAGGACCGCCCAGTCGGCCTTTTTTTCCAAGGGAGGGGAGAATCTTCAAAAGACACCCCTCGGCACGTGCCTCAGGGTAGTGTCAGGTTCCGGTCATTTCCAGGGATTGACTAAACTCCCCTCCCCTTATTTTCCCGTCACCTGGGACCACAGTGTATTATTTCAGGTGACGAGAATTTCAGAGCGGCGTTTAATGTTTCTCTTTAGTGGCATGTCTTCTCCTGGAGAATGGATTTCAGGAAGGCAGCGACTTTATGCCATCCCTCTCCATTATCCAGCATGATCAGAACCACGGTCTCTCAATTAAAATCAGCTGCCAAATCCTGTACCTACGTTCTGCCCATCTCGGACAATAAAACACAGTGTGCTCCTCTGTGTCCCCCTCAGCGCAGAATCAGCAGACACCAACTTCCTTTCTCCCAATACGGGATAAGAAGGAGCAGAATCACCCGTGCCCTCTTAGGAATTGTGTGATGTAAAAATCCACCTCGCCGTGCTTCCTGTCAAGCCACGCTCCCAAGTTTGGGATCAGGATTCTCGTCCAGGCTGCTTTTTCTGCCCCCGGTTGCTCCTAGCTCCGGAACTAACTCTTTCGGGCAGCTTCCTCGGATTCTTGTTTTCTCATCCCCCTTCAAAGACTCAGCTACGTTATAAAATTAACTTGATATCAAGAAGTATTAAAAGGCTGGATTAAAAATGATTTTATTAATGGATGCAGACTGTGAGAGATTACAGACAACTGAAGACAAACTTCAGCAATGATGCTGTACTAACCAACTGCAGGTGAATCTTTCTAAATGTTTCACAATCTCATTCTCTCATAAAATAAATCCTATTATGCATTCCTACTCTCTTCTTGGCCGGCAACTTGTACGAACTAAGAGTATACGTGACCTTGGTGTCCTGTTTGATAGTAAGCTGTGTTTCAAGGATCATATCCATAACATCTACAGACTATCTCTCAGAACATTACTCGCAATTCTTACGAATTTAGAAATGTCCATAAGGTGGATTGGCATCACCCAGGAAATCACCTGCAGAGGCTCTGTAGAGACTGTACGATATGCGCTGCATACCCTGAGTAGGATTTTACTTTGTTGAACTTCCAGCATAGCTCAGTACGATTCATATGCCCAGTCCGACCTACTCTTAAGCGAGCCCACTTGAGCAACTCGAATTGGGCACTCTACAATCCCCTCAAGGTCTAGAGGCGTTACTATTCTGGTAGGGTTGCCTATCATCCAGGATGAACTAGAACGTCCCATTTTTTAAAATCGGTTGATCCGTTTGACCTGGAGGTCGGTGAACATAGAGATATAGAATCCCAAAACTATTATATTGATTTTATTTTCAAATGTTTTGAGAAATAATATAAAAAGATAACACTTTTTATTTCGTTTATTACCCAAAGTGAAATTTAAAAAACAATCCATCATCATCCATCTAAGGCTGATTTGTCAAAAGCACCAGCTAATCTGATTTTTTTCCATTTCCATTATATTATATGTACTTTATACCTATATTGAAATATAATCTCATATTTATATTATTAAATTCTGAAGTGTTTTCTCCTCATAAATATCTGAATATATTAAGATCGATTTTGTTTTAAAACTTCCACATGCCTTGTATTTTTTAATGGATAATTCGATAAAAATATAATCTATTTATTAATATAGGCCCAAGACATGGTTTCTTTCTCCCTAAACCCATACTTCTAACACACTCACTGTATGTTATATGAGTTTGAATTGGACCTTAATATTAAACTTTGAAAATTGAGAGTTAATTTAGCTTAGCAATTTCTAACCCCGGAAGACAGACTTTTGACGAGGCTCTAGCCTTATTTAATAAACTTTAACAAAAACTATTAGGATGAATTTTAAATTATTATTTAACGTTCAACGGGTAAATTAAGTATACAAGTTTATTACTTTAATTTTGCATTCGTGAATATGTGATTAAATCATGGAAGCCTCAAGTAGAATTGTTTAAATATTTAATACTCAGATAAACTTTGTGAATGTTCGCATTTTTATTACGAACCCTCTACGTACGTTACCTATGTATGTTTACATTCAATTTCGTCTTGTGGAGAAAAATTTGATTTCTGTAAACACCGCACACACACACACACAACCACAAAGACCTTCGCCCTTATTTGAGCAGTAGAAAGGGGAAATACTGAACGAGACGTTGAGGCACTTATCATGTGAATTTCTGCGGTTCGTTTTTCTGTCAATACTTTTGAAATATAATTTTTATTGACTTTTCTTCAAAATATACAAAATAAGCTGACGTGTTCTGATGTGGTCATCCACTTGACTTTATCATACAACCTGGCCCCTCTCTTATATTTAATATTTAATAAAATTATTTATAATCATGTAGGGGAGGGGTTAGTTTTTCCATTTTTAGACTCCTAGGGGCCCACTGATTATGTATATAAAATTTGGTTGAGTTTGGTACAAGAGCCTATATTTTAATTTTTTGACTATACCCCCCCCTCACACATTTTGGGCGGTTAGTTTTTGCATTTTTAGACTTCTGGGGTCCCACTGATTATGTATCCAAAATTTGGTTGAGTTTGGTAAATGGCCAAGATTTTTCTTTTTTGACCCCCCCCCCCATTTTGGGCGGTTAGCTTTTGCATTTTAAGACTTCTGAGGGTCCCACTGATTATGTATACAAAATTTGGTTGAGTTTTCTCAAATGGCCTAGATTTTTAATTTTTAACCCCCTCCTCCACCCCGCTTAATTTTGGGTCGATATGCATCAAAATCTAATCAGCTCTTAATCTCAATGGACCAAAACTACGTGTGAAATTTGGTTTCGATATTCAAACTAGTTTTTGAGCTAGCTCGTCCACAAAAATTTGGTAACGCAGAGACTAAGGGACACCCAACCAGACAACCAGACTAATAAATATTTTGACAAAACAATTGTTATCTCGAAAAATATATTTTTTTCGATGTTTACTTATTAGAGCTTTTTTGTAGAGCGAAATGCCATGGTTTCGCCCAATTTTTTTAATCAAAATAGTTTCAGCCGTTTTTGAGATATTTCGAAAAAAAGAAGGAAAAACGTACATGATTACAATACTTGACCATACCCTGTGTGGTAAAGTAAAATAATATAAGAGTAATCTTATATTATTAAATGAGCAATTCTTACAGGGCTATTGGTGATTCAATAAATTTGACCCTATAAACCCGAGGTCAAAAATCATTAGTTTTGGAGTTATCAGAGTTTGATTTATGTTTTTAGAAATTTCCCGACTTTCTACCGATAACTGCTAATTGTAAAAAAAGTACTGCTCTCTGAGTGCTAAAAACAAACTTTTCTAATAGCTGGTGAATAAATTTCATGCCCCCAACTTATATAGACTCCGAAATAGAAGGTCAAAACTAACAAGTAATGAATATTTTTTTTGAAAATGTCATTTACGATTCAAGACGATTACTAAAAAAAAGTCCAATACACTTGATGTAAAAAATACGGAAAAAACATCCTCGTTTTATAAACTTTAAGATACGTTCAAAATGTAGCGTGTTTCTTTTCGTTATCGTATCGCCAGAGCCATTAATCGGGAATTTTCGCTAATATTAAGGGGGTCAAATTAGAGCCAGATAATATTACATATATATCGATTTACAGTTAATTTTCAATTAATTTTAAATAATATTTTTAAGAAATATGATATATTAATGATAAAATATTATCTAATCTTAAAGAAATATTTATCGAACAGCTGAGAAATCCCGCATTCTGCGGGCATCTTACTGATTAGAGAGCTACACACCCCTGGACTCACGGTATCCCCTCTTTTCCCGGTACGCCTTTTGTATAATAAAATATTTTATTTATAATCACCCTCGGCCCGCCACTGGTATTGTCAAGATCACCCCCGCCCCACGTAATAAAATAATTTATTCGATAGGACAATTGGGTTGCAGAGAGAATTTAAAATTAATGTTACCAATGTACTATTGAAAAACTGAGGGTGAATGGACTGATTTTTGTTTCTTGATTGTATTGCAATTATAAAGTTTTATGTGTTTGTACTTTTGAGACTGATAATGGCTTGAAAGTCTAAACCGAAACTGTCTCTCAGTTTAAAATAAAAAATTGATAAGGACATAGAAGATTTTGTGTTTTCTTAAGTCTTTTTTCTCCTTAAGAGAACCTGATAACTGTTCTCACGATTTTAATTGCCTCATTTGAAATCAAATAAATAAAATAATTTATGATCATAAATAAAGATTACTTTCTCCTCTTAATAATAATAATTAAATAACGTTTCAAAGTCTAACATATTATTAATATATTCCTTTTAACTAAAGCCAGGTAAAAATATTTTAGGAAAGCTGTCCGCCTGTATCTATGCAACCATACGACGCCTCCTTCATAATGTTTAAAATTTGACGGCCATCTCCCATGAAGGGGAAAGTTTTGGGGTAGTTTTGATTTCTTGATCCTATATGTTTTTTGGTGTGCTGAATCCGAGTCTGAGGTTTGCTAACAAAATTTCGTGACGGAACATTGTCAAAAATGCAAAAAAAAGTAGAAAATCTCATTTTTTGGCAGTTTTTTGCTTATAACTCGAAAACTATCAACTTTTCGTAAATAACCTTCCTATTCAAAATGAAAGTTCATAAAATTTCCTACAAATTTCATCATTTAGGTTTTTTTCTCCGACCAACCGTTCGGGCTCAAGCGCTAGTTGAAAATTGGCGTATTTTTTCTGTTTCCGCAAATCCCAAAAACTCGCACTTTTTTCGATTTTTTCCCATTTTGACCATGAAAGAGCACGTTTTCGACAAAGACCACTCTATACATTTTTAAACTAGATTAAATTTGATACAATTCAAACAAAGTTTCATCTTAATTGGATAAATGGTAACCCGTGCCGCAATGAGGTTGAAGTTTTAAAAATCTGCAATTTTTTCCAAAAAATCGCAGTTTTTTAGGGCACGGGGTGGAATGGGGGTGGTGTGAGGGAGTAAGGCGTAAGGGGTGGAGCGGGGGTCCAGGGGGCTAGGAAGGGGGTCGAGGGCACGGGGTGCGGAGTTGTGGTGCAGGGTTGGTGGAGTGGGTGGTTCAGGTGAGGGTCCAGTGGCGTAGTGGGTTGGTACGGGGTGGGGGCGGAGGTTGGGCACTGGTGCATGGGTCGGGGCTGGGGGTGCTGGGTGGGAGTGGGGTGTGAGGTTGGGGTTCGTGGGTTGCGGTCCGAGGTTGGTGGGGTGCGCGATGGAGTGTTGTGGTGTGGGGGCGGGGGTTGGGCATGGGTGCATGGTGCGGTGGGTAGGGGTGCTGGTTGGGTTTCGGGGGTGTGGTGGGTGGGAGTGTAGTATGAGGGTATGGTTTGTGGGTTGGGGGTCCAGGGGGCGTGCCCCCCTGGCCAGTAAGAGGGCTTGCAGCTAGTTTAATATAAAATTCTGTAATTGATTTATTTATTCAATTTTGTAAACTAATTATATATTATGGATTCGATTAAACAAAGGATGAAATTATAATCTTTTATAATCAGTACAATAATACTTAAATTCTTATAAAGGAAGACTAGAATCTTGAAATTAGTAATACCTATATATTGTATTCTATTAGTCAATTAATTAATAGAATCAATGATATAGATTAAAGGAAGAGTAATTGAGTGAGATAGACCCGCCTACTATAGATTTCAATCTAATTGGCCTCTTCAAATAATGGCTCTTCCGCTTTGAGGAAAGTGATTTTTAAATGAAAATTTATATCATTCGAGAAAAGCTATACTAAAATAAATAAGGCTTTATTTCTAGACTCAATTGAGAGTATATAAAAAGAGCCACTTAAATGTTCTAATAATTTACTTTAATAGATTTCTCTTTCTATATATAAACTATATAGGAAATAAAGTTAATTTGTTCAAAATCCAAATTAATTTTGTCAAAATGTTTTATTCCCTATAATAAAGAACAAGTTATTTAACCTACATTGAGTTCGACGTCGTATTTATTTCTTAATGGTTTAATCAAAATAATCAATATAATAGTTTTGGGATTCTATATCTCTATGTTCACCGACCTCCAGATTAAAGGGCTTAACATATTGAGTTGAAATTTGGAACATAGACTCCTGATGGGTCAAGTAACCGGTGTGCTTAATAAAAAGTGAACTTTTAGTCCCAGAAGGATATGTCCACTGAACTTTTTATTTTTTTATTTTTGCTATTCTTATTCCAAGTTCTAATAAGAAAACATATTTAAATAAAGAGAAACAAAGAGGTTGTTCTCTGCTTGATGCAAATAAACATACACACATATATATCGAAATTATATATCTGTATATATATATATTTATTTGTTTGAGACTATAGTTTCGAAGGCTTGGCCCTCATCATCAGTCTTTTTAATTATAAATATTATTTTTCATGGGATCAGTATCGCGTGGATATTGAAAATTTTTGAAATTTTTTTCCTTCTTTCTCAGCTGAATAGCCAGGTAGAATTAAAAAACATTTTTTGGTACACATCCATATATTTATCTTTTTCTAACAAAGAACGGCCGAACAATTGAGGGGGGGGGTTTGTTGGGCTTTTATCCCACTTTCCTTTATCTAAAATTGTTTGTTTTGACAGTAAATTTTAAGAAGATTGCTATTTGTCAATTCAAATCTGTTATTTAAACACAGTTCCGAATTCTCGTTATATGACTTTAGAATTTCTAAAGATTCAATGGGCCTTATTAATTTTGGATCTCTTTCTATTTTTAATTAATCTAATTCCTGCAAATTAAAGCAGAATTAGGAGCTGTGTTTAATTAACAGATTTGAATTGACAAATAGCAATCTTCTTAAAATTTACTGTCAAAACAAACAATTTTAGATACAGCAAAGTGGGAAAAAAGCCCAACAAAACCCCCAACCCCCTCCATTGTTCGGCCGTTCTTGGTTAGAAAAAATTAAATAAATGGATGTGTACCCAAAAAATGTTTTTTAATTCTACCTGGTTATTCAGCTGAGAAAGAAGGAAATTTTTTTTTCAAAAATATCCACGCTATACTGATCCCATGAAAAATAATATTTATAATTAAAAAGACTGATGATGAGGGCCAAGCTTTCGAAACAATAGTCTCAAACAATTAAATAATATATATACAGATATATAATTCCGATATATATGTGTGTGTATGTTTATTTGCATCAAGCAGAGGACAACCTCTTTGTTTCTCTTTGTGAATCAACAACTCTGCTACTCTCGGCAAAACAAAAACTTTTCAATTTTAACCTACATTGCAAGTTCGACGTCATTTATTTCTTCTCTTATAATGGTTTAATCAAAATAATCAATATTATAATAGTTTTAGGATTCTAAATCTCTATGTTCACCGACCACCAAATTAAACGGCTTAACCAATTGACTTGAAATTTGAAACATAGACTCCTGAGGGGTCAAATAACCAGTGAGATTCCTAAAAAGTTAACTTTTAGTCCTAGAAGGATATGTTCACCGGGCTCTTTTTTTCTTCTTTTTGCTATTCTTATTCCAATTTCTAATAAGAAAACTATAATTTAAATCTTTTTAAAATCTACTAAAATAAATAAGGCTTTATTTCTAGACTCAATTGAGAGTATATAAAAAGAGCCAACTTAAATGTTTTAATAATCTAGTTTAATAGATTTCTCTTTCTCTATATACTATACCTACCTATATAGGAATTAAAGTTAATTTGTTCAAAATCCAAATTAATTTTGTCAAAATATTTTCTTCCCTCTAATAAAGCTCAAATTAATTAAACTACATTGAGTTCGACGTTATTTTTTTCTCTCTTATAATGGTTTAATCAAAATAATCAATATAATAGTTTTGGGATTCTATATCTCTATGTTCACCGACCTCCAGATTAAACAGCTTAACATAGTGAGTTGAAATTTGGAACATATACTCCTGAGGGGTCAAGTAACCAGTGTGATTCATAAAAAGCGAACTTTTAGTCCCAGGAGAAAATGTTCACTGACCTCTTTTTTTGTCTTTTTGCTATTCTTATTCCAAGTTCTAATAAGAAAACTATAATTGAATTTTATCTACAAATTTAAATTTAATCTTTTAAAAATCCCTTTATTTCGAGACTCAATTGAGAGTAGGTATATAAAAAGAGCCAACTTAAATGTTCTAATAATTTAGTTTAACAGATTTCTCTCTCTCTATATATAGATATATACTATACCTATATGGGAATTAAAGTTAATTTGTTCAAAATCCAAATTAATTTTGTCAAAATGTTTTATTCCCTCTAATAAAGCACAAAAGTTATTTAACCTACATTGCGAGTTCGACGTCGCATTTATTTCTTCTCTTAATGGTTAAATCAATGAGACCGAACCTGTTTAAAAACAAGAACAGGAACCATGAATGATTTAATAAAAAAAAATCAATTCATAATCGTTCTGTAAAATTATCATAATCCAATTTAAAAGAATGCTCTCGGTGATTTTTGAAGACGAAAAAGTAAACGGAATTAAATTCGACATTTTTCAATTGATGGGGGGATTACGGTACGGGGTGCGGTAAGGGAGAAACGTGGGGCAAAAAATACCATAGAACGAGTGTTTGAGCAAGAACCATAGCCCATAGCTAACTAACTAACATCATTCACTGCGTCATTATTCACTCTCGAAATGGTTTTCTTGTTGGAATGGCCATTTTTTAAGCTCAATGCTGGCTGTTCGGACTAATGTCTACCTTCTGTTGCTTATCAGAGAAAACAAAGTTAAAGCTGTGAGGAAAAAACGCCTAACCCCTTTTTTTTTTTGTATCTCGGCATATATTAATCTGCCAATTTCTGGGTTTCAGAAAGTTCTCCTCCATTCACTCATCAAAGGAAAGGCAAAAAAAAAAGGAATCTGATAGAAAAATAACTTTGATTATTCTCTTGGCTAGTTAAAATTAAATACTAATATTTTTGTAATAACAATTCTCTCTAAGCAGAACAACAAAATCTGTATAAATTAAAAACACTATATATCTAATAATTTTAAAAAATGTTTCCCCAAGTACCAACACCAAATTCCTTAAAAACTACTATATATATATATATATACATGAAAGTTCATTTTGAGCCCTTCACAAGGATTATTTTATTTAATTCTTTAAATTATAGAAAAAATACATCTGCTATAAGCCAGGGCATTACAATACAATGCCTATAATGTATATGAGAGCTTAATTTGATAAGGTAAGATGGGGGCCTTCTCCTCTATATATTCATTCTTTTAATAACCGAGAAATGTGCAATGATTGTTTGTGTGAGGGAGGATGTTTGCTTTGAAAAATGTAACAAAAAAATGTTGAAATTTTATTATACCAACAAAATCACTATAAATTGTCTCAAGGTGTAAAACTAACTCAGTTCTTGTACGCAGGTTGCTGAGGAAGGCCTATCATATGAGCCAGAAACAACTTGTACCGTTGTACAACAAATACATCATTATACATTAAAGTTTGAAATTTTTTTTCATGCTAAAATCCTATATTACCATCTACAAGGTAAACAATCATGTCCAAAAGACCTCAAAAAAATTCCATCATTAAAGTATAGATTTCTGGACACACTGGCATAATAGCAAGATGATCGCCATCTAAGTGCCCAAAACTTAATTAAAAAACAATTTTGCATGAATTCCTTTATACTGTAAAAAATTTCTAAGAATTAGCAAAAAAGCATAAATAGTCAGTAAAATTACTAAGGGCCAGTTTCTTAAACATATGATCTGCGGGTTTCCGAAAGTTCTCCATTCACTCATCAAAGAAAAGACAAAAAAGGAATCTCATAGAAAAATAACTTGGATTATTGGCTATGGACGAGGGGTGAACCGCGACCTAATATCGTGTACGCCTACTTCCACTTCTACTTTCATTTCCAAGTAGAAGACAATAGATGAAGGGGCCTTATCTAATGAATTCCAAGATAATTCCAAATACGTGTACACCTAATTCCAATCCCGGTTCACCCCTCGGCTATGGATGAATGTGTAATCAACTCATGAAAAAAGTTTCAAAAAAAAAAAAAAAAAAAAATGACACGTTCTGATGTGGGCATTCACCTGACTTTACCATACACTTCTGGTTGAGTTTGGTACAAGGGCCTAGATTTCCGTTCCCCCCCCCCCCCCATTTCGGACTGGTAGTTTTTGCATTTTTAATCTTCTGGTAACCCACTGATTATGTATACAAAATTTATCAGTTTTTTTCAAATGGCCTAGATTTTTATTTTTTAAACCCCCCTCCCTCCTAATTTCGTTATTAGAGGTTCATTTTAAAGTATATTTCATTCTTCTTGTTTATTTAGCTTGAAAATATTATAATTTTAAATTTTAGGTTGATATGCACCAAAATCTAATCAGCTCTTAATCGGAGACGGTGTGGGTTCTGGATGTGCATATAGTGTCAGCGCTCCTCGGACTGGGGGTTGCCCAGAGAAACAAAATCAATTATTATAAGGGCAACTCCAGTCTGGTGAGCAACATTGCGGCAAGGTTTAGGGTGGGCTCGGGTTCTGTGAGAGTTGAAGCCATCACACTCTCGTGGAAGGGAGTGTGGTGGCATAAAGCGGTGCCTCCCCTTGTCGCCCTGAGAATTTCCCAGAGAACTTTATGCGATATGACCTTCAGGGCGATGAGGGGTTATTTGATGAATTTTTACAGCTTCAACAGGAGAACTTATAGGGAAATCGCCATGCGCTAGAAATTGTATATAAAAAGAAAAAAAATTTTTTTTGTAAATATATTATGTAAATGTTCTTATAATTATGTAAATACTCCTGTAATTAAATTCAGCCGACTATGTAAATATTTCTTGTTACCACCTGCGTGGCCCAATAAACGAAAAATCAATGCACCAAAACTACGTGTGTAATTTGGTTTTGATATTCACACTAGTTTTTGAGCTAGCTCGTCCACAAAAATTTGGTAACACACAGACTAACGGACATTTTGAAAAAACAGTTATTATCTCGTAAAACATAATTTTTTGATGTTCACTTATTAGGGCTATTTTATAGAACGAAATGCCATGGTTTCGCTCAATTTTTTTAATCAAGATAGTTTAAGCCTTTTTTGAGATATAAGAGCAAAAAAAAGAAAACACTTTTTTCATGCACGATTACAATACTCGACAATCTGTATGGTAAAGTAAAAAATTAGTGAATGAACATTTAAGTGTAAAATCACTTTGAAGCTAATACCTATATATCCCACAAAAGGGCATGTAGTTTATATTTAATTTCCAATTTGAATAACGATTACCAAAATCTACCTTTTGAGAAAATAATTTGTCTGTATGTAATCAAATGACAAATGGCTTATTTCCTATTCTTAAAGGAATTTATCGACAACAGAAAGAAATGAGTCAAGTTGTAGGGAGAATTATTTACAGCAATAGATTCATTGGTAAAAAAAAAAAATAAACAAATATTAGTCACGAGAGGCAAGTTCCCATCAAAATTTCGAAGGAAGTATAATTTCCTGTATTACTTATTATTATTTTAACTTTGAATTTAAAATATCTATTTTGGTAAGGCAGATGATGTGTTTTCATCGTGAAACATCTATCTATATAATAAAAATGAATTCCTGTTTCTTTCTAAGCGCAGATCTCTCAAATGCCTGGACCGATTTGGCTCATTTTTTTTTTAAATGTTCGTAATAGTCCAATTCAGGTTAATACGTAAAAAAAAATTGGAAAAGTTGCCCGGAAAATTGGAAAATTCAGGAAAAACTAAAAAAAAATTCAGGTTAGCCAACATAGCTTGCCAAACAATAAAATAACTAAACATGTGTTGGCGGCCCTGTTTGTCAGATTTTTGAGTGTCATTCATTCTTAATAGCATAGATAATGGAGTTCTAACCACATTATCGTTGAAGAAGAATTTAATAATGCAACAAAGATTTAAAAAAAAACTATCTATTTTTTTTTAAGTACATTTAAAAACAAAAATTAAAAAATAAACTGCAACGGATCGTTGCTAAATTTTATCCAAATTGATTTGAAATATTAATATGTTTATTTCTTTATTATTAATCAGATATCACTTGCAATTTGCAGTTCATGTTGACTTTAATTCAAAAATAATGATCGATTCTCATTTAACAGTCGAGGAATAACCATTCTACATTCGATTTTTGACGTTTCAGTTTTTATTGGTAGCCATTGTTGAAGACATGGAGGGATCGACTTAAAATCAAAAATAGCAATCGATTCTCATCTAATACTAGAGGAATAACAATTCTACATTAGATTTTTGATCCTTCGATTATTATTGGTAACCATTGCTGAAGACATGGAGGAATCGACTTAAAATAAAAAATAACGATCGATTCTTATCTAATACTAGAGGAATAGCCTTATTGCATTCCATTTTTGATGTTTTGACTATTAATGGCAAGCAAGGGCGGATCCAGACGGGGGGGGGGGCGACCGCCCCCTCCCTCCCATAGAGGCCCGTGCCTGGCGGGAGTGGAACACGTGCAGAGGCCAAAAAACGGCGGCCAAATCGACAGGGAATTTATAACAATTTTTTTTTAATTTTAATGAACTTAAAATAAGAAATTAAAAAAAAAAAACATTTATTTTTTTTAAAAATTTTAAAATTGAAAATAAAGTTCTATGTGTGTGTGTGGTGAGTCTCTGACCCCCCCTCCCACTTGGACAATTCGATCGCGACACACTTTAGAGATAAAAAGTAGATCTTATATACATCGGGCATAAAAAATTCCTGGATCCGCCCTTGATGGCAAGCTCTACTGAAAACGTGGAAGAATCGACTTAAAGTCAAAAAGACTAAATTCTTTTATGATCAACAACTCAAGCTTGAGAATAAGAGAATTTTTTATAAATAGATTGTATATACTTTTGTGTCTAGCAGAATGAATAATAATTGTAATTTTCAAGTCTTCTTATCTATAATAATACCTACATATAATATAACTTTTTTTTATTTTCCCCTTAATGATAACAAGTGGATTTTTAATACATTTTAAATATTTGTTTCATCTTATTTGTTATGAGTGTATATTGCAGTTAAATAGAATCTCAAATTATATCTATTTAAGACTTTATAATAAAACAATTATATTTATTCTCTGTAACTAATAAAACATCAATAAAGCAGCCACGTGAGGGTCCAGGGAGCCCCTGGCTAGCAAAAGGCCAAAAAAAATATAAAATACTAGAGAGCCTGATTTTCATTTTTTACACCCCCCCCCTCCCTCTAAATGGCAAGCTGTACCAAAAGTTAGTCGATTCTACATGACTTGAAGCCCCCGTGGTTAAATTTTCACCTCGTTTGGTCAACTATTAAAGGAGCTAGGGGTTTCAATCACGTATTTCAGATTCTAAACCTCTGTGCGCTGGACCAAAAGACGACTTTTTGAATTTGTTTGAAAGTCGGAACTGTATGGAAGATTTTGGCAATCCAAAAGTTTTTTTTTGAAATGCCTCTTCCAACAGCTTCTAAAAGCATTTCGAAGTGCCTTTTCTGTATAGGATTTTTAGGCTATTTTAGGCATTTTGGCTGAAAAAACACCTTAATTAGTAATCAGTGATTGGCCCTCACAGTTACCTATTGCTCAATAACTGTGGGGTTCCTCTATTAAATCAGGATTTGAGTATGTCATTTCCAAAAAATAATTGCAGCAGAAAAGACAATCCGGGGGCCAATCACTACATTTTCATTATGACTGGGGTCGCAGCTATTGGCCTACACGTTTTGGACTTAAAAACTGACAAAGCTTTACTTACCACATCATAATCTGCAAAAGAAAAGAAGAACAGACCTCGAAATGTGTCAATTTCTGTCGATCGTTCAAATCGTGGGGCACTGTTAAAATATATGTATAATATTGGCACCTCCGATATGACATCAGCGCCACTCCGGTGTTGACTATCTTAACTTAATTTATTACTCACTTCATTTTCTACTCGAGTCCATGTAACATGCTATATATTGCTTTTTCCTCATGTACTATTCTATTTATTGTAATAATGTGCAACCTCAATAAAACGCTTTATATATTTTATCTATAAAATTATCTATCATTGTGATATTCCGCTATCCACACCTTTTATACCTCTTAACAGGCACCCACTTTTCGAGCTTTTTGATCTTTCCAATACATTTTAAACCATCAAATGGTTGAGTTTGGTTCAAGAGCAATACTTTTCATTTTTTGACCCTTCATCGCCCGTTTTTATATTTCTATTGACCCACAGATTATGTATACAAAATTTGGTTGAGTTTCCTCCAAGGGTAAGAATTATCATTTTTTGATTCACCCCCCCCCCCCCCCCCCTTTTTTTTTTGATCGTTTTTGGGGGAATTTTTTTAAACAATAGTTGTCAGAAATTACACCTCTTACAACATTGCTCATAACAAAATTTGCCGTAGAGTTAATAGTTTAAGAGTTTAAAATCAACTTTTCTATTGGCTAAAAAGAAACTTTTTGGTAAAAGTAAAGCTGTGGGTCTCCTTTATTAAGCGCCAATTTCGTTGTCTAAAGGGTTCCCCCACTCTGCTCACCTCTCCCTCCCCTATTTTAGTTATTCGAGCGCTCCTAGGGGCAGCACTCAACGAAAATTGACCCGAGGATTTTAAAATATAATTTGATTCCGTCTAATCGGTTTTTTAATTAAAAGTGCAGTAGATCAATATTAATATAGTAAATATTATTAATATTTAAATATTCCAGCGCCTTCCTAATTGTTTAATTAATGAATCAAGGCCTAGGCTGCGAAAAATGAACGAGGAGAGGATTAAAAAGAAATTCCATAATTCATATAGACGAAAGGTATTAGTTTGGGTTCAGGGATCAGTAGCTTAGTGGATATAGGAGTTAAAACTCTTATGACAAAGCATTGCAGTACACATGCAAAAATCCCGGGTTCGAGCCCCGGCTGATCCTTTTTGTCTGTAATAAAAATAAACTTTTCTTCGTTCCCTAAATTTAAATTTATTATTAATATTATTTACAATTAAACAATTAAATATTCCAGCGCCTCCCAATCGATCGTAGATCGTAGTTCGAGCCCCGGCTGATCCTTTTGTCTGTAATAAAAATAAACTTTTCTTCGTTCCCTAAATTTAAATTATTTACAATATTTTTATTAAATCAAACCACGTAATAGAACCGAATATGTGCAAACGACTCCGGTTTGGTTAATATATATTCAGTTCGGCTCGGTTGGGTTCGTATAGCGGCTTTTCGGGCGGGGTGTGTTTGGGGATCCCATTTTTTTCCTAATCAAACACACATTGAAAACCGAACAGCCAATCGCCGGATATAAATAATAGTGAAAAAAGCACCTTGGGCTCTTGTATTTCAGGGAAGAAAAAAATGAGGGCATCTGATTTTCGCTTCAGCCAAAAGTATTGCTGTATAAAAACAGTGTCAATTGAAAAAGTATGTTTAATGAGACTCCTTTTATATGAACTATATATTTTCAAATGAGCGATTTAAATTCCCGCTCTCTTTTATTATAATATATATAAAAATAATGATTTATCGCCAAGTTGACATTCATTAGTTCAGCACGACAAGGGGTAACTGTGCGCCACTGGTGGGGGAACACTCATGACAGCGAACCTGGCGGTGAGAAAACATAAAATCACTCAGACCCACAGCTTTGTCTGAGCCAACTTTTTTCACTCCTTCATTTCAACTTAAATGGTCAATTTGTAAAGCACGCCCTAATTACAAGGAGATCTCTCTTCTTCTACAGATTTAATCTAATGATAATACTTTAGGAGATTTTTTTTCTATTTCCTTGTGGGTTTCTTCAGAAATTTCAATTTAAAAAATTGGATGCATTTCAGATATTTCTACACACAAGGATTTGTTCCAAATCAAATTTATTCGTTTTAATATCTAAGCAAAGTAAATTTTTACGGGATATATGAAAACGTTCCTAGATAGATATTTAATTTGTTTGCAGAAATTCAGTCGTTTGTATGTAATGGGTCAACGTGGGAGAATCTCTTCTGCAGAGGGAAGCCAGTGTCATGTTTGCTGCTTTGGCTTAGCTGCAGTTTTTTCCCTTTTGTAGACACACCTCTTGAGGAGAGTTTATAGACACCACCCCCGAGTAATAACACTAAAAACCAAGTGCTCTGTGGATTAGGTTTTATTATTTTACCACCGTTTTGATCACCGCTTGTGGTTTAATTTTTAGCTCCCTCGGAGGTCTTTCGTTTCTCTTATTGCGTGTCGCATTTCAGTTCTTCCCTATTATCAGTATCAGGGGATCCGACCGACCTTGCTCGCGCAGCATTTACTTTTTCAACCAAGGGAGAAAAAAAAACTCCCATAAATTTCCCTCTTTCTGCCCCTTTGGTCTCTGTTTTGCTTTATAAAAATAAGCTATTAATATACTTTAATATATTATATCGAGTTTAATCGAGTTAGAGAAATTTATTACATGCACTAGTTCGTTTTTTTTTTTTTTTTGTATTTTATTGAATTAAATTTTGGGAGGTAAAGTTTTCTTAGCTCAAATCCTCCGCACATTTGTTAAAATAATTTTTCCATTATAAATATAAAATTAAGGTTTTGTCTGTACTACATTGGTCCAAATCACGCCAAATTTTGGCTGCACAGGTTTCAAGCAAAGTTATGGACGAAAATACCCTCAACGAAATTCCTGTCTGTATGTATGTATGTTTGCATGGGTTCCGCGAAAAGTTGCTCACGATTCACGTAAAAGCGGCTGAAGGGATTATGATAAAATTTCATATTTGGACCAGATATCTAATATAACTTACAATCATTGCTATATAACATTTTGATATTTTGACCCCAAAAGGGGGTTTGGGGAAGCGCAAGGAAATTATCAAATAACTCCTAAACTATTTACTCTAAAGCAAATTTGTTATGAGCAAAATTATAGGGATGTGATTTTTGACAACTTTTGTTTAAAAAAATTCCCCCAAAAACCACCCAAAAAAGGGGGTGGGTGAAAATTTTTTAATTCTTGCCCTTGGAGCAAACTCAACCAAATTTTATATACCTAATCTGTGAGCCTTTAGAGAGCCAGAAATGCAAAAACTAGCCACCCAAAATGGAGTGGAGGGTCAAAAAATTAAAATTCTTGCTCTTGGGCCAACTCAACCAAATTTTGTACATATAAGTAATCTGTGGGCCACTAGAAGGCTAGAAATGCTAAAACTAGATGCGGGGGTGGAGGTGCAGGATTTCGGGGTGTGGGGGTACAGGGGGCGTACCTCCAGGTGAGTAAGATGGCCGCCGAAGGCGGGCTTTGCAGCTAGTTATAAATAATATCTAGTTTTAACTGACATGAGAATTTATTGTCAACTCCCCAACATATTCATGTCAGGTTCGCTTAACCTGGAGCTGCCCAATCATAGTAGAACGACTCGATATGATGACAGATCCTTCAGGGTGTGGTTCATAAGAGAATGAAACAAACTCCCGGAAAATATAAGGCATTCTGAAAGCATTTAAAAAGAAGCTAAAAAATTCATTGTCTTAACCACCTGCCTCAATAAAATAATTTTAATGACCACTTTGTGTTGTATGTGTGATTGAATTATTGAATACTTTCATGAAATCGTAATTGGGAAGTGTATAATCATTGAGTGTATATCGATGAGGCAGTCCAAAAAACGAAGAAGATAAGATAACTTTTCAAAACCCTGAAGAAGTAGGGAATAGCCTCCGAAACGTCGGTTTTATGAATAAAAAGATAGTGTAAATTATCTCTTCTTTTTTTGGACTGCCTCATCGATATCCACTTAATCTCACTTATCAGTCCGTCTCCAAAAATTACTCCAATTGTATAATCATTTTTACTTTGTTGTAAAAGTATTTAAACACAAGGTGTTCCGTATCACAACAATAAACCGCCCCATCTTGATTAAACTATTCTTAGGCTATTAATGACATTATTATTAGCTATTATTATTTATTATTTGTTGCGTTTGGACCCTTGGGATCACGCAAACCTTGATGTTTCTTTCTGGTTGGACCTTCCACGCCTCTATCTTTTTCCGGAACGTGTTATCGAGTTCCATGATCCGTCTATGTAGTTTTTTCTGGCCGGATGAGTGTGTTGATGTTAAAGATGCCCAGGTATGTATGGATTTTTGGCGTTATTCTTCTATTGTTTTTTCCTTGACTTCGTGATGGTCCGGGTACCCCGGGATCTGAATGCCGGTTGCCACTCGAGGGTGGGTGGATTGGTTACCACCTGGGGTAATCTTGTTTTTGCCTCTCACGATTCATGGTTGCTTGTTAGGAAATTTTTCCTGCGCATGCGCGAGGTTTTGTAGAACCAGAGATTGTCAGTTTCTGGAGCCGAGGGGCCGGTTTTTTATTATTTTCAAATAAATATTTTTCAATTTAATCTTATTTGAGGATTTCTTTTGTTTTTATTACCCATATATACAATAGTTTTTAAGGCATTTGGTGTTGGTACTTGGTGAAACATTTTTTAAAATTATTGGATAAAAAATACTTGGTAGATTTCACATTAAGATATAAAAAAATAAAACGATTTATTTTTGGAGAATCTTTAATCTCGATATATATATTTCGGGTGACTAACCCATCTTCAGGAGAAACAGAAGGTAACTGACCTGGATAAGTCGAATTTGAATACAAGTCAATGGTAAAATTTATTTTTAAGATAACAAAAGGGTAAATATTTAAAATTAGTGGAGGGAGAAAGGTAGGAAGTCTATTTTGTTTAATTTTGAATGGCCTTCTGAGAAATGAGGATTTCGAATTTGAATACAAGTCAATAGTAAAATTTATTTTTAAGATAACAAAAGGGTAAATATTTAAAATTAGTGGAGGGAGAAAGGTAGGAAGTCTATTTTGTTTAATTTTGAATGGCCTTCTGAGAAATGAGGATTTCGAATTTGAATACAAGTCAATGGTAAAATTTATTTTTAAGATAACAAAAGGGTAAATATTTAAAATTAGTGGAAGGAGAAAGGTAGGAAGTCTATTTTGTTTAATTTTGAATGGCCTTCTGAGAAATGAGGATTTCGAATTTGAATACAGGTCGGTGGTAAAATTTATTTTTAAGATAACAAAAGGGTAAATATTTAAAATTAGTGGAAGAAGAAAAGTAGGAAGTCTATTTTGTTTAATTTTGAATGGCCTTCATAGGAATGAGGATTTACACTCAGGTAGATGTAAGGGGGGGGGGAAGAATTAATGAAAACAAATTTGCATATATTTAAAGAATGTAATCAATGATTGTACTTTTCTTAACTTCTAATTGCTTATTTAGTAAATTCGTTATATTTGAGAGAGCTCATTTTATCTACATAGGACAAACTGGACGCACTTTTAGAACTCGCTACTCCGAACATGAGAGAGTCTTTAATAGCCTTAGCTGATCAGATGATATTAATATGGAATCTACTTCTACCTTCACCAATCATCTACATTTGAATAAACAGATCTCTTATATTAGCCACCTCGTTCCTTTACATTTCGAAAGAAAGGGCTTACGTTTAGATTTTTTAGAGTCAACGAAAATAAAATTAGCTCTCTCAAATAAAACGAATATACTAAATAATCAATTAAAAGTTAAGAAAAGTACAATCATTGATTACATTCTTTAAATATTTGCAAATTTGTTTTCATTAATTCTCCCCCTCCCCCTACATCTACCATCTACCTGAGTGTAAATCCTCATTTCTCAGAAGGCCATTCAAAATTAAACAAAATAGAGTTCCTACCTTTCTCCCTCCACTAATTTTAAATATTTACCCTTTTGTTATCTTAAAAATAAATTTTACCATTGACTTGTATTCAAATTCGACTTATCCAGGTCAGTTACCTTCTGTTTCTCCTGAAGATGGGTTAGTCACCCGAAATATATATATCGAGATTAAAGATTCTCCAAAAATAAATTCGTTTTATTTTTTTATATCTCAATGTGAAACCCACCAAGTATTTTTATCCAATAATTATATGTAAGCTCATACATATTTTCAAAAATATAATAAAAACTCTTAATAATTCGATTTTTTTCTTTCCACTTGATAATTCGAATTTTTCTTGGATTTCGAATTATCGAAAGTCGACTGTTTTATTATTTATATTTCTTTCTTTTATTTTATACTAGCTGTAAGGCCCGCCTTAGGCGACCCTCTTGCTAGCCAAGGGACTACGCCCCCCTCTCCTCCTCCTTAAGTAAACAAAAACACTAGACTTAGTTAACAAAGATCGAGGCTTGAAAGGGTACCTGGACTGATTAAAAAAAATAGCCAAATCGGTCCAGCCGTTCTCAAATTATGCGTTTACCAAAGAATAGCATTTCATTTTTATATATTAAGAATTGTAATAACCATTAAAATTTGCTGTAATATGTAAAATGTAAAAAAAATAACCTGACGTGTTCTGATGTGGCCATCCACTTGACTTTACCATACAACCTGACCCCTCACTTACATTAATATTTAATAAAATTATTTATATTCATGTAGGGGAGGGGGTTAGTTTTGCATTTTTAAACTCCTAGGGGCACACTGATTATATATATACAAAATTTGGTTGAGTTTGGTAAATGGCCAAGATTTTCATATTTTGACCCCCCCCCACCCCCATTTTGGGGGGTCAGATTTTGCATTTTTTGACTTTTGCGGGTCCACTGATTATGTATACAAAATTTGGTTGAGTTTGCTCAAACGACCTAGATTTTAATTTTTAACCCCCTTCCATCCCCCCCTTAATTTTGGGTCGATATGCACCAAAATCTAATTAGCTCTTAATCACAATGGACCAAAACTACGTGTGAAATTTGGTTTCGATATTCACACTAGTTTTTGAGCTAGCTCGTCCACAAAATTTGGTAACGCACAGACTAACAGACATTTTGACAAAACAATTATTAACTCAAAAAATATAATTTTTTCGATGTTCACTTATTAGAGCTTTTTTGTAGAACAAAATGCCATGGTTTCGCTCAATTTTTTTAATCGAAATAGTTTAAGCCGTTTTTTAGATATTTTGAAAAAAAGAAGGAAAAAACCACTTTTTTCATGCACGATTACAATACTTGACCATACCCTGTATGGTAAAGTAAAAAGATGATTGTAAAATTGGAAGAGGGCTAATGGGGCTAATAACCCCTGACCCGCTAATAAGATTATCTTATCTTACAAATCATGAAAAAAGTTTTCACTTTTTCCTCCAATTTCTTCAAACAATAATTATAAATTATTTTCTCAATTTTTTTTTTATTAAAATTTTGAAATTTTTAATTTAAATTCTGTGGCCTATAGACAATGTACAATCTGGTCTGAATTATATGACCATAACACGCATGAGCGGGAACATAAATACATACATAATCATATATTCACATTGTAGTTAATAACTGGCAGAGGGCACAGCTGTGAAGTCAGCCGGACATCCATCAGAGTCCCAATCATCGCCGATCCCTTCCTGTAATATCCAGAAAAGCTCCCTGGGGAGAGAGAGGTGACCATCCCCGTCAACGCCAGTAGGGAGACATCGGTCATCGTCATCACAGTCTGATGCGCTGACCAATTCCCATCCCGAAAAGGCTATTTTCCTGGGGATTTTATAACGAAATATATAAAAAAGTTCAAACTCGAAGGGGGATCTCAAATCAAAACATTTCTATCCGATTCTAAAAAGCAAAAGACTTAAAATAAAAGCGAGAGAGTTGAAACATATTATATGCCGTCTATAAACATTTCATTGCAATGAAATCTAAACAACGACGTTTTTACGAATGTTTTGGATCCGGATTTCTGATCTCTTTTTTACTACGAAGGATTACTATAGCTCAATAAAGTGTTAAAAAAAGAAATATCTTATTTTCATTTAAGCTTATTTAAGCATGTTTTAAAAAGTTTAGGAAAACGATCGAGTTAGTTTATTATTAGGCGCGGATCTAAGGAAGAACTGAGAGGGCATATATTATTCCCTCTCTTACACTCTTTTAAATTTATACTATGTTTCGTCTTCTAGTCAATAATATCCCACTCATTTAAAACACTTAAGTAAGAAAACAAACCAAGTTCGAAAGAATAGTGAAATCTCGGGGGGGGGGGAGTCGTTATATTCGATAAGAATAATTAATTTGAGAACATAGTACTTTCAATTCAAATGCATTCTTTCAAAGGACGTGGCCAGGTAAGGGCAGGGAGGCCAACTGCCCCCCCCCCCCCTTCCTCCCTAGAAGAAGAAATAAAGTCTATAATGTTGGCAACTAAAAAATAGAACATGTAAAAATATTTCATCTAATCCATACCTCGATAACACGGATTGGCTGACCAGCACTTCGCTAATTACGAAGAAGTGGCAAAATGGCTCGAATCTTGGCTCGCCTCGAAAGGGGAGAAATTCTACTGGGAGGGGATACACAATTTGCCGGATCGTTGGGCAAAATGTGTAGAATCCGATGGTGCATACTTTTGGATAAACCACTTTTGCCAGTGCTGAAAAAATTTGTGTTTTCCTCATGCCGAAAAAAGGACATTATTAACCGACACACCTAGTATATGTATAATAAAGTTTTTCCAAGTAAAGTTAACATAGTTTTTTTCTTTTGTTCCAGGTACTTGTTTCCTTCAATTATTGAATTTGAATCATACCAATATGTAAGTATTTCACTTGATAAAATACATTAGTCGGAGAGTGTCACTAATTTTATTTATCATCTATTTTAATTTATTTGTTCTGAAGCTGAAAGTGTGAATTTGAAATAAATATTCATCTTATTATTTTTGTAAGAGGTCCAAAATAAACAAAATATTAGATGTTGCAAAATTTTGGTCCACTGAACCCGGTTTTTTGAACCTGAAAATAGTGGGCTCAGTTGCGGTTCCGGTTCAAATTGTCCAAGTTATCATTGGATCGGGTTCTGGTTCAGGTTCACAAAAAAAGGTGGGTTCGGAACGGTTTTTGGTCCCTGGTACTAATTAATAAAAAAAAAATTATTAAAATTAGAAAATTTAAATTATTATTGAAGGATTTGGATTAGGAAGTCCACAGATTCAAAACAAAAGAAATTATATATCTAATAAGATATGTCATTTAATTAGACAAAGCTTTTTTCTCTCTTTATCCCCCCCCCTCAAAAAAACCCGAAGTTTCGGAGGGGTTTCCCTCCTCTTCGGAAGCAGGTTTTGAAAAGGTCAAGAAGGAAATACAAAGTGTCACTCCCCTCTGTGCTCCCCTACCCTAAATTCTGCTGATTATGAAAATTTGTAGAATATTGATATTTTTACTGAGAGAGGAGTGACACTTTGTACTTCCTTCTTTGACCTTTTCAAAACCCTGAAGAAGGGAAGAATCTTCCGAAACTTCGGCTTTGAAAAAAATAAAGAGAGGAAAAAAGCATACTGTATATATTTGTCTAGATTAATTTGTAACAACACTTAGAGATATTTCTCTAAAAAAATTACCGTCTTGCCTAGAATTGAACCGATCGTAACTCTTGAAATCTCAAGGGCATTGGTCTCTAGCCATTACACCACTGAAACATTAATAATCATATACTTGAGTTTCTGTTACTAAAACTCATTTATTTTTGATTTTAGACTTTGTGTGCCTAGATAATATTGTATTCATTTTAGAACTCGAAATGAAAATGCTCAAAAAACACCAATAGATTTTAAATTACATGAAACATTAAATATATATTAATTAATCGAGGCAAATTTGAAATATAATTGTAATTTTTGAAAATGAAAGACTCACAATTCATTTTTTAAATTAGATGAAACATTAAATACATTCATGAATTATTCCTCCCCCCACCCCGCCACTCAAAAATTAAAGAGAGGCAGAAACTTTTAGAGAGACGACTGTATTTTCGGTAGCGTTTACGGGTATACATTTGGAGTGTGGTTTTTTAAGAGGAATAAAACTTTTGGATCGAGACGCTGCCCGCCAGGACACCAGAGGCAGTTATCTAATATTAGATATAAATTCTCTTTCTATGAATTTGGACATCCTCATCCAAACCCTTCAATATCAGCTTACCGTCGCAGTCCGTCTCCGAAATCTACATATTTCATACGTATTAAAACACTCCTGAAGCCGTTAGTACACAACTAATTTACAATGAAATCTTACTTCTATACGGAAGAAGGCTTCAGTGACCTTTAAGAATATCGAAAAGTTTTTGTTTTGCCGAGAGTAGCAGAGTTGTTGATTCACAAAGAGAAACAAAGAGGTTGTCCTCTGCTTGATGCATCAAGCAGAGGACAACCTCTTTGTTTCTCTTTGTTGTTTAAGAATATCAACAATAATTACAAAAAACTTTATAAATATTTATTGATTGGAAATAATGTTTACAATTTATTAACAACAATACATAAATAATAAATAATCGCCAATTAGATTGATGGCAGCGCCAATTAGGATAATTATGTTACTGTTTTAATAGAAAAATGAAGGAACCCCTTAAATGCTCGCAACCTACTCAGCAATTTCATAACCTCTAAACTACTTATATCATATAATGTTTTAAATCTTACTATATTTTTTGTACATACTAGTGTTAAATTGACAAAGAAAAACGAATAAGTATTTCAGTTTTGTAGTGATACATGTAAATGAAAATAAAATAAATATAAATTTGCACGTAACTATTAACTACAAACCCTACTTTGGTCTGACACGCATTCAAATAGAAATATTTTTTCATAATATATATAATAAATATGGTACATGACATATGCTCTGATCTGCTGGTACAGGTGAAAATCTTAGAGAACTTTGCCATAGGGCTAGCTATGTTCGATTGATAGGGTTTCTTTTTTTTCAACAGGGTCATGGCAATTCTTGAATCGAATGTATTAGTAAAACGCCAGGAAGTGCAGGCCGAATGTGGGCTTCGCAGCTGGTTTTACATATTAGCAATTGTAAATTATTAAACGAATCCATCCAACTTCTAAAAACTTTGTTCGATCTGCTGTTCTATAATATCGCAAGCATGCCAAAGCTGATGTATGTTTTTATCCCGTCATTTTTTTTCTATTATATCTCTTAAAAGTCCTAAAAAAAGTTAATTTTCCATCACGCCACGCCTTTTTCAAGTTTCGATATTAAATAAAATCTCTCTCTAAGAAGATCATTAAGGGACGATTCATCTCTCGATCATTATAAAGATTCAATGAAAAATGTTTACATGTGCGTACGTAGATAAGTCAACTGATTATTAATGATCAACTGGAACACTCTCGTTGTTCAGTCTGTTGAGGGAGGGGATGGAAATAGAAAACCAACCGCATTTCTCGAGTTATTTTCAGCCATTCTTCCCGTAAAATAACATCGAACGAAAGAAATGTTGCTAAAGATAACCCCGCCCGCTCGGCCGATGGCTCAGCCTTCCTCCTTTCCTCCCTTCTAATCATCCCGCTTATTTTTATTCTTTTAGAAGATAGTAGTATTATACTTGACTTTTCAACACTCGCCACCTAATAGAACTACCGCCAAATGTTCTACATCACTGGTGGTGGATTTTGGGTTCGTTTTAAGAAGATAATATTGACTCAGAACTGTTGTTATTTCGCCTCCTTGAATAGGAATTGTTTTCTGATCAATTTTGTTTTCTTTATCGAGATATCATCTCCAACATCTTTTCAAAAATGACCAATTCATTTTAAAGACGAACTTTTATTCATTCTCTTTTTTAACCAGATTCATCATATACGATCAACATTATGTAATTTTCGATCAAAATCACAATACAATATCATAAATTATTTAATATTGTCATTTTATAATTTAACATTATTTATATGCATATTAGCCCAATAAATAGGAGGGTTTCAGCTTACATTAATTACGGGAAAAGATTTTTTTCTAGGATCGTTTGGTATGGTGTATGACAAATCTAAGTTTGCCACCTCGAAATTATGGGGGACAACTTTTGGTGGCCGAAAAATCTCGAAATTTTCGGACTTTTTCCAGTTGTTCCCTTATAACTCGAAAACAGTTCACATTTTGTAAATAACCCCTCTATAGTAAATGAAAGAGAATACAATTTCGCGTGGATTAAAAAAAGAAATGCAAAATTGGTCCAGTAGTTCGATTTTTAATGGAGATCCAAAAAACAGCCCCCGGAATCACTTTTGAATATCCCAAAAACTGGCACTTTTTTCGATTATTTCCCATTTTGACCATGAAGGAGCACGTTTTCGACAAAGATCATTCTATACATTTTTAAACTAGATTAAATTTTATACAATTGAAACAAAGTTTCATCTTAATTGGATAATGGTAACCCGTGCCGCAATGAGGTTGAAATTTTGAAAAAATCGCAGTTTTTCCATCATAAAATGAAAACCACTCATTCTAGAAACTTGATTTCTATCTCATTCTCTAGGAAATTTTATTTACTTAAACGTTTACTTGGACCACTTTTTTGATAAAATTCTTAGATTTATAGATATCCTACATTTTCCGGACAGAATATGATCCGAATCCTCAAAAGCGTCATGAAAAATGCTAGATATCTGTAAATCTAAGAATTTTATCAAAAAAGTCGTCCAAGTAAACTATCAATCCAACAAAATATCCTAGACAATGAGATAGAAATTAAGTTTCTAGGATGAGTGGTTTTCATTTTATGAAGAAAAAACTGCGATTTTTTGCAAAAAAATGCAGTTTTTCAAAACTTCAACCTCATTGCGTTACGGCTTACCATTGTCCAATAAAGATGAAACTTTGTTTGAATTGTAGAAAATTTAATCTTGTTTATAAATGTATAGAATAATCTTTTTCATGGTCAAAATGGGGAAAAATCGATAAAAGTGTGAGTTTTTGGGATAGGTATTCAAAAGTGATCTGGGGGAGGGGGCTGTTTTTTGGATCCCCATTAAAATTGAACTACTGGACAAATTTTGTATTTTTTTTAATCGACGTGAAATTTTTTCCTCTTTAATTTACTATGGGATGGTTGGTTATTTCTATATTTTGACCGTTTTCGAGTTATAGGAAGCGAAAAATTGGAAAAACACCGAAAATTTCGAGTCTTTTCTGCCACCAAAAGTTGTCCCCTACATTTTCGAGGTCGTAAACTTTAAATGATTGATTTACTAATTAAATAGATGTAAATATTAATGTTTTGTTTTGGATTTGTCCTTTGGTGAAATAATCTTACAAGCTCTCTCTATACAGCTAGAATATGGATGATATTTGACTTATTTCTCCCTTCATGGATATACAGATACACTCTCTGATATAATGAATGTACTAAAACCTTCTGAATAAGTAAAGCACAGTAAATATTTTAAATTGTTTTAGAGACAAAAGAAATTCTTCCGATAAATTAAATATTAGTGACATGAGCTGGTGGGAATTTCAATTTCAATTAACATCGATCCCATACGTTTCGTTATTTATTCACTACCTATATCCAGAATTCATTAAGAATAAAACACTTCTCTTTTGAAATCGAAATTAATTGACTTATGGTGTACCTTTTTATTTTGAGTGATAAAAAACTGCCTGTTGAATTTAAAGATCTTTTAAATTGAAAAGTGGCCCTTTTTCATGCAATGCACGGTTCAAATCAATTAATTGTTGTTGGTAGCATTTAGCATTTACAGTTTCAGCAGGTTTCAATAACTCATGATAGACGACACCTTTCTGGTCCCATCGTAATCGTCATCTTCATCGTCATTCCATCGTCATCGTTTACACCATCTTTTGAATGTTGCTAATGATAGAGCATGACTACAATAGGCTTCTCCAAACATTCGGTGAGATTCTGTCGAGTTTTTCTTTAAATGTTCACAAAAATTTTAATGCTGTAGGCACAAAATTCGACATTTTTCACATGAAAATTTTTTATGTTGTAATAGTGCAAATCAAATTTTCAACACTGAATGTTGTTGACAGATGTCAAAGCAATGAAAAAATAATAAAGTTATAGTTCGTTCAATATAAAAATAATCTATACTGCCATCTATCTTAAAAGGGTCAATTTATATGCCTACACCTGGTATTATTTGTTCGTATTCAATAAATAATTATAAATACATATTTAAGACTTTAAGAGCTATTCTATCAATATATTTAAATAAATTATTTTTTATAATATTTATCATTTAATATACAATTTCAGTTCATCTCTGTCAGACCTTCTACAATAGTAACATAATTAATTTTCTAGTAAAAACATTATAATCTAAAAATTTTAAAATTAATCGATAGTTGAAATTCTATTTAAGTCACACATAATTAATTTCAATAATTAGTTCACTGAACACGAACAAATAATAGGTACTATATAACTACGACGTTTCAATTGGCTTATTATGCTATCGTACTCAAGTATGAGAGTTCGATCGAAACGTTGTAGTTTATTGTAAAATGTGTTCATGTTCAATAAATATAATTATAATTAATTATTTTGAATTATAGTTTTTAATTTTCACTCAAAAATGCTGGTGTCCTATTTGTTTTATTTATAAAAATAATAATCAATTTTGATGTAGAAATTGAAGGCATTGGAGGACAGAGTGTGATTTTAATAAAATTTCAACTCGTAATAAAATTAATTCAAGAATCAAAGCTTAAACAGCTACATTTCTAATAAATATCATTTACAGTGTATACTAAGGTGAATTTGAGTCCCTAATCTCTGGTATCTAGTTTCACATTAATTAATTTTGAAACTTTATGTCATTGTCGTCAAACTAGAACAACCCCTTTGATAGAAATCATAATTATGAAAAAGCTCTTATCTTTATTATTTTCAAAGTTTTTATTAATATCATACAATTTCCTAATATGTATTATAAAGCATAGATAATACCTATATGTAATTAAATTTATATCCATTGAAGACAAATGAAACTTAATAATAAGCATAAGGTGTATCGGGATAAGATATGATTTTATTATTTTATTTTTCGACCTCTAAAACTTTGAAACAGGTATTTCCGGTTATCCGATTTTAACCAACAACTTTTGTTCTACTTATATCTAAATTTTGAATTTCTTTGCTCTTTTAACAATGAATTTATCAACTTTTTGAACTATGGATAACTCAAAACCCACTTTTTATTCTTAATCCAATTTACAGCATCGTTTATTTTCATCTAGAGATACCGAAATGACAAAATGAAAGTAACTTTTATAGGCTTGGCGATAGAAGACCGTGCCCAGACCTCGGGGATATCTAATATCATAAACAATCGAACTTATAATGAGTCTCTATGTAACGAGAACCCGGATTTAACGAGACTTAAATACTTGGTTGGTACAATGTTAAGTTAAAACCTTTAAAAACGAACCCCTTTTTACGAGCAATTGGTTATAGCGAGCAAACATCGCGGTATAAGCGGGTTCAATTGTAATAATATTGATAAAAATGATAGTAAAATAATATGTACTTTGCCTATCTATTGTTAACTGAAAATTGCAGATACGCCAACTGCCGGTGAATGCTTGAACTCTCTTGAATTGGGTCTTCTGACAGCTGATTGATCAGTGTTTAAATGACATAAAAAAACAAAACCAATTTATTAAATAATATTCTTTGATTATGCATATGACAGCGACCCAATTGCGTTAGTTTCAATTTCTACCACATGGCGGCAATACCGTACTTAATATTTATCAATTAAGAATGTTATGAATCTATATATATATATATATATATATAATTATGGTTTTGTCTGTACATTGGTCCAAATCACGCCAAATTTTGATTGCACACGGTCTTAGCAAAGCTATGAACGAAAAGAAAAACACCCTCAACAAAATTCCTGACTGTCTGTATGTATGTATGTTTCCGTGAATTTACGCGAAAAGTTGCTCTCAATTCACGTAAACACGGCTAAAAGGATTATTATGAAATTTCATATGTGGATCAGATATCTTCTAACTTAATTTAATTGGATATAACGTTTTGATATTTTGACCTCAAAAAGGGGTTTGGGGGTGGGCGCACTATTGGAAATTATCAAATAACTCCTAAACTAGTAACTCTACGGGAAATTTTGTTATGGGGATAATTGTAGGGGATGGGATTTCTGACAACCTTTGTTTAAAAAAATTCCCCCCAAAAAGGGGGTGGAAAAAATATAAATTCTTATCCTTGGAGCAAACTCTGCCAAATTTTGTATACGTAATCTGTGAGCCTCTAGACAAGTGTTCCTCAAACTTTTAGTGTTCAAGGTACACTTACCATATCAAGAAATTTTAGAATTTGGAGCAATCTTTGATAAAGCTGCTCGTATAACTCTCAACTATTCACAAAACCTGACATTTTCCGCGGCACACCTACTAATGACCACGGTACACCAGTGTGCCGCGGCTCACACTTTGCGGAACAGTGCTCTAGAGAGCTAGAAATGCAAATACTAATCACCCAAAATAGGGAGGAGGGTCAAAAAATGAAATTTCTTGCTCTTGGAATTTGTACACATATCTGTGGACCACTAGAAGGCTTGGGGTGGAGATGACGGTGGGGATGGGGTGGGGGTATGGCAGTGGGAGGGGCGTAGCCCCTTGGTCAGCAAGAGGGCCTTGCAGCTGTTATTTCTATAAATCTAAAAAGTATTAAATTACTAAATAACATTTTTTTGTGTATTATAGAGATATGGTATTTATCCTGTAGTCGAGATAAATTTGATATTCATAGCTCCATTTATAGAAACCAATAAAATGTAGGAACTTCCCCAGGATCCTTATCTTTCCGATTGTTAACTGTCAAACTTTTTGTTGGTTATCGAAAGTATCGTCGGGCAATAAGCTCGTAAAATACTTTTATATATTGAACTGGTTATATATATATGTGGTTTCATATATCAAAATTCTGGACAATATATCGTGTGTGTGCTCATTCCATTTTGGTTTATTGCTGACGTAATATGTCGAAGTTTTCAGTAATAATTCGAGTCAGTTGTCAATACCTATTTACCAGCCACTCATATCATCCATCCATCCATTCACATTTCCATACCGCTGCGCTGCTCAGCGCAACAAGGGCAGGAAGGGTTGGTTGGTTGCCACTGCATATAGGGAAAAACTGAATATTCCATTAAAAAACATCAACTCTCAGCGAAATTTCTCTAAATCAAACCCGTGAAAATTCGAATATTTAGAATTATTATTTTTTCTTTCTTCGGTAGGAAAAAAAAAATCAGAAATTTATAAATCAAAAACTTTTTTCTTCTCCCTTTTCACATTTATCCATACCTATATATAAAAATAATTTTTAAGAAAAAATAAAAACCGACTTCAAAAATTAAATGCAACAAAATAAAATACACTAAAAGGTATAAAATAATTATTATCTTATTTAGTTACAACTAAACGACGAAATATTAACATGAAATTACTTTTTGAAGTCGGTGCCAAACAAACTATACCTATAAGCGAGCGTACCCGCCAAACGTACTAAGTAAGATCCGTCGAGTGCGATTCATAAAAGGTATATGTTTGGCACCGACTTCAAAAAGTAATTTCATGTTAATATTTCGTCGTTTAGTTGTAACTAAATAAGATAATAATTATTTTATACCTTTTAGTGTATTTTATTTGTTGCATTTAATTTTTGAAGTCGGTTTTATTTTTTTCTTAAAAATTATTTTTATTTTTCTCTTTTTAGTGATGTTATTAATAGTGATCATATCATCAGAACTTGACCAAATTAATATGACACCATCCTAAGACACCCCTTTCGGATAAAAAAAGAACCATCGAAATCGGTTCATAAACAAAGAGGTTAGGTCTAAACAAACCTAATAAAAAAGGTCTAATACCTATGAAAAAAAAACGAAAAAAAATGGGACCAATCGGAAGCTAGACTGGACCTAATGCAAAAAAAATTTTCAAAATCGGTTGACAATTGGCGGAGATATGAGGTAACATAGGCACAAAAAAAAAAAAAAAAAAAAAAAAAAATTCAGTCGAATAGAGAACCTCCTCCTTTTTTGAAGTCAGTTAAAAAATGAAGGAAATAAAAAATCAAAATTTTTCAAACCGTCCGATTTGACATGGAACACCCTGTTAAAGTAAAAATTCATTTAGGTATTGATTGATGAATTAATTGCATATTTTAAATAATAATAATAATGTAAATTACATATATATTACCATTATAATAAAACCTACATATTGATTATTTAATGGAGGCAGCCCTTTTGGACAGCTTTAAAAAAAGCAATTCGCGTGCCCCACTCGCTTTTAACAGCAAATGTTGATTCAAATGAAATAAAATATATTCAATACCCCCGAATTAATTAATGGACAGACAACTATAGTATATAGTTGGCGGATGGAGTATTATTCTAAGCCAATTCTACCCTTGAGGTCAATATTATGAATGTTTCCAATTAACGTGGGTGCAAATATACAATTATTTACGAACAAATGTTATAAATTCGATTTAATGTGTTGAGGGTCGTTGGAGCGAAGCCCTTTCGATGAGTCCCGTAACGTAACTTTTCCCTATTATATGATGTACATCGCCACCAGGAGCAGAAATGGTGTGAATGTCACGTGACACCACCTATACCATTCATTTCGATCGGGAAACGAGCCAGACAGACTGTTCGCAAATTCAATAGAGACGACACATACACAACGAGAGCGTTTTATTTCCTTTATCAATAACCAGAAATAAACTCATCGTTCGCTGATGAGTTTGCCAGTCAACGTTGAATGACAGACCCTCGGGGGTTGCGAGAGATTCTAGAAATGACAGCGATAAGAAGAATTAATCGGGGGAAGAGTTTTTAAATTACAAGTAAAATGACAGAAGCATGTGAGTAGATGTTATTTCTCTGTTAAAGATTTAGGAAGTATTTTGGTTTGAGCCAGAAGCATTCGCTTAATGATTTTTGACGATATGTTAATAAAAAAAAAATTTTAAAAAAAAAAATAAAAACCGACGTCAAAAAATTAAATGCAACAAATAAAATACACTAAAAGGTATAAAATAATTATTATCTTGTTTAGTTACAACTAAACGACGAAATATTAACATGGAATTACTTTTTGAAGTCGGTACCAAACAAACTATACCTATGAAGCGAGCATACCCTCCAAACGTACTTAGTAAGATCCGTCGAGTGCGATTCATAAAAGGTATAGTTGTTTGGCACCGACTTCAAAAAGTAATTTAATGTTAATATTTCGTCGTTTAGTTGTAACTAAATAAGATAATAATTATTTTGTACCTTTTAGTGTATTTTATTTGTTGCATTTAATTTTTTGAAATCGGTTTTATTTTGTTCTTAAAAATTATTTTTATTTTTTCTTTTTAGTGATGTTATTAATAGTGATCATAGTCATCAGAACTTGACCAAATTAATATGACACCATCCCTAAGATACCCCCTTTCCAATAAAAAAAGAATCATCGAAATCGCTTCATAAACAAAGAAGTTAGGCCCACACAAACCTAACAAAAAAAAGGTCTAATATCTATGAAAAAAAAATGGGACCAATCGGAAGGTAGACTGAACCCAATGTAAATTTTTTTTCAAAATCGGTTCCCAATTGGCGGAGATATGAGGTAACATAGGCACAAAAAAAAAATCAGTCGAATATAGAACCTCCTCCTTTTTTGAAGTCTGTTAAAAACAACGGAGAATAGAACTAGCTCTATATCTGAATTCAAACAATCACTCGTTCCCAGAAGGTACAGGAATTAGATTAATTAAGGCAGAGAGAAATCCTAGATTGATTGGCGCTATCGAATCTTTAGAAATTCTTAAATCATTTAACAAAAATCTGACCTCTGTTTAAATAACAGATTCGAACTCACGAACAGCCACTCTGTTTTTTTTTTTTTTTTTTTTTTTTTATTTAACCACCTGGTTAAAATGTACAGTTGTCATAACAGAGAAGCTAAAAGTAGAACTGGGAAAGTCTAACAATCGCCCCCCTCCTCTATTGTTCAGGGTTCTTTGTTAGTTTAAGATATATATATATTAATTAATCAAATCCCTTATTCTTACAACAATCACTGTAACATCACAAGTAAACAAATTTAAACACACACATATATTGAATAATTTTTAATCTTTAATATATTTAATACATGTTTCGGGTCTGATTGTACCCATCCTCAGTTAATATAAAATTGAGTTTACACATTATACATTTTACACATATACTCTCTCAACTCTCTCTCTCTCTATATATATGTATATATATATATATGAATGTGTGCCGAGAGAATGTTTTTTAATTCTACCTGGTTATTCAGTCTTAAAAGAAAGAAAAAAAATTTCAATATCCACGTGATGCTGCTTTAATGAAAAAATAATATAATTAAAAAGACCGATGATGAGGGCCAAGCCTTCGAAACTATACTCTCAAACAAATAAATAATATACTATATATATTGATCTAGATTAATTTGTAACAACGCTAAGAGAAATTTCTCTAAAAAAATTTCCCTCTTGACTAGAATCGAACCTACGAACTCTTGAACTAAGGTCATCTGCTTTAACCACTCGACCAATGTAAGATTATTATTTATACCATGATTTCTATTACTAAAACTATAAATTTTTGATTTAGACTTTGTGTCGAGATAATATTGTATTCATTTGAACTCGAATGAAAATGAAAAAACACCAATTGATTTTAAATTAAAAAACATTGAATATATATTAATTAACGAGGCAAATTTGAAATATAATTGTCAGTTCGGATTTTAAACTGACAGCTCCAATTGATTTTCATTAACCAGGCAAATTTGAAATATAATTTTAATTTGCACTCGAATTTTGAAATGAAAGACTCTAAAAGACTTTAAATTAAGAAACATTAAATATATTTTTTGTAATTAATTAAATTAATTGAACCGCGTAAATTTGAATAATTTCCATGATTCAGCCTGCGAATTTTTTGCAGTTCATAAATCATTTCATTATTTTTGTTTTGAAAAGGAAAAATGAAATTTTAATTTTAATTTTAAATTTAAATATATTCATAATTATTCCTCCCCCCCCCCCCCGCCACTCAAAAATTAAAGAGGCGAAACTTTTAAGAGACGATGTATTTTCGGTAGTTTACGGGTATACATTTGGAGTGTGGTTTTTTAAGAGGAATAAAATTTTTGGACCGAGACGCTGCCCGCCAGGGCACCAGCCCGGAGGGCCGAGCTTCGAGGGCGTGCCGAAGGCACGTATATATATATACAGATTTATCATTTCGATATATAGGTGTCTATGTTTATTTGCATCAAGCAGCAGACAACCTCATTGTTTCTCTTTGTGGATATGTTAATAGTCCAGTCAAATTGTGTTTTTATCAGGAAAGTTTTGGGGTAGTTCTAATTTTTTGCATATATATGTTTTTTGAGGCGCTGAATCCAAATCTGAGGTCTCCCACCAAAATTTCGTCACGCAACATTGTAGAAAATGCAAAAAAAAGAGTAAATTTCCATTTTTTGGCAGTTTTTTGCTTCTATCTCGAAAACTATCAACTTTTCGTAAATAACCTTCTTATTCAAAATGAAAGTTCGTAAAATTACCTACAAATTTAATTATTTAGGTTTTTTTTCTCTGACCAACCGCTCGGACTCAAACGCAAAATCCAAGATTTCGACCTCGGCAGTCCCCCCACCCAAAAACTCGCACTTGTTTATATATTTTCCAATTTTGACTATGAAGGAGCATTTTACATGACAGGATATGATCCGAATCCTCAGAAGTTTTATGGAAAATGGTGGATATCTAAGACTTTTATCAAAAAAAGTGTTCCAAGTAAACGTTCAAGTTAAGAAAATTTTCTAGAGAATGAGACAGAAATCAAGATTCTAGGATTAGTGGTTTTCATTTTATGAAGGAAAAACTGCGATTTTTTAAAAAAATAGATAACCTGTCATGGAAAATGCTAGATATCTATAAATCTAAGAGTTTTAACAAAAAAGTGATCCAAGCAAACGTTCAAGTCAACAAAATACTTTAGAGAATGAGATAGGAATCAAGTTTCTAGGATGAGTAGTTTTCATTTTATGAGGGAAAAAATACGATTTCTTTGCAAAAAATTACAGTTTTTCAAAATTTCAACATCATTGCGGCACGGGTTACCATTATCCAATTAAGATAAAACTTTGTTTGAATTGTAAGAAATTTAATCTAGTTTAAAAATGTATAGAGTAGTCTTTGTCAAAATCGTGCTCCTTCATGGTCAAAATTGGAAAAAATCGAAAAAAGTGATCCGGTTTTTTGGATTCTTATAAAAAAAATCAAAATACTGGACCATTTTTGCATCTTTCTTTGTAATAGACGCGACATTTTGTCCTCTTTAATTTACTATAGGAAGTTTATTTACAAAATATAGACCGTTTCCGAGTTATAAGCGAAAAACTGAAAAAAGGGAACTTTAACCCCCCCCCCCATCCTCGCGGACTTTTACACACATTAACTGAAGACTAAAGGAACCGTTTAAGACCATTTCCAATACTCTGGGATCTTTTTCACCGATTGGCCTTATGTTGTCTAATTTGACTGGGCTAAGTAGGGTAGATGTTATTTCTCTGTTGGAATGTAGGAACGAGGGGTGAACCGTGATTGGAATTAGGTGTACACGTCTTTGGAATTATGTGGAATTATTTTATGAATTCATTAGATAATGCCCCTTCATCTATTATCTTCTACTTCTATCTGTTTAATAAAAATAAATCTTTATTCCTCGACCTGCTTAGAGGCACAAGTCCTCGGTGGCTAGGTCCTCCAAACATCAATACAATCTAGCTACAATACATTAATAAACATCAATACAAATTAATTAAATTAAAGTGAAAATGGAAGTAGTTGTACACGATATTAGGTCGCGGTTCACCCCTCGCATAGGAAGTATTCTCCCTTGAGCGAGAAGTATTCGCTTAATGATTTTCGACGATATGTTAAAAATGGAGAGAGAAAAAAAAGTATATAATTTAGCTATTATGCAAGAAAATGATACAAAAGACATTATTTTCAACACGAAAAGAAATACGGAAGAATGGTGAGGACGCAGAGACTTTACATAATAAAAAGACCATTCAAAAGTGTCGCGAAAATAAAATACAAAAGATTTTTTATTTTTTTTTTTTTTTTTTTGTTTGGAGAAAAAAAATCTAAGGAAAATATAAAAAGAAAAGTTGATTTTTTTTTATTGTTAACATCATAGTACCTGGAGTCACCGAGCGATGCACGGTAACACCTGACCCGCCCCCCCTCCCGAAACCACACACCTCGCCCCCACCAATAATCAAATCAAATAAGATTTGTTTCCAAATTATATAAAAAAAGCCACTTCAATCACTTTATTTGTAAACACACCTGTAATGTTATGATTTAGACACCTGTTAATTAAAAACAAACAAAAATTCCTAATTTTAATATAATATATTAATATTTGCTATAACCTATTAGTGGGTTTTAAAATTAAAAATCCAATTAAAAATAAAACATAATTGAAAAAAATGTAAACAAACTTTTTTATTGAGATTTTTATCTATCAATAATTACTTTAATTAAGAAAAGATCAATTAAGATTAAATTTGTCGAGGTCCAGACCTGGCCAGATCGCTTTCTCATCCTCAAAACTTGTTAATAGAATTTGTTTCATCAAAATCCGTAGAGTCGTTTTTCAAAATAGAACCAAGATACAAATATATATATATATACAAACAATTTTTGCTCGTTTAATAAGAGTAGATATGGTAACTATCAGAAAGTTTTTTGAGGTCTGTTACTTTTTCATTACGAAATGATAGCTGAAAGTAAAAATAAGATACCACTCAATTTTCCAGCAAAAGACACTCTCTTTTATTGTTTCCTTTAATTGATAAAAATTCTGCTACTCTCGGCATAAAGAAACTTTCAATTTAACCCTAGTTATATTTGGTTTACGAAACGACGAGCCCGACTTGCATTTGTTGGGTTGATTAATTAATTCTTATCCGGGGATGTCCACTATGGTAGTCCTTATTTTGGGTATTTTTGTATTTTTACGCTGACAGAGCCTCATATGGTTACGAAATAAATAAACACAGTGCGTCATTGAAATTTCTTGGGGGGGGGGGGGGGGTTGAAAATTGTTGCATTTTAGCATTATATATCTTCTATATAATAAAAATGAATTTCTGTTTCTTTGTAAGCGCAGATCTCTCAAATGCCTGGACCGATTTGGCTATTTTTTTTTAAATGTTCGTAATAGTCCAATTCAGGTTAATATGTAAAAAAAAATTGGAAAAGTTGCCCGGAAAATTGGAAAATTCAGGAAAAACTAAAAAAAATTGAGGTTAGCCAACATAGCTTGCCAAACAATAGAAGAACTATACTAGCAAACTAAACATGTGTTGGCGGCCCTGATTGTCAGATTTTTGAGTGTCATTCATTCTTAATAGTTCTAACCACATTATCATTGAAGAAGAATTTAATCCTGCAACAAAGATTTAAAAAAACTATCTATTTTTTTAAAGTACTTACATTTAAAACCAAAAATTTAAAAAAAAATCGTCATGATAACTAAATTTCTGAAAAAGTTATGGTTATTTTTAAAAAAGCTATTTTTCAAAAATTCCTAACTTCTTTTGGGTTGGAGTTTGAAAAAATTCTGAAAACCGTCTTTAATAGGGGTAGAAAAAAATAAAAAAAGTTTCACCCAAGCTTTTGATTATATATATATATATATATATATATATATATATATATATATATATATATATATATATATATATATATATATATTCTTCTTCTTCTTTTGGTGCCTATCCGCTCAGCGAATGTTGGCGATCATTCTGGCTATGATTGTTTTATTGACGGCGGCCCGAAACAACTCCAAGGAAGTCTTCCCGAACCATTGCCGCAGATTCTTTAACCATGATGTCCTTCTTCTCCCAGGTCCTCGTTTACCGGCTATTTTCCCTTGAATAATAAGCTGTAGAAATTGGTATTTAGAGTTACGTAATATATGGCCGAAGTACGATAATTTTCTAATTTTGATGTTATTTATTAATTCTTTTTCTTTTTTCATTCTTCTTAAAACCTCTTCATTTGTAACTCTATCCATCCAACTTATTCTCAGGATTCGCCGGTATATCCACATCTCAAATGCCTGCACTCTATTACTTGTCGCTTCTGTAAGAGTCCAGGCCTCCATCCCATATAGAAGAACCGGAAACACGTAACATCTTACTAGCCGCATCCTCAAATCCATACTGAGGTTGTGGCTGCACAGCAGAGGTCTTATTCGCTGGAATGCATTACGTGCCATTTCAATTCTCTGTTTGATTTCCACAGAGTGATCCCATTTATCATTTAAAGTGCAACCTAGGTATTTAATTTGTTGCACTCTCTCAAGAGGGTTGTTACTAACTTTTAGTCCGGTGTCATAGGGGTTTATCTTCTTACTGATGACCATATATTTTGTTTTGGCCACATTCAGTTTTAGCCCATACTCTTCACTCACGACGGTTGTTCTATTTAGCAGCCTCTGTAGATCTTCCAGAGTACTAGCTATTAACAGCGTGTCGTCTGCATATCTGATGTTGTTGATGTTTATGCCATTCACCACGATTCCTCCCTCCTGATCTTCGAAAGCTTGTTTAAATATTTCCTCTGAATAAACATTGAAGAGGAGCGGTGATAGCACACACCCCTGTCGGACTCCGCGCAGTATGTCTATCTCCTCCGTAAGTTCACCCTCCACCCTGACTTTTGCTTTCTGCATCCAGTATAGATTTGCGATGATCCTGGTGTCTTTGTCATCAATTCCAGTGTTTCGGAGGATATCTAGCATCTTTTGATGTTTAATCTTATCAAATGCTTTCTCGAAGTCGATGAAACAAAGATAGACATCTACGTCGACATCGCGGCAGCGCTGAATATATATATATAGATGAAAAATATTTAATTTAAAATAAAATATGTTATTTAAAAATCATTTTTCTTAAAAATACCCTTGGTAATCTCACCTTATCTTTTTTCTATTGTATTTAAGACCCTCAGCCATTTCAAAAGAACTAAGCCTTTTGGCTTTTGTATTCGAGCTCATTCATTCATTTCAATATTATTTATTTATTTCAAAGTTAATTATAAAGGATTATTGAAACTAATTAAACCTAAATTTTTTATAATCTAATAATTAACTTCTAAAGTTTATTATTTTTAATTTTTTAATTTGATAATTCTCCCGAAACGACGATTTTTACCTTATTTATTGAATTTTTACAAGACAAAAACTTTATTTTAATTTAAGTTGAAAGGTTCTTTTTGCCGAATAATTGAGTAGCAGAAGGGGACAATAAAATATTGTCTTCTGCTAGAAAAATAAATTTTTTAAATTCATTCATAAAGAGATATACTTTGTCCTCTTCATCAATCTATATATTACAATTAATTCACAGAGTTGATATATGAAAGTGTTCTTTACACGTGTATAAAATATCAATAAAACAGCCACGTGGAGGGTCCAGGGGCTAAGCCCTGCTTGTAAAAGGCCCGCCAAAAGGCGGGCCTATGAAGCTAGTTGAAAATAAAAACGGTCAGGTCTTATAACTAACTAACACAGCATACATACAAGTTAGTAACATACTTAACTCACTAATACATTAAGAGACATTTGGACTAAATAATTAAATCCCTTAAAATATACATTTTTCGATGTTCACTAAATAGGCTTTATTGTAAACCGAAACGCCGTGAATTCACTCATTTGTTATCAAAATAATCTACATAGTTTTTCCCGTTTTTGAGATATTTAAAAAAACGAAGCAAAAAGCACATTTTTCATGCATAATTACACTACTTACCATACCCCTCTAAAACAACTAAAAAGTATAGTATTATAAGCTATAGAAGAATAAATGAAACTCTTGAGAATTGGTAACTGTAAATTGGAGATACGCCAACTGGTGGTGAAAGCTTGAACTTGCACAATTGGGTCTTCTGACAGCTGATTGATCATTGTTTAAATGACATATAAACAAAAACCAATGTTTATTTATTCTTTGATTATGCATATGACATTTGTGACATCGACCCAATTGCGTTAGTTTAAATTTTCACCACATGGCGGCAACACACTACTTAATATTTACCAATAGCAACTAAATACCAGTTCTAATGGTCATATTTAATGAAATTATTAAATAAATGACATTCAATATAAGGTGGGCGTTTCTTCCTCACTTTTTCGGCACCCCCATTTTAGAAATAATTCTTTCTTTCTTCGATCTTTTCATTGATAAACGAGTTAAATTACCTTATCAAAGTGTTTTCTCATTCTGTCAGAGAGCTCAAGTATACAAATCATTAATGCATAGAATATATGTGTGTGTGTGAGGTTCGAATTTATAAATTCTTCCTGTTCGCCGATAAATGAATGAAATATTTCAATAGAGTTTAATTATATGCGCTTTTAGTATAAAAATAACAGGAGACACGCAATGGCGTAGGTATATGGTATGGCACACGCTAAAGTGAAATTAACCCGGGGGGCTCGCTCGCACCCACTTCAATTGTTGTCAATGGAAAACATCTAAGGATGATGAGATGGTAGAAAATGAAGGAAGGAAGGGTTCATTCTGCTCTGGGATTGATTTTCTTCATTTTGAATGCTGTCTAGAATTCGTTAACGCGTCGGAGGAGTGAATTACAACGGATAAGCGCAGGAAATCTGAGAACAATCACGGATTTGAGGGAAACGAAAGGGAAGAATTCGCATTCCATCTAACTGAACATTTCTGAGAGTTAAAACTTTACTTATTTATTACAAAAGGAAATAAACGAGAACGGAATTCAAGCAGAGGGAGAGGATTCTAATTTCAACATACTATAAGGGCTCTGAATGGTTTTACTTAAAGTTTTATATTAATCGGTATTAGGTTGTCGAAACGACTTACATCTTACGTGAGTTTATTAGAGTATCATAAGCATTCACTAGGGTGCTCCTTATTTTGGGTATTTTCGAATTTTTACGCTCACATATGGTTCAAGATAAATAAAAGAAAAAAATATCCCCAAAGTTTAAAATCTCTATCTCAATTTTAACCTTTGCCGAACAGCGATGCAAGTCTCCCATCTAAATAACGTGTTGGTTTTTGGCATTGAAATATCAATTTTTTTATTCCGGCCAAAGCAATGATTCAAAATATTTGAAACTCTCTAGACTTTATCCTTATAATAGTAGCTATCCTTCAGAATTTTTCGAGATTTTTAGCTATTATAATTTTGGAGTTACAGCTAGATAAAATACTCCTATATCTTAGTGTTAGTAAGTTATAGACCCCAAAATTATAATAGCTAAACATTTCTAAAAAAAATTTAGGGATATCTACTATTATAAGGATAAAGTCTACAGAGTTTCAAATTTTTCGAATCATTGCTTTGGTCGGATAACTAATTGATCGTACACTGCCAAAAACCCCATGTTATTTAGATGGGTAATTTGCCACAAGTTAGAATTGAGATAGAGAGTTGAAACCTGGGGAATATTTTATTTTTATTTATTTCGGACCATATGACCCTCTGTCAGCGTAAAAATTTGAAAATACCCAAAATAAGGACCACCCTAGTGTACATTCATAATGACGAAATAGCTTAACTTTGAGATTCTATTGGCATCTCCATGTCCGCCTCGGTGGTGTAATGGTCAAGAACAACTGACTGGCAACCCGGAGGTCTCGGGTTCGATTCCCGGCTATACCCAGACATTTTTTTCTGTAAGTATAGGGTCTGGTAATAAAAAATTAAGTGGGAGATAAATTTAACCGAATTTATCGCGCGGAGGATTTACCACTGCTCCAAGCCCCTAAAGCCTTGGTAAGTTGGATATTGAGTGGCCATCGCAAGTTTCTGAGATTGGCTCGTGATCCCGGCTTCTTTTCCTTCTGCTCTGTTCTTTTCACGATTGAGGGGCCAGCCCATACAGGCCTTTAGGGGATCCACCTTCTGGTGTATCTCCTTCTCTCATCAATATCATTAAAAAAAAAAAAAAAAAAAAAAAGGAGGTCCAATTGCAGAATACCATTATTAAGCATATAATATAATATAAGCATATAATATCCAGTACCTGTCCGTACCAGTTCCGCCGAATTTAGTCTTTTTGATTTTAAGTCGATTCTTTCATATCTTCAGCAATGGTTACCAATAATAATCGAAGCGTCAAAAATCTAATGTAGAATTCTTATTCCTCAAGTAATAGATGAGAATCAAACGATATTTTTGATTTTAAGTCAATATGAACTGCAAATTGCAAGTGATATCTGATTAATAATAAAGGAATAAACATATTTATATTTCAAATGAATTTGGATAAAGTTTAGCAACGATCCGTTGCAGTTTATTTAAATTCAATTTAAACTTTAATAAAAGGATCTTTTATGACTATTTGTAATTTACTTTTAAAATTTATTTTATATATGAGCGGTTGGCTGTTCTTGAAATAAACCAACTCGATAAAAGCCACTAGAATTATTATTATAAACTTTTTAATTAGAAAATGATACTATCTTTGAAATTAAAATTATTTTTTCACTGTGTAATAGATCTTGGATAATGTCGTGAACATGATGTAATTGGTATTTTTAAAATATTACCCAGGTTCTTATCTTTCAAATTTTTACATAATATTCCTAGATAGAGCCTTTTCCTGAATTGCCCTCTCTTATTAAAGGTTATGAGCTGCAAAAAATACCCCAAGGCGAAATGCCCTCCTTTTGCGTGAAAGGTTGACATCAGAAACTCATTCGATTGCATATATGCAAATACCATTCTAACCTAACAAACCACTAATTAATCACCGCTTAATGAACCTTCATAAAAATATAAATTTCAAAGGGAAAAGATTTCGAAATCGGACAAAGAATTAGTTAGTTAGTCCCTTATCAATTTTTATATAGAGAAAAGTTATTCCCACTAGCTAGGAATTTTGTAATTAAAAATGAACAATCTGTAATTTTTATGGGAAAGATCTCAAAAGATTTATAGACTTAAAATTTAATTAGTGTTTCCGTGCTTATATTATTCAGAAACACATGTAAAACAAAGGAAAAATTATAACTCTAGATCGAGGACAGGCCAAAATGTTTTTATAATCGCGGAATTTAATAGTAAATTATAATTTACTAAAGAACTCCCTCCATTAAATTTTGAGCTCATTAGCATTTAGTCATAGTAGTCCTCCTTTTAAATATCGGGACTCTTCTACAAGCCTAGGCAAATTAGACCGAAAAAAGGCCGCGCTGGCCAATAAATATGCACAATCTGGAAATAATTTTAATCGACGTTAGGCGTCCCAAATAAGAGTTATATGAGTTTGCGACGGTTTCTGCCTGGTGCTAAATTTTTGAGGGACTAAAAACCACGAAAATTGCTTAGAAATAAGATTGGCAATGTTTAATCTTAATTGGACAACGGGAACCCGTGCTGCAATGAGGTTAAATTTTTTGAATGAAATGAAAACCGCTCATCCTAGAAACTTGATTCTTATATCATTTGCTAGTAAATTTGGTTCTCTTGAAGTTTTACTTGAGCCACTTTTTTGTTAAAACTTTTAGATTTGAAGATATCCAGCATTTTCCAAGACAGGACATGATCCGATGCTCATTGCAGCACTAGTTACCTTATCAAATGAAGATGAAACTTTTCTAATCTCATTTTTTAGCCAATTGGCAACTATTATGGGGGACAGCAACGCAAAAATTTGAAGAGTAGTTTATTGTGACCACCTAATGAGCATAATTCACTATTCCACCAAGTTTATAAAAATTGCTTATTTTGGCGATCGAATTTGGCTAAACAGCTGAACCGATTTTAACATTTAAGTACGGTATTCGACGCAACATTTTATGCTCTTTCATTTTGGCAAGAGTGAAATTTTCTGTAGGCCGCATGGTTTTTGAGTTATATTCGAAAATCTGAAAAAAATTAAAAATGTTTTTTAGGCCCTCAAAAATTTAGCACCAGCCAGAAACCATAGCAAACTCATATATATATAATGTGTCTTTCTAACCTAAGAGGTTTTTGAAATGACTATAAATGGATGTGTTGCTAAAACAATTAATTTATTAAATTAAAATATATTTACAAATGAGATTTACAATTAATTAAAATATCTTACCTAAAACAAATCGATTTTTATAGTCCATAATTATATATAGTTTATAACATTAATACAACAATTATACAATAGTGTGTTTTTGACATTTAGAAACATTTGTCTTGGTAAGGTTATAACAAATTTAAATTAACAAATTAATACCAACTTTGGAATAAATCTAAATTGAGTAGAACGCGGGAAATACGAAAGTATTTTACATATATATATATAACTCTTATTTAGGATGTCTAACGTCGATTAAAATTATTCCCAGTTTATACATATTTATTGGCCAGCAGAAATCGCCTAGAATTTGCCTGGACTATAGAGCAAATAGCTTTCTAGTATTTTTGTTTGAAAATTTTAAATTATTTTTCAATTCCTCCTTATTTATTTAAAGCCTAAGCCCGACCAATCAGTGATCTCTATTGGATCTCTTTGGCCAATCAGAGAGATCACGCCGTCGTCGTCGTCGTTAAGCGTTTTAACGATAATAGGGTTAGAACTCTATTATCTATGCTATTAAGAATGAATGACACTAAAGAATCTGACAAACAGGGCCGCCAACACATGTTTAGTTTGCTAGTTTAGTTCTTTTATTGTTTGACAAGCTATGTTGGCTAACCTGAATTTTTTTTTAGTTATTCGTGAATTTTTCAATTTTTTTTTACGTATTAACCTAAATTGGACTATTACGAACATTAAAAAAAAAAATAGCCAAATCGGTCCAGGCATTTGAGAGATCTGCGCTTACAAAGAAACAGAAATTCATTTTTATTATATAGATTTTAAAACAAATCTAAGTGTTACGTTTTTTTTGGCCGACAGTATATATCTAAATCCTATTGTTGTATATATGGTAATTTCAGAGATGAATCCTTGTTGATTATATTTTATTCAATAAGTTGATCTGAGTTGTAACGTGTTTATGGTTATTACAGTGGCCGGGTCCACAACCATATTTTATTATTTACAGTCATGCTCAATTAGTAGAGCCATATCATTAACTATTATTAGGATATATGTTAAGGGATGGTAAACAGACCCATGTTGGTTTAACGGGGTATTTGGTCTGCATTAAACTATAAAAATCAATAGGAGAGCTGCAGTATTGGAAATGAATATCCAGTTCGGCAACATCAGGGCCAATTAACAGAGACAAGTTATAGGAAAATAAATTAATAAGGGTTAAGCGGTTGGTCGGTGCGTTCTAATTCCATACATACATAATAAAAGATATAAGTTTGTTTCGTTATTAAACTAGTCGAAAAGAATTTATTTGAAATTTATAATTAACTTTCTCTTCTATTGGTAAAGTTCAATGTTCCCGCCATGTGGTAGAAATTGAAACTAATGAAATTGGGTCACTGTCACAAATGTCTTATGCATAATCAAAGAATAAAATTTAATAAATAGGTTTGGTTTTTGTTTATATTATGTCATTTAAACCTTAGACCATGAAATATATAGACACGCACTCTGCTACTCTCCCCAGAGAGTGAAGTGAGGCCAACATCGCCTACAGATGACGTCACGTTCTCGCATAAATATTTTGGTAATATTAATTTGCGATTATTGGAATCCAAAATAAATAATCTAAACAACGATACATTTATCTCAATGTATAATAATTCCTAAAGTGGCCATGCTATTTCTTGGTGTTCCTATCTACAGATGACGTCACATTCTCTAGTTGATATTTGCCTCACCAAATCGACACCAGGGCGTGTCTATATATTTCATGGTCTAAGATTTAAACACTGATCAATCAGCTATCAGAAGACCCGATTGAGAGAGTTCTTTCACCACCAGTTGGTGTATTTGCAATTTTCCGTTACCAATAGATGCAAAAGTTGAGAAAAAATTCATAAAGTCATAATTTCATATTCGTAATTAGCAATAGCATATTTTTCAGCTTACGTAATCTTTTTTAAAATTAAATTTTTAGTTTAAGTTAACCTGAATCCAGGAGTATATTTGTGTATGTTATTAAATTTTTTTTTTTAAAACCAATGAAGGTATCAAAACGAAATTTTGTATTTTCATATTTTACTACTTTATAGTGAGTCTATAAGAGCTATTATAATTAGATTTGGATTTGGATCAAATTTTGCTCAGTTTATCTTTATAACCCTGTAAATTTATTGGATAAAATTCAAAATCAACTATCCAAAATGTTGCGGAGGTGGGGCGGCAGGTCGTCCGATTCGAATAAAATTTGTACAGTTTATCTTTAGGACACTGCAAAACTTTTATAAAAAAAATAATAAACTATGCAAAATGGGTGGGTGCAAGGGAAAAGAGTGAAAAATTAAATGAGTCAAGTAAAGTCATTAGATGGCCACACCAATTTTAAAAAATATATATTATATATTCTCACCTGAACATTTTATTTACTTTTAGAGTATATAAAACAAGTACAATGAACAGCGTATTTTACTATATAAGGGTTTAAGAGCATAAATTATTATTTGATATGACTTGGCGGAATATATCAAAAAAACTTAAAACCCTATATGTCTTTAAGAGAGAAATGAGATTGTTTCTATTGCTAAATGCGTTGCCGCCATGTGGTAGAAATTGAAATTAACGGAATCGGGTCGCTGCCACAAATGGCAAATGCATAATCAAATAATAATATTTAATAAATAGGTTTGATTTTTGTTTATATTATGTCATTTGAACACTGATCAATCAGCCATCAGAAGACCCGATTGAGATAGTTCAAGCTTTTACCACCAGTTGGCGTATGTGCAATTTCCAGTTAGCAATAGACGCAAAAGTTGAAAAAAAATCATTAAGTCATAATCTCATGTTCATAATTAGAAACAACACATTTTCCAGCATGTGTAATCTTTTTTAAAATTAAATGTTTAGTTTAAGTTAACCAGTGGTGTACCGGAATCCAGGGATGTATGTTACCAAATTTTGTTTCAAAAACCAATGAAGGTATCAAAACGAAATTTTATATCTTATAATTTATAGTGAGACTAAGAGCTAATATTAGATTTTGTTTGAAATTGGACTAAAAATTAGAAAGGGGGATTTTAACCCTTTCTGCGATTTTGATCAAATTTAACACAGTTTATCTTTATAGAACCCTCTAAATCTATTGGGTAAAATTAAAAATCAACTATACAAAATGATTGGAGGTGGGGCGGGAGGTGAAAAGTCAAAATCCTAATCCGTTTGTCTGATCGAATAAAATTTTGTATACAGTTTATCTTGTAGTGATTTTTTGAAGGGTCGGTGATTGGATTTCACCTTTCTGGTTTGATGGTCCTTTCACGGTGGTTTGGTTAGAATATCGAAAGTACTTTGGACATAGGGTATAAATTATAATAAACCAAGGGGTGAACCGCGACCTAAAATCGTGCACACCTACTTCCACTTCGACTTTCATTTCCAAGTAGAAGACAATAGATGACAGTAGATTATCTAATGAATTCCAAAGTAATTCCAAAGACGGTGTACATCTAATTCCAATCGCGGTTCACACCTCGCAACAAACCGAAGAATTTTTAAAAATAAAAACTTTTCAATTAAATTTGTAAAATAATTTTTTTTTATTTATTTATTGTCACCGGGAACAAAGCCCATTTAGACAGCACAACACATAGTAGTGTTAGTGAGAGTCGAGTTTTTAGCCGGTAGAAATTTATATACCAGCCAGGATCGAACCCCAGCCATCCGCTCCAACATCGTCATCATCGATGCCGAAGCGGGGCTACCGCGTTAGCCAGCTCGGCTTACCCGACTCCCCGTAAAATAACTATTTAATAGGAAATCAAAGTGTATGTTGAATCAAACAATGCAAAGAGAACCATGAGTGGGTGGATGAGGTGCACAATGGGCAGCCAGTCACCAATAGTATTCCATTGTACAGAGATACATCAGAGAAAATGGTTGCGGGAAGCTTCGGGCTGTGTTGGCTCCAAACACGTCAAGTCTTCTTGGTATTCCAATTGTGTCTGCCTAGACCCTAGAGCAGTATTTCTCAACCTTTAATCTAAACAGTATTTCTTTTTATGAATTCAATTTTTCTATTGAATGATAAAAATGAAGAAAAAAGTAAAACTTTTTCACGATCCAGTACGTTCGCCAGTTAGAACAAGTATTTTTTTATTACATTATTGTCTGAATTTTATTGAAGTTCAATTAAATATTTGCTCTCTCTATAACGAGTATAATTTTGATCCATGAGCAAAAGGCCTTTTTCTAGAATAATAGAAATTAAAAATTGAATCTTTAAAAAGGTATTGACTTGTATTTGGATGCATTTCCTTCGCTATAAAGGAAGAAGATAATTTTATCCACACCCTTTTTAGTTATTTTCTTCTAATGAAAGAATCCCCCCCCCCCCGCACATTTATTAATTAAGAAAAAAAGTGAAGCGGGCTTCGGTGTTCTTCAAGTTGTGTGTTGGAGGGACCGCGATTTCAACTAGTGTTGCTGTTTTTTCACCTTGGTATGTCTGGATGGTAGTATTCTATTGTTTGATCAGTTACTATAGGCCTGTCCCAATAAAGAATAATGTTTCTTCTCTCGACAACTGGCTGGGGGGTGTATTTGTAATACGGCGGTGTTGTTCTTATTATTATTATCCGATTTTAGCGCATTTTGTCAGCATTGCTGCCTGAAATATTGTGATGTTTTTTGGATTAGGATCTGTCGATGTGGAATTCACCCTGGCCTATATGTTCTTATGCTCTTCCATCGAGAAACTTGTGTACTATGTGGGAAGTCTCAAGAATAACTGCCCGCTGTGCGACCCTTAAGATGTTGTTTGGTATGCCAAGTTCCTCGTTATTCCTTATTATTATTATTTTTTTTATTGTTAAAGGATAAATAAATTGAATTCCTTCTTTCCAGTAATTTATTTTATTATATTTCGAGAGCGCTTTCGGCATCTCTTCCTCAGTGGAAACTGTGGGACCACACAATAAGAAAGTCAGTGAGTTATTATTAATTACAGATGTCAAAAGGTACTCACCCACTCCCCCACCAATGTGCCGACCCCATCAGTTTGTACAGAACATTGATAAAAGCTTGATTATACAACACACACATATATATATACATATAAAAATTCAAAATGAGATAACATACGAGTATATACAATTATTTACATCTCTTTACAATGAAGTCCGAATGAAATTTAAAAAATCAAAAAATAATCAGTACTCGAGCTGGTTTAAATTTAATATGAACTAATTAATGTTAATGACCAGTCAAGGGAAGGTCAACGACCACAATATTGTCTACGTTTTTGACACGCGGAATTAATTAATAAAAAAAAGCATAAATGTTTATTTTTTTGTCATTTCTATTAAAATTTCTCCCTCATTAAAAAACCCGTGTCTACCTTGTTATTATTATTTATTTTCTGTTCAATTTGTTCAACCATTTAATAATGTATTTATAAATGGTATCAATTGAATAAAAATCTAATTTCAATTTCATTGTAATCTAACTTAAGTAGTCCATTCTTCGCCTGATGGAAGATCGATTTTTCTTGCTAAGGTGACGAACATGATGAGGAGGAGGTTATAAAAAAAAAGATGAAACGAACGGAAAAGCAGAGAGACGATTTATTTTGTACATAAACCCGGAGATGTAATGGCACAGGGGCTGACTGTCTGTCTGTCTGTCTGAGAAGTGTTTTAAATATTTGGACAGCGTGGCTTATCAGCATCAGCATTGTCAGCCCAATGTCTCGTCCTCTAAGTTATGTGCCCGATCGAGCTGATAGGCCATGCAATTCAGGGTCTGATAGGTCCCCCTCGATGGCCATCCGGGACACGTGTCGGCCCTTCAAGCCCCTCTGCCTTTGACAAATGTCCCGTGCAGGCCCTTCCTTTCAAGCCCTTTATCCTCTACTGCCAATCAATGACACCCATTATCAAATTAGTTTGCGTTTTATTCATTTATTTTTTCTGACACAATAAAACTGTCATTTTCCAAATTCTATTTATCTTTCTTGGGATATTTATTGGAAAATACTGAACTGCTCTCTCTCTCTTTTTTTTTTTTTGGACCATTCGCCCTATCTTTTCGTCAATATTTGATTAATTGATTATCGACATTGCCTTTTTTTTTAATTAACTTCCAAGAGTTCTTTTTAAAAAGAAGTAGACCAGTAAATTTCGCTTTTGCTAGATTATATTTATAAATATTAGTGAGGTAACTAATATTTGCATTCTTATTCATGAATATTCGCAATATTTTTTCGAATTTTATATTCCGAAAATTAAATATATGAAATTTGATATAATTTTAAAAATAATTCCAAATTTGTAATTTTTGAGTGTAACTTTGAATCCAAAGCCGCATTCACACGACACGTTAGCTGGCGTTCTCGTCGGCGTGAGTTAACACGTCAGCGTCAGGAGAGCTGTGCACATTACGCTGACGTGTTAGCTCGTCAGCTTATACAGACAGGAATACATCGTTGCGGAATGGATCGAAGACTTTTGGATGATTTAGATAAGGAGGAAGAATCAATAGAATCATTGATTTGGTGCAGTGGAAGGGGATTAGAATTCAAAGATCAGAATGAATGAGATTCTAGCTCTCTAGAGGCTCACAGATTATGTAGGTACACAACATTTGGTTGAGTTTGCTCCAATGGCAAGAATTTTCATTTTTCCAATTTTAGTGGTTAGTTTTTGCATTTCTAGTCTTTAAGTGCAAATGATTTGGTAGGGTATGCATTTGCATGCCCTAATATAAATATATTTAAACAATTTAAGATGGAACCAGAAAACTCCATATACTCGGCAGAGGCATATGCCCTGTTGAAATGTTTAGAATATATTAAAAATAACAACATAAAATTCAATTTAATATGTACTGATTCAGAAAAAGTCTTACAGATGCTTTAATCAACAAAGATATTTTAAGATCAAATTATAATATATTAAAAATTATTTATTATATTATTTATTTATTAATAATAATACTGTAGACATTGTCTGGATTCCCGCACACCAGGGAATCATAGGCAACACAATCGCTGACTATGAGGCCAAGCAAGCCAGTAAACTCCCTACAGACAGCATCAAATGAAAAAATTATATGGTCTGACTTCCTGGTAGTCCAAAAATGTAAATCATTGAAATTATGGCAAGAAACGTGGGAAAAGGATAACAAAGGTTGACATTTATATAAGATTAAAGTAGGTTTACTACGGTGTCCCTATTACCATGGTTTAAAACAGTTAACATTCCACGCAAAGCTATTACATCAATTTCAAGAATGAGGACTGGACACTCATCACTGAAGTTACATCTGCATCAATTGGAGTGGTGGAGTCCCCATTGTGTAGGTGTGAATTTACCAGTGAGGGGCTCAATCATGTGCTGTTTGAATGTAGAGGCTAAACAAAAAGTGGACACAATTGCTATACTGCTCGGAAATCAACGAAAGTGTAAAATTCCCAACAATTTTGTCCTTGTGTGAGTTCAGTGAAAAAGTTGTGATGGCTCTTCAAGAGATTTGTACAGGGTGATTCAATAAGGGTGACGAGGTACCGTATCTCAGGAACCAATAATCGTAGAAGTTTGGGAAAAAAATCCTTCAGACAAAATCGGCCAAGAAAAATTGCTGGAAATATTTTTTAAGTTCATACGTCCACCGCTAGGTGGCCAAATTGCTTCGATCGTATAAAAAAATGCAATTTTCTCGAAAATTTTCCAATATAAGTTTAGAAATGAATACTCTCACGTTAATGCCACCATAATAGTCCATCTTTTTGATAAATGACTTTTTATTGTAGGACGTAAAATAAAGGCGTGAGGGGATGCTAAACTTTTATTGACTGTAGTGTCTATAACTTAAGTTTGACTTAACGGAAATTTGTTAACAAGGTCTGGTTCAAGAAAGGAAGGTTTGGTGAATAAAATAAAAAAACATCCATGCCATTCTAGTTCTTGCCGCCCTCGCTAAGGGGCGTGTTTTATAAAGTTAACCGTTTTATTAATTTTGCTCCGAAATCTTAAATGGAACCGTATAATTATTTTATTAGATTCAGAAAGTAGATCAAATTTGCAACAAAATATGTTCAAACCGCATGTCGATATCTTCATTCGTCCAACAGTTATTGCTTAAAGAATATTTTATTAACGAATTTAATTAAAGAAACAAAATAGGTAATTGAGTTTTCAATTTTTTTTTAAGTTTCGTAGTCAAGCATGCCATGGACAAATAAAAAACAGTTTAAAACTTTGTTCTTATTTTCATTTAATCACAAAAATAATGATAATAACGCTTTTTTCCTAATGCTTTTCTGTCGCCTGTGAGTAGGTATTAAATTTCAAAAATGTCTAATTTCTTAGAAGGCCGTGAAAGACTTGGTTGACAGTTTCTATGGAAACGGCATTTTTCACAAATAAATGTTAATGTTGTAATTGTTATTTTATTGTTTGTTATGTTATATCATTATTTTTGTGATTAAATGAAAATAAGAACAAAGTTTTAAACTGTTTTTTTATTTGTCCATGGCATGCTTGACTACGAAACTTAAAAAAAAAATTGAAAACTCAATTACCTATTTTGTTTCTTTAATAAATTAGTTAATAAAATATTCTTTAAGCAATAACTGTTAAACGAATGAAGATATCGACATGCGGTTTGAACATATTTTGTTGCAAATTTGATCTACTTTCTGAATCTAATAAAATAATTATACGGTTCCATTTAAGATTTCGGAGCAAAATTAATAAAACGGTTAACTTTATAAAACACGCCCCTTAGCGAGGGCGGCAAGAACTAGAATGGCATGGATGTTTTTTTATTTTATTCACCAAACCTTCCTTTCTTGAACCAGACCTTGTTAACAAATTTCCGTTAAGTCAAACTTAAGTTATAGACACTACAGTCAATAAAAGTTTAGCATCCCCTCACGCCTTTATTTTACGTCCTACAATAAAAAGTCATTTATCAAAAAGATGGACTATTATGGTGGCATTAACGTGAGAGTATTCATTTCTAAACTTATATTGGAAAATTTTCGAGAAAATTGCATTTTTTTATACGATCGAAGCAATTTAGCCACCTAGCGGTGGACGTATGAACTTAAAAAATATTTCCAGCAATTTTTCTTGGCCGATTTTGTCTGAAGGATTTTTTTCCCAAACTTCTACGATTATTAGTTCCTGAGATACGGTACCTCGTCACCCTTATTGAATCACCCTGTACTAAGGGCTAGTGTAAATATTTAAAATTATAAAATAATACAAAGAATGTGATTGGCTAAATGGTTCTGACCAAAGCCAGGAAGGAGAAAAAAAACCTTCTCCTTTAAAAAAAAAAGTCTTTAAGTGGCTCACAGATTCTGTATACAACATTTGGTTAAGTTTCGCCCAAGGAATGAATTTTCATTTTTTGACCACCCCCTTTTGAATTTTTTAAACAGAATCACATCCCGTACAACGTTGCTCATAACAAAATTTGCCGTAGAGTTGATAGTTTAGGAATTATAATTTTAATAATTTATTATTTATTATTTGTATTTTATTTATTTTATTTACTTCTGTAATCCTTATTGGATTGATTATACAAAATCGGAAATTTTTTGATATGCTCCATGAGCACTTCTTCCATGTTCGACATGGCTGACAAGTTTTGGGAATTTATGTTTAGAGCTGACGCGTCAGCGAGCAAAGGTATCATCGCGACTCGTCACAACACGTCAGCCTAATGTGCACACTCTAATTAAAATATTTTTTGCACTCGTCAGCTGACGTGCTAACACGTGTCGTCAGCGTAGTTTGAATGCGGGCTTAAATGACAAGATTGAAATTATTTACATTTTTTTAAATTTTGTTAAATAAATGCATTATTTTAATATTCAGCTCCTGATGATGCAACTTGCACAACAAAGAGTCCTATTTGAATGCATAACCTACCTCTAGACAGGCGGCGCTGAGTCTTTACAATCAATGTCTGAGGGAAATATGCAAACACAGACACATATATGTATATGAACATGGAGAAATATCATTTTTTCTGATTGAACTTTGAGCTTTCATGCTTCATAACTTAAAAAAAAAATTAGAAAAATCAGAAAAAAATCGATTTATTATATGAAGAATTATCGAACTATTATTGTAGCTAACACGAAACACAATATATTATTTGTTATAAAATTCTTCCAGAACTTAAGTGACTTAATTTTTAAATTGAAAGGTTTTTATAGTCACAAACTAATAGAAGACAATAATTTTATTAAATTATTATTATTTATTTTATTAATTCGCTAAACAGTTTCGGTCACCACTGGTTGACCATCTTCAGTAGTACTAAAATTTGAAAGATGAAACATTTCGTCAATTTTTTAAAACAATTACAGAAGTTTGGATTCATAAATACAATTTCGTTCAAGATCTGGAAATTGTCACTTTCTATACAAACAACTTTTTTAATTATATTTTTGGAGTTTTATTTAATACTCTATATATATTTCGGTTTTTTTGCCCATCATCAGGAGTTAGTCTTTTGTAAACTCAAACTCCTGATGATGAGGCAAAAAAACCCGAAACACATATAGAGTATTAAATAAAACTCCAAAAATATAATTTAAAAAATTGGTTGTCTGTAAAGTCGGTTTACTGACGATAGTTGAACGTGACAACGTCATAGAAAATACCATTCCATCAGTATTTTCTTATGACGTTGTCACGTTCAACTATCGTCAGTAAACCGACTTTAGATTTTTTACACAATTCAAAGATTAAGAATTAATTAAGTTATAAAACAAATAAAAAAATTTAAATATATATTATAGAAATACCAAAAATATAGTTTTTAAATCAGGTACGATTGTAAGAAAAAGTTGAAAACGATTAATTATATTTAATATCCTTGAAAATGGGTTAACTTGTTAAAAAATATTCTTTTCGATTTACTTTTGTCTACATAACTCTTTTTTTTTTTTTTTTTTTTTTTGTTATATAGTGTAATTTAAATTTTAAAATGCTTTTAATTAGTAATACTATATGGTTTTCCATTGGGAGATTATTAAAAATATGTGTTATTTAATGAATGGTGTAAAATATTCAAGTGTAATTCATTAAAGTCCATCATTAAAAAATTAGTCAAATATATTTCATACATTTTCCTCCACTGTCATTTAACGCCTCTAGAATAATTGATTCGCCTTTCCTCCACACACTTTTAATAAAAAACAAAAAATATATAAAGAAAATCAAACTTGTTTTTTATCACTGTTAATAATAAAAAGAAATGTCTTCAACGATGGCGTCTCAAGGGGAAATGCCTGTCTTGGCTGAGACACCCCCACTCCTGCTTTTCTAGCATAGCTGTTCCTCCTTAGCCCCTTGCCTCGTTCCGCGCTCTCGCTTGCACTTCAAGCCTTAAATGGAACGCCCTCAGATGAGTCATGTTTTTTCGAGAGTGCAGCCGGCTTCATCGATTTATAACACGTTGTCACGTCAAAAAGTTGTTTGTATGGAAAGTGACAATTTCCAGATCTTGAACGAAATTGTATTTATGAATCCAAACTTCTGTAATTGTTTTAAAAAAATTGACGAAATGTTTCATCTTTAAAATTTTAGTACTACTGAAGATGGTCAACCAGTGGTGACCGAAACTGTTTAGCGAATTAATAAAATAAATATTAATAATTTATTGTAGGAGACAATAAAAGAGTGTGTCTTCTGCTGGAATTATAACACTCTTTTATTGTCTCCTTCAATATATAAAAATTCTGCTACTCTCGGCAAAAACTTTCAATTTAATTAATAATTTAATAAAATTATTGTCTTCTATTAGTTTGTGACTATAAAAACCTTTTCAAATAACAATATATTATATATACATATATTTTGTTTTCTCGGATTCACTCATTAGCCATTTTACGATACTATATATTTTAGTTTATTCTCTAATATGTAGGGATGGGATTAAAGTCGGATTGCCGAGAGTCAGGCTTGAAGCCGGGCTAGCTTGATTATGAGGCATGTACTTTACCCACTCGACCAACCCGATCCTCATATTATATATTTATATTAATAAACTGTACTTTTTGTCAAGTTTCAGGTTTCGAACTTAAAAAGAATATAAAAATCTCCAGAATGTGTTAAAAGCGTACAGAGTTATGAAAATGTTCACCATTTTATATGTGGATATATATTAACTAATTAATTCTAATTAGGTTTCTATGGCAACAATAAATTTAATTATTATTATTGATGTAGAAAATAAACAAACATGTTCTTCGTTCTAACTAATATGTGTACTTCATAATTTATTTGTAATATATTAAATATTAAAAAGTAAATCATATGTATAATTATTTATTTTATATAATATATGTTATGGCCTCGTGAGTGCTGAGTGCTTTGTGGTGCGTGTCCGCGCCCCCCACCAAGTCGGTGGGGTCCTAACAATGTTGCGTGTGTGCAGGGCGTTGTTTGTGCCCTGATGGAAAGCCGGGCTGGGCGCCATCCGCTTTGTTAGCGGGGGAGGGGCTACTAGTTGGCGGTTGGCCCCTCCAATCGGATGCTTCGATGCTCGACGTTCGATGCTCAGCCGAGATCGAGTTGCTTCACTTATAGCATGACTGAAACATTATCAGTCATGCAAAAGTGTCGCAACGATCTGACTGAGTCATCTAGCGGCCGTGTCTAAAGGCTCGTAGCCAAAGCAACAGCGGGCCGCTACATCACACCCTTTCTTTCCTTTGTTTGGTGATTGCCTTACCGACCTAGTCGGGGTGGGCTCTATCCACCTAGCTGGTGGGTCAAGAACTGCTTGCTTAGCAATCACGTCGGGGTCACCAGATTGTTAGGGCGCTCGTGAGTGCTGAGTGCTGTGTGGTGCGTGTCCGCGCCTCCCACCAAGTCGATGGGGTCCCAACAATCTGATGTGTGCTGGGGGATGTTCATCCCCTGATGGAAAGCCGGGCTGGGCGCCATCCGCTTTGTTAGCGGGGGAGTGGCTACTAGTTGGCGGTTGGCCCCTCCTTCCATTCGATTGCTTGATGCGATCGATTCGATGCTCGATCGATGATTCGACGTTCGATTGATCCGATCGATGCTCGATGCTCAGCCGAGATCGAGTTGCTCCACTTATAGCATGACTGGAACATTATCAGTCATGCAAAAGTGTCGCAACGATCCGACTGAGTCATCTAGCGGCCGTGTCTAAAGGCTCATAGCCAAAGCAACAGCGGGCCGCTACAATATATATATATAAATGGATGTTATTCAACAAATGCTTCTTTGAAATTTATCTCCTTTGGAGATTTCTATTATTTCAAATGAGTAATTTGCTCTTCAAAGGAAATAAACTCCTCTCTCTATCTTTCCGCCTGGAGATCATTTTCATTTCATTAAATCCTCTTTTCATTATTTTTATAATCTCATAATACAGAAGGATAATACGATTTTTATTCATTCAAAAGTTGAAAAAATCCCGTTGCATATCTAAAATCTAAATGTTAAAGAAAAAAAACAACGCGAAATATATAATAAAAAGTTTGGTATATATTATATATAATTAAATAAAGATATAAAGATTTTATAATACTATTTTTTTTAATTCTCATCCATTTTTTTAATATTAATATTTACTTCGTAAACTCGCTTTTTTATTGTTTAAGCTCCGAAAAAATTCTTTATCTCTGAATATCTTTAACAACAAAAATAAATAAAATACATTTCGGGGATAATTTTATTTTACGGCTTTACAGTATTCAAATGGCTAAAATACTGGAATAAAGGGGTGGATTTCAAATCGAGGGACATTGACACCATCCTTGCATCCATCCATCCAGCCATCCGCCCTCTGTCATACTTTCTCCACGCCTTCTAATCCTCTTCCCTCATGCATGAGAATCGTTTGTGTTGCGGCTTAATTCGTTGTTTTCAAAAGATCGATATAATATGCTTGTTTGTCATTTTATAAAAATCATCCACTCAGACATTTTGTTCTGTTTTCATCCTCTTTTTTACTTTATCCAATGCGAAGCATGGGAGAAAGTATTGCAATAGGTCGCGCGGCAAGCGCCACTTAAACGGGTCCTCAGGTAAAGACTACGGAACCCATGAACTCAATTAAGTTCACAAATTGAAGTATTCAATGAGATTGAATTTTAGCACGTGGCGGTTTTGCCAAAAGTTACCTGGAATCTCGTTGAAAGGCCAAAAAGTGCCATTTTTTTGGAAGTGCGTGGGGATGGATGGATGGATGGATGGATGGATGGATGGATGTATGTGTGTGTGTTATCGTTTTTTTCGTCCACGATTTTTTCCACACCTTTGCACCGATTGAAATGAAATTGAAAACCTACCATCATTTTAACAAAATGAAGCGCTGATTAGTTTTTGGTACATATCGGCCCACAAACATTAGTATTATAAAACATTATTTATTTCAGTATTTTTTTAGTTTTTTCTAAATATCTTTAAAATGACTTAACCAATTTTGATGAAATTTAATATCCTAATTAAGTACCTTGGGGCCGACAAAAAAGGTTAAATAAAGTTTTTAGTAAAATTATATTTTAAAGTACTTTACTCTAAAGTAAGATTTTTGAATTCTTTAAAATTTATTCATTTGATCTGTTTATGGTAATATAGGATTCATTTAACCTAACTAAGTAAGAGTGGATAGGCTTTTCTCTGTGAAATGCTAAAAATTTGGGAGGAAAATTTATAAGTAACCATAGCAACTGCGTTCTTTTCTTATCCGTTACCTTTATAGAGGAATCGACTTAAAACCAAAAATAGCGATTGATTCTCATCTAGTACTTGAGGAATAACCATTCTATATTGGATTTTTGACATTTCGGTTATTATTAGTAACCATTGCTGTAGACATGGAGGAATCGACTTAAAATCAAAAATAGCAATCGATTCTCATATAATACTCGAGGAATAACAATTTTACATTAGATTTTTGACGCTTTGATTATAATTGGTAACCATTGCTGAAGACATGGAGGAATCGGCTTAAAATCAAAAATAACGATCGATTCTTATCTAATACTAGAGGAATAACCTTATTGCATTCCATTTTTGATGTTTTGACTATTAATGGCAACCTCTATTGAAAACGTGGAAGAATCGACTTAAAATCAAAAATACTAAATTCTTTTTGATTTAAACTCGATTCTTCCACGTTTTCAGTAGAGGTTGCCATTAATAGTCAAAACATCAAAAATGGAATGCAATAAGGTTATTCCTCTAGTATTAGATAAGAATTGATCGTTATTTTTGATTTTAAGCCGTTTCCTCCATGTCTTCACCAATGGTTACCAATAATAATTGAAGCGTCAAAAATCTAATGTAGAATTGTTATTCCTCGAGTATTAGATGAGAATCGATGGCTATTTTTGATTTTAAGTCGATTCCTCCATGTCTTCAGCAATGGTTACTAATAATAACCGAAACTTCAAAAATCCAATGTAGAATGGTTATTCCTCGACTATTAAATGAGAATCGATCATTATTTTTGATTTAAAGTCAACATGAACTGCAAATTGCAAGTGATATCTGATTAATAATAAAGGAATAAACATATTATTTTTTTATTGTTAAAGGATAAATAATTAATATATCCAGTACACACCAAGCCAGCAAAACATATTAATATTTCAAATGAATTTGGATAAAGTTTAGCAACGATCCGTTGCAGTTTATTTATTTTTGTTCTTAGCTTTTTATCTAAATTTTTATTTATTCACGATCAACATGAGTCAAAATTTAGGATAATTTCGAATGAGGTGACCCTGTGAGTGAGTTGTTCACTCTTACATTAATAATGAACAAAACACCAAGTTGTCACGTTTCATGAACGACTGCATAAGATTTATATATAACGTACCATTACATGATCATACCATATAACCCCCTATTATATTAGTCTTGGCTGAATGAAACTACCGGCGAGAAGAGATTATTTTCTTGGAAGTTTTCTCTTGTTTCTCTAGGTAATACCATCATACTTGCTTGATAATTTTACCTTCAAAAGTAGTGTCATTTCCAAAAATTTAAGAGTCGGGGTGTCTGATATTAATGCTACGAGGCCCGTCCCATCTCAATTGGCCCACCAATATTTTTTCTTTTTAAATAAAATTATTATCAATTTATTTAAAAAGGGAAAATCAAACGCGGAAATTCGCGATCTAGTTAATTTATCAAAGTTTACTGTCAGAAATATTATTCGAGTTTATAAAACAATGGGTAAAATAGCTACAAAACCTCGGTATGCGTCGAAATCCAAAATATCAGATGCTGATAGACGGGCATTGAAGATTATTAGAAAACAGGCGTTCGAACTATGGTGAATTATCTGTTCTTTGGAGCGATGCTGTGGGGCGAAGTGTTTCAAGATCCACGTGCCATAGAGAAGCCCCTAAGTTAGGTTTTAAAACTTACAAGGTAATTTTATTGCAACTTATTCCAAAAATGTACATTAAAACAAAAGAAAAACCGGCTTAAATGGGCTAAAAGTCACATTAATTGGACGAGTGATGAATGGAATAGTGTCCATTGGAGTGATGAGTCTCGTTTTGAAGTTTGTGTTGGGGACAATCGAAGCAGAGTTATTCGTCAGAAAAATGAAGCTTTCAATTCAGATTGTTTAAAAAATAAAATAAAATTTCCTCCTTCAGTTATGGTATGGGGTTCAATGTCTGCTAGAGGTGTTGGAAAACTTCACTTCATTGATGGAATTGTAAACGCCAATAAATATTTAGAGATTTTAAAAAAATCTTACTTCCAACAATGCCAGATGCATTGTAGAATAATAATAATTTTGTGTTCCAACAAGACGAGGCGGCCTGCCATACATCAAGAAAATATTTAAAGTGCCTTTTGATCATAATGTTCCACTTTTGGAGTGGGTGGCAAACAGTCCCGACTTGTCACCAATAAAAACTCTTTGGCACACAATGAAAAAGCTATTACGAATACAACAAGCTAGAAACGTAGTCGAATTAAAACACAAACTTCAAAATATTTGGGATACTTTCACTCAAGATGAGTGTCAAAACTTAATAAGTACGTTGCGCAAAATAATTCAAGCCGTAATTAAAAACAAAGGCGACGTCACACAGTGGTAAAGGTTTTTGTATTTTGTATGTTTAACTTGTTTTTAACAATTAAAAAATAATTTTAAGTTAAATGTTACAATAAAATGTTTTAAATTGTTTAAAATGTTGTTCCAAATGATAATAAAAATAAATATTTAAATTAAATTTACCGTGAATTAGCATAATTTTATTTAAAAAGAAAAATTATTTGTGGGCCAATTGAGATGGGACGGGGCTCGTATAATAAATTAAGAAAAATTTTTTTTTATAACCATCGATCCTCCTTAAAATGAGCGATGCTTATATCAATTTATAAAAATCCTCTTCTCAGACAATATGTTTTATTTCATCCTATATTTTTATTTCCCAATTTCATTTATAATATCATTAGAAACGAGTTAAATTTGAAGGTTTATAATGGGAAATGAGGACAAGTTTTTATGTGTGACTTTTTTATTTATCAATCAACGTTTCGTCGACTTTACCGAATATTGAAGCCCGGAAGAAAGAAATCGGCAAAGTCGACGAAACGATGATTGATAAATAAAAAAGTCCCACATAAAAACTTGTCCTCATTTCCCATTATAAACCTTCAAATTAATAAACATTATGGATGAAAATGATAATAATAAACGAGTTAATTATAAATGTACCCGTATGTCTTTAAATATGTTTATAATGAAGCTTAGTATAATCATCACTAATGCAATAATTATATACCTAGGTAATTATTTTTTTAACTCCATTAAAAGTTCAATGGAACTCGCTGAATAATATCAAGGTTTTTTTTTTCGTTTTTTTTAAATAATGGATTAAATTACTTTCGTAATACAATTTACATGTTCAAATTTATCTTCATTAAATGATACAAGTGAAATTTTTCATACTTGAAAAGATAATATACGAATATACGCGACAAATAACATTAAAGAATAAAAGTAAAATATTAGAATTAGTCGGAGTAATTAATCATTTTTTTTATTTGTGTGTGTGTGTGTGAGAGAGAGAGAGAGAGAAAAAAAGTGACAATAGATTACTCCTTTTTTTCAGATAGCATCAAAGAAATCAGTCAAAACAGGTCTAAAGACTCTCTGAAAGACACTTGAGTTTATTTCAGTTAGGCATTAAATGATTTTTTGATTAATTATGCATATAAATATAATAATATTGTATAAATTGATACTTATCTTAGCAGTTTTATTAAAATCACACAAAATTAATTATAATTATTTATTGAACACGAACAAATAATACGATGATAAACTACGACGTTTCGATCGGATTATTCTGCGATCGTTCACAAGTATGAGCAATTGAGCATAGGGTGGTCCTTATTTTGGGTATTTTCGAATTTTTATGCTGCCCGAGGCTCATATAAAAAATAAGCTGACGTGTTCTGATGTGGCCATCCACTTGACTTTACCATACAACCTGGCCCTTAAAATTATTTATAATCATGTTAGTTTTTGCATTTTTATTGCAATACTGATTATGTATACAAAATTTGGTTGAGTTTGGTAAATGGCCAAGATTTTCATTTTTTGACACTACACCCCCCCCCCACCCTATTTCAGGTGGTTAGTTTTTGCATTTTTAGACTTCTGAGGGTCCACTGATTATGTATACAAAATTTGGTTGAGTTTGCTCAAACGGCTTAGGACCGGACTGAATGTGTCATCTGATTGGCCACCCCAGTCCCTCCATTTACGCGGTTATCTCTCCTATTGTTAGACTTCTGGTTCCACAGATCATGTATACTAATTTTGTTGACATACAACTGGCCCTTAGATTTTTAATTGTTAACCCCCCCCTCCCCCTCCTTAATTTTGGGTCGATATGCACCAAAATCTAATCAGCTCTTAATCTCAATGGACCAAAACTACGTGTGAAATTTGGTTTCGATATTCACACTAGTTTTTGAGCTAGCTTGTCCACAAAAACTTGATAACGCACAAAGTAACTAACAGACAGACTAAGGGCCAGTTGTATGTCAGTTGGTAAGCTCTTTTTAACTGTTGACAAATGGTAAATCCTTAGAATTCACCTTCGGGCACAAGGTGAATTCTAAGACAGACTAACAGACATTTTGACAAAACAATTATTATCTCGAAAAATATAATTTTTTCGATGTTTACTTATTAGAGCTTTTTTGTAGAGCGAAATGCCATGGTTTCGCTCAATTTTTTTTAATCAAAATAGTTTCAGCCGTTTTTGAGATATTTCGAAAAAAATAAGAAAAAAAACACTTTTTTCATGCACGATTACAATACTTGACTATACACTGTATGGCAAAGTAAAATTGACATTTCAATGCCGCTGTGCGGCTCAAGTTAAAATTAAGATAAAGACTTGAAATTTGAGGGATATTGTTATTTATTTCGAACCATTTGAGCCTCTGTCAGCGTAACAATTCGAAAATACCCAATTTAAAGACCAGCCTAATGTTGCATATACTCTCTTTGATGTCTTTTGATAAAATCAGCAATTTTACTAGTACCAACAAGAAAACATATTAATTGAAAAAAAAATGCATTTTCACTAATAATGGTTTGGAAATGGCTTCTCTCTCTCTCTTTCATGTGCTTTATCCAGCTGTTGTTCGATTCACAAATCGCTCTTAAGCCGAACTTCAATTAAACATTTTCTAAGCCTAAACATTTTTTGAATGATGAATGCACGGCTGAGAACTATCTACTCCCCTCTGCTGTCTGTCTATCTGTCATTTACTAAAAATATCCCTCTGTCTGATGATCAAATCAGGCTCTGATACTCGGACGGAGTACATGAAGTGGGGATTTGCTTTACATTTCAATAGAGGTGCACACCACTGGGTAGATGGCCAGAATAATTATTGAATTAGAAATAAGGACACCCGCCTAAAGCTCCCAATCTATTTCATGCCATCTGAAATTCTAATTAAATACTAGAATAGTGTGTGTTGTAATGGCATATATATTAAATCTGTATTTACAAATGTGGTCCGCATTGGGAGAATTAAAAAATAGCCACCCACATGACTTCACCATACACCTGACTCCTCTCATATTTGATAAAATAATTTATAATTATATAGGAAATGATTAGGATGATGAATAATTTTATTATGTTTGGCTCGAAGGGTTAGTTGGAAAGAGATTTGCCGGGCTTGGATGGGAGATAATCTTCAGAGATTATAATCTCTATTGGCGGCGTTAGAGCCAGTTAAAATATGCTTTATTAAATAATAATTTGCACTAGCCAGCTTCTCTTTGTTCATCACCAATATTTTATAATTGCCGTCTGGTTTTGATATAGATTGTAGATTAGTCTTCTCTCTCTGAATTTTATTCCGCCTGTTTTAATATTTTAAACACAATTGGGAAATTATGTTTAAAATATTAAAACGGGCGGGAATAAAATTCAGAGAGAAGACTAATCTAATCTATATCAAAACCAGATGCAATTATAAATATGGTGATGAACAAAGAGAAGCCAAAATAAAAAGGTGTAAGACAAGGATGTGTGCTGTCACCCATGATTTTCAACTTATACATAGAAGAAGCGATTAAAGAATTCAAAGACAAAATTGATACAGGTATTGAAATCCAAGGTCAAAAGATCGCTATGTTAAGATTTGCCGATGACATTGCCCTTCTAGGAAGCAATAAAAAAGAATTAGAGGACGCCCTGAATGGAATTAACCAAATCCTAATAGAAGAAATCAAAATGAAAATAAACAAGAATAAAACCAAGGTCCTAGTATGTACAAAAAAAGAACAAACGAGACAGGAATGCATCAAAATTAACCAAGAAAACCTAGAAGGAGTTAAGGAATTCCGCTACCTAGGAAGTAAAATAACATGGGATGGGAGGAGCAAAAACGAAATTAAATCAAGAATTGCCCAAGCAAAAATGGGGTTTGATTCAAAATAAAAACTACTATGCTCCTCCTCAATCAGCTTAGCAAACAGGAAGTTGCTATTGAAGACATATGTATGGAGCATAGCCATGTACGGGTGTGAAACCTGGACAATTGGAAAAGCGGAGAGAAAGAGATTGGAGGCTTTCGAAATGTGGTGCTACAGAAGAATGATGAATATCAAATGAATGGATAAAATTACAAATGAAGAAGTTCTTGGAAAAATCGGAGAAAGAAGAACCTTGTGGAAGAGTCTGAAGAAGAGAAGAGGTCAGATGATGGGGCACACACTGAGACATGGGGGACTGCTTAGGGATATCTTGGAGGGGAGGTGGGAAAGAAAAGGGGAAGGGGAAGACCCAGATTAGAATATTTCAACCAAATAATTGGGGATATGGGATGCCAGACATTTAGAGAGGTTAAACAGCTGGCGGAGGACAGAGTCGAGTGGAGACGGATTGTTGCATCAAACCAGTCTTAGGACTGTATACTCAATGATGATGAGGCAGTTAAAAAATGCTTTTCAAAATACGAACTTGCCATAGGCAATTGGAAACATGCTTTTAATGAAATAATGGCACAAGGCCCGCATTTATTGTTTCTTCGTTATAGAACGTGTATACAAATTACTTCTTAGACACAAACCGTTTCGTTCCAAGTCGTTCCAAGGTTATCAGTCACCCCGAGAGCTGCCTCATTCAATGAGTTTCAACAAGTGTCAACTCACACATGACAACCGAATGATAACAACTTAATTCGCTTAGAGGATCTGGCTTCTTTTATAACCCTTGCTCTAATTATCAATTAAGCTGATTGGTTAATTCTTCCCGCGTTTTAGGTGACGTAAGCATAATTTTTAGCGCGCTGGCTTTTTTATAAAAGGGGCGTGTCCCTGCTGCTCACCAGTTATTTCATCGAAGGATTCTGACGGGCAAATGTCTTTCTCAAGGCGAAAATGAATCTTTATTTTCAAAAGCATTCTACATTGAAAGGAGCGGAGAATAAAATCCCACAATTATTTAATCTTAAACTTATAAGCTAGATTTTTATTTCTATTTTAGTCATTTATTTCGAACTCACGCCACCTCTCTCTCTAAACTAATATAAACTGCCCCCTAGCTCAAATCCTCGGCACCACCTTGACCCTCCTCTCTTAATTTTGGCCCCATTAGCAATTAATAATATCTCCTTTTAATTATGAAATTATTTTATTAGAAATATCATCTTTCTTCGATTTTTATTTGAAAATATTTTTAACCCCCCCCCCCTTTCCCCTCTTTTGGGTCACTATCAATTTCACATAGTAAGTTTTTTTTCATAAGGTCGTGCATGTGAGAAATTTCGTCTTCTCATTAAAGGGTCTAAGGCTTTTTTTGTTAGTTTTATTTGTTAACCGACTTCAAAAAAAGGAGGAGACTATCAATTCAACGAAATGTCTTTTTTTGTGTTTGTCCATTGATTTCTCTTTTGCATTGGGTTCAGTATAGTTCCCGATTGGTCCCGTATAAATTTCATTGGTATTGGACCTTTTTTTGTTATGTATGTTCACGCATAACGTCTTTGTTCATGGACCGATTTCAATGATTCTTCTTTTATTGGAAAGGGAATACCTTAGGGGTGGTCCCGTATTAATTTGGTCAAGTTCTGATGATGTTTGTTTGTCGATTTCTCATTGGTAACCATTGTTGAAAAAAATTCTAACCCTTTGGGCAAACTCAACCAAATTTTGTATACATAATCTGTGAGCCCGTTTTTTTTAGTAAGAACGGGTTCTTATTGCAATATATATACTATATAGAATCGGTTTCCCGAAAACTGCTCTAACGATTTCGCTAAAAATTGGTGAACTTATCAAATCTCATGAGTTATTAGTCGTGTATAAATTTTAATCCGATTGAAAAAAAGGAAGGGGGTGTACATTAGTCATGTCGCAAATATTTTAATCGTTCATATCTCGTCTTCGGTAAGTCGCAGAGCCTTGAAATTTAAAACTTAAGCTATTTAGGGCCGGTTGTATGTAGCAGAGTAAGAAGCATTACTAACTCCAGGGTAGATGATAAATGGAGGGGCTGGGATGGCCAATCCCTCCATTTACCAGCTACCCTTCGTTAGTGGTAAAAGCATCTACTTTGCTACATACAACCGGCCCTTAGAGGCAAAAAGTTACCGAGCATCGCATCGTATGTATAAATGCTAACACAATTATCGCAAAGTACTAGAAAAAAATCAGGTGATTTTTTACTGAACTCATGTGGGTCACTTTAAATTACCATATGGGTCACTGGGTGAACCGCGGGCCATAGGTTATGGACGCCTGATTTAGATTGTTGGCTTCCCATTTAATTAGACGAATAATGTTACTTAAACTTTGAATGAATGAAATAGTAAGAATAATCCTTTTTATTTTTGGAATGTATATATTTTTGAACATCTTTAGCCAAATTTCAGAGACAGTTTTCTCCTGAGGGGGGGGGGGGAGGGGGGTTGAAATTTAACTTGTCAACATGCTGGCTGTTTGCCCAGGACTTGGCTCAAACCGCCCCCTCGCCCACATGTCTCGAGGGACACAGCAAGGACATTTCCATGGAGGAGTCTCTAATTGAAGCTGTTCGAAGCCGTTTGTCATTGAAATGAATGCCCGGGACTCTACTCTACTCTGATATTTCCACGAATAAATAATAGCCAAGGTGTGTGCGCGCTTTCGAATGAAAGAATTTCGCACTCCCTGTACTTCAAAATACATTGGAAGTTGGATATTTATTTTATTTTAGTAGTATAACGACACTGAAAATGGGTTAGGGGGAAAGAAAGAAAAGAGTCTAGAAAAATTTATGCATGCTTTTATTAAAGCGAGAGTGAGGAAGATTTTTCTTCACCTTTTTATCTTCCTTTCTCATTGTTATTATTACTGCTATTTCACAAATCTTTTTTTTTCTTACCATACGCAGAGAATGGAGAAGAATTACAGCTTTTAAGTTAAAAATGGATTCAATTTTATTTATAGCATATATATATTAAATTATCAATTGTTCAGCGGAAAGGGAATAATAATACTAAGTGTTATATTAAATAGCGACGTTTTGCTGTTTTATTACAGCTTCTTCATCTATATATAAATAAAAATGTACTGTTAAGCTTAAGTGATACGTTGAAGGATCTTCACCGATTTATTTGAAATTTTCGCACAACATTCCATTCAAATACATGAGTGTTTTTATAGATATCACAACTGTGGCATGCAAAAAATATTTTTTTCAAGGAAACAACGCCAGTGCCTCTCTGGGGGTAAAAGCAAACAAACAAGATGGCCAATAATAGCTTTTTGGAAATCTTTCAACTCTCAATATTATTTTTGGTTAAGGGAACAATTTTGACAAGTAATATATAATTCATTTACTGTTTTAATACCTATTCTATAATTATTTGCATTTTCAATTTATTTTCAAAACTATTATTATTTTTTAAATATATTTAAATTTTTGATCAAATCAATAGTCAGTCACAGCAACGCGTGGTCGGGTCAGCTATTATTTATATAAATTTTAACCATAAAACGAGACGCTCCCCGCCAGGGGCTAGGTGACGCCGGGCAGAAGACCCAGGCGTCAACTACTAGGTGTGCCGGTTAATAATGTCCTTTTTTCGGCATGAGGAAAACACAAATTTTTTCAGAACTGGCAAAAGTGGTTTATTCAAAGTATGCACCATCGGATTCTACACATTTTGACCAACGATCCGGCAAATTGTGTATCCCCTCCCAGTAGAATTTCTCCCCTTTCGAGGCGAGCCAAGATTAGAGCCATTTTGCCACTTCTTCGTAATTAGCAAAGTGCTGGTCAGCCAATCCGTGTGCCGTTGACCTAAAGAGGTGCTAATCCGATGGAGCGAGGTCTGGAGAGTAGGGCGGGTGGGGTAGGGCCTCCCATTCGAGCGCTTTGATGGTTTATTTCCTCGATTTGGCGGTGTTCCACGAAGCGTTGTCGTGGAGCAAAATGACACGTCCATGTCTTCGAGCCCATTGCGGCCGGTTTTCGATCAATGCATGATTCAAATTGATCAATTGTTGTCTGTAGCGCATTCCTTGCGATTGAGCGATTCGCGGATCTTCTGCCAGCAAGTCCTCCAGGTCAGCATCCTCAAACTTTTTCGGCTGTCCAGGCCGCTCCTTGTCGTTCACATCAAAATCACCACTTCGAAACCGTCCAAACCAGCGTTGGCAGATTTTTCAGATGGAGCATGGTCCCCATAAACTCCCCGAGAATACGAGCCGTTTCCGCAGCCGATTTCTTCATTAAAAATAGTGCAACATCACCTTCCGCAAATGCTCTTTTTCGGCACAAAATCCGCCATTTTTACAAACCAATATCTCTACACAAATGAACCGAATGTTGACATTGTTATATGCCGTTTGAAAGGTGATTACCAACACTATAAAACCAAAAAAATATTTGGATGAGTTTGGTGGAAAAATACCGAAATGCCATCTGTTAGAAAAAGGGACATTATTAACCGGCACACCTAGTAGTGCTCTATAAAGAAATACATACATTCAAATTACTTATACTCTCTTGGAATGTATTTGTTTCTTTATAGAGTCTGAAGAAACTGTAATGAAACAGCGAAACGTCGCTATTGATTGTTTAATATTAACACTTGTATTATTATGAAAGATTTCAAATTGCCGATAGTAATATATTTAAATTTTCTTAGTTAGATCCGATGGGATAGATTATTTTAATTATCTCAGAGGGGTTGTTTTTCATCCCCTCGAAATTCGAAACACTCACAGCTTTATTTAAACTATATGGGATGGCTATGTGTTTAAATTTAGAATCACTAGACCGCGAAATTTCAGAAATGAAGATTTAAATCTTTGAGTAAAATGTTTAACGCGTTTACACATGTCAGAAGGGTTCTCACCTCACAGGATAGCCAAATGGCCCGGATTGCTGTTACTGGGACTAGGGTTCGATTCCCGAGGTGGTGAAAAACAACCCTTCTGACATATAATTAAAAATAATCCATTCCATCGGATCTAATAGATGACACTCTCTAATGATATTCTAAGGAAATTTAAATATATTAGATATCTATCGTCAATTTGAAGTCTTTCATAATAATACAAGTGTTATGTCGAACAATGAATAGTGATGTTATGCTCTTTTAATACAGCTTCCTCAGGATCTATAAAGAAAGAAATACGTTCAAAAAGAGTATAAGTAGTTTGAATGTATATGTTTCTTTATAGAGCCTAAAGCTTGTAATAAAACAGCGAAACGTCCGCTATTGATCGTTGTATTATTGTTCCTTTTCTCACTGAAAAAAATTGATATATTTAATACTTGTTATGGAGCTGAATAACGAAAAAATAAAAATAAACTGCAACGGATCGTTCTAAACTTTATCCAAATTCATTTTGAAACTATTAATATGTTCTTAGAGTAAAGTACTTCAGAAATACAATTTTACTAAAAACTTTATTTAAACCTTTTTTGTGGTCCTCAAGGTACTTAATTAGGATATTAAATTTCATCAAAATTGGTTAAGTCATTTTCAAGATATTTAGAAAAAACTAAAAAAAGTACTGAAATAAAGTACTAATGTTTGTGGGCCGATATGTACCAAAAACTAATCAGCGCTTCATTTTGTTAAAATACTGGTAGGTTTTCAATTTCAATTCAATCGGTGCAACGGTGTGGAAAAAATTCGTGGACGAAAAAACGATAACACATCCATCCATCCATCCATCCATCCCACGCACTTCCAAAAAAATGGCACTTTTTGGCCTCTCGACGAGATTCCAGGTAATTTTTGGCAAAACCGTCACGTGCTAAATTCAATCTCATTGAATACTTCAATTTGTGACCTTAATTGAGTCTATGGGTTCCGTAGTCTTTACCTGAGGATCCCTTTGAAGTCGCGCTTGCCTCGGCGCTGATTCCAATACTTTCTCCCATGCTTCGCATTGGATAAAGTAAAAATTATATATTTGATTTGAGAAATTATTAATGATATTAATTTGACGATCTAATTGTTCCAAATTGAATTCGAAAAATATTTAATCGTTATCGTGCTAGTGGATTATGACATTATATGAAGCTTAAATCGACTCATTCATTTTCCGTGATGTTCACATGATAATAATATACAACACATATAAGAAATTGATGCATAAAATAATTACCTATTTCAAGTTGTAATTTTATTTGCTCTATAATTTTTTTATCAATTTTATTAAACCAATTATTTTACATGAATTAATGAATACATTGTATTTTGAGCTTCGACTTCGGAGATTACTTCTCCACCATCGACTGTCCTTGATCATCTTTTTAGTCCTTGTTTTTAATAAGAGGAAAAAACTAATTAAGTAAAAAAAAACCTATTTTCCAATAATTATTTCAATTCCATATTCGTTCCTTCCCTGTCTTTTCATTCACTTATTTGCTCTATGAATTTTATTAAACCAATTATTTTACATTAATTAATGTATACATTGTATTTTTTGCTTCGATTCCGGAGATTACTTCTCCACCATCGAGTGTCCTTATTTATCTTTAGTCCTTGTTTTTAATAAGAGGAAAAATCTAATTAGATAAAAAAAACTCTTTTCCGATAATTATTTCAATTCCATTATTCCCCAATCAAGTCGATTGGTTCAATCATCCCAATCATCATCTCCTCAGTATCCACTTATTTGCTCTATTATTTTTATTAAACCAATTATTTTACATTAATTAATGTATACCATGTATTTTAGCTTCGATTCCGGAGATTGCTTCTCCACCATCGAGTGTCCTTATTTATCTTTAGTCCTTGTTTTTAATAAGAGGAAAAATCTAATTAGATAAAAAAACCTCTTTTCCGATAATTATTTCAATTCCATTATTCCCCAATCAAGTCGATTGGTTCAATCATCCCAATCATCATCTCCTCAGTATCCACTTATTTGCTCTAATTAGAAATTGCGATTTTATCAATTGTATTATATTAAACTGTTTGTGGGTTTTAATAAGATTAATTTTTAAATTTGTAGAAAAATTCAATTAGTTTTCTTTATTGGAACTTGGAATAAGAATAGAAAAAAAATCCTCCTCCTTGGGACTAAAAGTTCACTTTTTATGAATAACGCTGGTTATTTAACCTCTCAGGAGTATACGTTTTAAATTTCAAGTCAATCGGTTAAGCTGGCAATCGGTGAACATAGAGATATAGAATTCCAAAACCATATAATATTATAGATAATTAATCTAACTTGATTTTCTCTAGAAATTTTTACGCACCTATCGACATTTGTCTTTTATATGAAAAAAAAATTGTTAAAACGTTATGAGATGTTATTGTGTATCAGATATCTAAATGTACTTTTAAAATCAATATATGGGGAATTCCACGTCAAAATCGGACGGTTTGAAAAATTTTAATTTTTGATTTCCTTCATTTTTTGACATTTTTTAGTAGCCATCAAAAAACTCTTCCTGGTAAATTTTGAAATTTTTTTTGATCATCTGGTTTAAAAAATATCGAATTTCGGTTTTTCGCTCATAACTTCTTCAAAAATAGTCCAAATTCAAATTTTTTTTTAATTTGAATTTTTTTTTACATACTTTTTGGAAAAAAATACAAAAAATTATTTAAAGTGTTTTTATATGCGATTTTTGAGTTTGAAAATTTTAATCTTGTTTTTGAAACTGTATGTACTCTTCGATTTTTTGATAATTTTTTATTTTAAACTTCTATTCATTCTACAAATTTTAAGACCGGGTTGATAGTGGTCCTATGATAATTACTATTTTTTCGTTTTCGATTTTTGATTTTGATTTTCTTTCAACAAACTAAAATACTAATTATTTATTTTAAACACCTGTTAACGATAAAAATCAATTCAAAATAACTAAAAAAAAATGAACTCAATACCAAAAAAGTGGTTTTAATAATGGTTAATAGCGAATAAAATTTTTTCGAAATTTTCAAAAATCGAAAAAAAATAGTAATTATCATAGGCCCACTATCAACCCGGTCTTAAAATTTGTAGAATGAATAGAAGTTTAAAATAAAAAATTATCAAAAAAATCGAAGAGTAGGTACATACAGTTTCAAAAACAAGATTAAAATTTTCAAACTCAAAAATCGCATATAAAAACACTTTAAATAATTTTTTGTATTTTTTTCTAAAAAGTATGTAAAAAAACAAAAATTTAAAAAAAAATTGAATTTGGACCATTTTTGAAGAAGTTATGAGCGAAAAACCGAAATTCGATATCTTTTAAACCGGTGATCAAAAAAATTCAAAATTTACCAGGAAGAGTTTTTTTGATGGATACTAAAAAATGTCAAAAAATGAAGAAATTAAAAATTAAAATTTTTCCAAACCGTCCGATTTGGCGTGTAATGGCCCATATATTGATTTTATTTTATAAGCACATTTAGAATTCTGATTCATAATAACATCTCATAACGTTTTTAACCAATTTTTTTTCAATAAAAAACGAATGTCGATAGGCGCGTTAAAATTTCTAGAAAAAAATCATAATATATTAATTATCTATTATATGGTTTTGGGATTCTATATCTCTATGTTCACCGACCTCCAGGTTAAACGGCTTAACCGATTGAATTGAAATTTGAAACATATACGCCTGAGGGCTCAAATAACCAGTGTGATTCAAATTTTATCTTTTTACAAAGAAAGCCCAGAAACAGAGACGGTGTAAATTAGGGGTGTTGCAAAATGAATAGAAAAGGCCAAAGGCGGGCTTTGCATCTGGTTTAAAATAATGTTCTTAGTCTTGTGAGAGCATCCGAATAATTAAATAAATAACTAGAACTTTTCCTATTTACTAATATAATCATTGGCGGTCGTTAGCCAGCCAGCCCGGTTTTCTTCTTAATTCTGAATGCAGAGCAACTTTTGCATGATGCTCTTTTTACATTTAGCAGAAGGAAAGCTTTCTAGACGGAAAGAACCAAGTTTGTCTCGTTTCTTGCACACGGTGTAACTGAAACTTTTCCTTCAATGAGTGGGTGGTAGCTGAGGGTTGGTGTAGGAGAATAACAGCCCCTGATATGAAAGAGGGTCGACAATCAGAAGAATATTGTCTCCAGCATATACTAGTATACTCCCTTTGAATGTCGCTAACGTGGATTTAATACCTGCATCAGTACTGTTCGTTCCATGCATCCATGCTGCGCTGCGGTGGATATTCCGGGTTTCCCCTACTCTTAGCAACTAAAAGGGCCCAGATGAGAGTAATGGCTTCGCTAACTGAAGTCCTCTTTCCACCACACCCTAAACATCCACAACAAACGGGAAAAAATGCGCCTTTAAGGAATTTATTTTATTCATAGTCTTTAAGTGTGAGTGTAAAAACCCGAAGTTACGCTTCAGTTATGAAATAATTAAAAAACAAACACTCTTTATTATTGCACCAATATTTTAGAAATATAATTTTTGAAGCGAAACTTCTTTACGTATCTGTCGTATCTGTTTGAATTTTTTAGTTACAATAAAGGGGAAATGACTCAATAGAAGGGAAATATAAATTACTAATGTAAATTTCCTAATTTTATTAAATTTTATTTGACATGAACAATTAGTTGGGTTTTAAAAATAATAATTTAAATTTTCTAATTTTATTTGACATGAACAATTAGTGGGTTGAAAAATAGGTAATAATTCGAATTTCCTAATTTTAATAAATTTTATTTGTAATCAGTAGAGATTGTGGTGTTGGTGCAAGGTGAAACATCTTTAATAAAGATAAGAGTAAATAGATATTTTATTTAATATGGATTTACTATGAGTTAAGGATACTGGGTCACTTATTTCACATTAAAATTAAAAAATTAAAAGATATAAGAAATTTTTTTTCTTTTTCAATATATATATTTCGGGCTATCAACCCATCTTCAGGAAATACAGAAGGCTAACTGATCCTGAAGATGGGTTGATCGAACTATATATTGAAAGAGAAAAAATTCTTATATCTTTTAATTTCATTTTAATGTGAAATCAACGACCCCGTAACTCATAGTAAATCCATATTAAATAAAATATCTATTTACTCTTATCTTCAATTTTATTGTCTCATGAGACTATTACTTAGTGGGTTTTTAAAATTAAAGTTTCACTTTCCCCTTGAGCTTATGTGGATGAGGAGTTCATACATATTTTTTGCACGGGGGAAAAAAAAGTTTTTTTCTTATGTGGCTTCGAAATGAATTTGAAATAAAGAGAAGAAACTGAATTTAAAATAAAAAAAAAAAATTGAATTTGAAAAGCAATAACTTTACAAAATTTTCATTTATCGGTATTGAAACTTATGTGGCCTCCTCTGTTACTTCTATTTTAAATGTGACCTCTCAGGGTAAAAAAGGTTCCCCCACCCCTGCTATACTTTTGGAGAAAAAAATATTTTTGCCAGAGTTTTGTTTTAAAAAAAATTTGATCCAGCTCACTTTGAATCATTTTTAATGTAAAAAAAGTCCAGTAAACAAACATGACAAGTTATTTAAAAAATTGGCCCATTTATTCAAAGTTTCAAAATGGACAGTACTTTGTACTTCCTTCTTTTGAAAAAAAGAATTATTTGTATTTTTTTTGGCAAAATTAGCTAATTAAAAACATATTTTGATAGTGTTTTTTATTTAATATGTTAAACAGGAATTTTAATAATATGTTAGACAGGAATGCATCAAAATTAACCAAGAAAACCTTGAAGGAGTTAAGGAATTCTGCTATCTAGGAAGTAAAATAACATGGGATGGGAGGATCGAAAACGAAATTAAATCAAGAATTGCCCAAGCAAAAATGGGGTTTAATTCAAAATAAAAACTACTATGCTCCTCCTCAATCAGCTTAGAAAACAGGAAGTTGCTATTGAAGACATATGTATGGAGCATAGCCATGTACGGGTGTGAAACCTGGACAATTAGAAAAGCGGAGAGAAAGAGATTAGAGGCTTTCGAAATGTGGTGCTACAGAAGAATGATGAATATCAAATGGATGGATAAAATTACAGATGAAGAAGTTCTTGGAAGAATCGGAGAAAGAAAAACCTTGTGGAAGAGTCTGAAGAAGAGAAGAGGTCAGATGATGGGGCACACACTGAGACATGGGGGACTGCTTAGGGATATCTTGGAGGGGGAGGTGGGAAAGAAAAGGGGAAGGGGGAGGCCCAGATTAGAATATTTCAACCAAATAATTGGGGATATGGGATGCCAGACATTTAGAGAGGTCAAACAGCTGGCGGGGGACAGAGTCGAGTGGAGACGGATTGTTGCATCAAACCAGTCTTAGGACTGTATACTCAATGATGATGGATGTTAAACAATTATGTCTCATCTTGATTGAACTAATCTTTTGGCTATCAATGGCATTATTAATGTCTTTAATAGCCAAAGATTAGTTCAATCAAGATGGGACATAATTGATTAACATGTTAATCGAAATATGTTCACGGTTTATCGTTGTGATACGGAACACCATGTATACATATATAAAAATCTGGCTTATGTGTATCTTTGTCTTACCTCGTATTATAATTTGTTTTATTATTATAAGAATTTTCTTTCAAATAAACACAAAATATAACTTGTAAAAACTCCATTTCTCTTTATATTTTCTCTCCTATATTTTAAAGAGAACAAACGAGTGCAAGTGTAGTGGGCCAGTCGTTTTTCTTTCTTAGTAAATCCTAAGACACGATCTTGTTTTATTTATAAAGCAGGCAGGCGGGAGGGGGGGGGGACCCTGTTAACTTATTAACCAATGTAGCGGTGTATCCGCTTTATTTCGGTTCATAATTCAGAGCGCTATTTAATTGTAGAATAATCGTTGAAAGGTCGTAAAAAGGAGATTTTTGGAAGATTGGAGGTGGGCTCAGCCAGCTCTTGGCACACACAACCATTTCTACTTTTCCAAGAGCCCAATTTATGACGCGAATAAAAGCTATAATACTGCGCTAAGTGCGAATTAACTGCAGAGATAACTCTTTTTTGTGCGAGTACCCTTTTATTTCCTTTGAAAAGAAATTTAAATTCTAATCTTTTTTTATTACTTTCTTTAATCTATCCCAATACAATTCGGCTTTCATAAATATAATAAGTTTTGTTTGAATTTAAATAAAAAATAAAAAAAAATGTTTTTTATGCTTTCGATTAACTTCAATTCTATCTAGATTTTCTTGGATTTTGTTAAAAAGATTTTTTTTTCGCTTGAAATTAGCCGAACCAATATCACTAGAGAGAAAAATCATTGAAAAATAATTGAATTGAATTGAAAATCCTTTTTTTTTTTTTTACTTAGAAAAAATAAAAATTCATGTCAAAACCTCCTTGAATTTAAGGATTCTTACAAGGGTATTTATATATCATTTATTTTTATAAAATGTAACTAGAAAAAACTGAATAGATGGCAATTTAAATATAAACGAGCCTTTCGAAAAAATTATTTTACATTTAAGAAGAAAACACACTTTATATTTTTAAATATATTAATAACTAGCTGCAAGGCACGCCCCCTGGACCCCCAGCCCTCGGGACTCCCCCACCACCACCACCACACCCCCGAAACCCACCCAGCACCCCCGCACCATGCCCCCCGCCCCCACACCACCACCCCAACACTCCATTATCGACCCTAACTCACTACCCCCCCAGCACCCCCCACTCCGCACCCGTTCCCAACCCCCGCCCCCACACCACAACGCGCACCCCACCCACCTGGGATCCCGCACCCCATCTACGCCGTGCCCTCCAACCCTGCGCACCACACCGCCACCTAGCCCCCTGGACCCCACCCCCGCTATGCCCCTGAACTCCACCCCACACCACCCCTTCACCCCCACCCCTACTCCGCCTCACTCCTCACCCCACCCGCATTGCACCCCCACACCCAGTTTTTGCATTTCTAGCCTTCTAGTGACCCACAGATTATGTATACAAAATTTGGTTGAGTTTGGTCCAGGAGCAAGTTTTTTCATTTTTTCACCCCCCCCCCCCCATTTTGGGTGGTTAGTTTTTTTATTTCTCGCTCCCTAGAGGCCTACAGATTATGTATACAAAATTTGATTGAGTTTGCTCCAAGGGCAAGAATTTATATATTTTTCTCCTTCCCCCCTCTTTTTGGGTGGTTTTTGGAGGAATTTTTTTAAACAAAAGTTGTCAGAAATCACATCATCTACAACTTTGCTTATTATAAAATTTCCCGTAGAGTTAATAGTTTAAGAGTTATTTGATAATTTTCATTCGTGCACCCCCCCAAACCCCCTTTTGGGGTCAAAATATCAAAACGTTATATAGCTAAAAACGTAAGTTAGAAGACCTCTGATACAAATATGAAATTTCAGTTCAGTTCAGTTACCGAGCATCGCTCGCTGCCTCCAGGTACTATAATATTATGTTACATCGAACAATTCAAACACATTTGAGTAGGCTGTTTTCAACAGAATTTAATTGTTCACGAGGCCTACTGTCCGTTTATTTTAATTTTAGCAGACAAATTAATTTCGCATGGTATTATTTGTTTAATAATTTTATATAATAATGCGATAATGTTATCAATTTACAATAATTAGTTTTAATTTTTGATGCATTATATAATTATAATTCACCAGGCATCAAGTAATATGCAGACTTTTTTGAATAAATACAAGTACCAGGTGTACCGGAAAGTCATTACCGGTTTTTCTAACAGATGTCGCTAGGCTTAAGTATGCAATGTTATGATTTGACACATATCCATTTTATTCTACTGACATCAAGCTTCAAAGCTATACATGTTATATTTTGCGAAAGTAACACCTTCATAGATTTATACCTCTTTGAAAATGTCAAGTTTCATGCCTGAAAACGTGCATTTGCGGCACGCATTACTTTTCTTATTTAATCAAAAGAAAAAAGCCGCTGAAAGTCATCGTTTGCTGGTAGAAACTTACGGTGAGCATGCTTTAATCTTAAAAACATGTGAGGTGTGGTTTCGAAAATTCAAAAGTGGTGATTTCGATGTGCAAGATAAAGAACGTTCTGGTAGACCAAAAAAGTTTGAAGATGCGAAACTACAGGAGTTATTGGATGAAGACCCAACCCAAACTCAAAAACAATTGAAAAAACAATACACCGACAACAAATGATCAATTTGAACCACGCATTGATCGAAAAACGTCCAGAATGGGCCCGAAGACACGGTAAAGTGATTTTACAACACGATAACGCGCCGTCTCATAAAGCAAAACCAGTCAAGGAAGCGTTGAAAGCACTTGGGTGGGACATATTATCGCACCCGCAGTACTCTCCAGACCTTGCCCCGTCCTACTATCAACTTTTCGCATCGATGGGACACGCGCTTGCAGAGCAGCACTTCGCCAATTTCGAAGAAGTTAGAAAATGGCTCGATGAATGGTTTTGCTCAAAGGACAAACAGTTTTTTTGGGATGGCATCCATAAATTGCCAGAAAGATGGGCAAGATGTATAGAATCAAATGGCCAATACTTTGAATAAATAAATTTTCCATTTTCTTAAAAATTACGTAGTTTTTTTTTCGAAAAAACCGGTAATGACTTTCCGGTACACCTAGTATATAAAATGATATGTTAATCTGTGTGAAGGAAACAAGCAAGCGTGTCCAACATTGAGCAAGTTTAACTCGTCAGTGGAAAGAAAAAGAAATTTTATTAATAAGACTTGATTTGAAATTTTTTTAATATTAATTATTATATAACTTTTCAAGGATATACAGGGGTTGGACAAAATAATATGAACGCCTGACATTTAAACAATATTTATTTCGTTCATATTTTTTGTTCACCCCCTTATATATACAGGGAGTCCGGTATCACAATGATAAACCGTGAACAAGGGATAGGCCAGTTTATGATGGTCCAGAACCTAAATTTTTTTTTAATAAAACTCTCATAGTTTTCGAGTTATAGGCATTTTTTTGAAACTTGGTGAAAATCGCTACACTGCCCTAAATATCGAGATGCTATGGCTACAAATTTACATATTTTATTATTCTAATTACTTTCAGATTTATATTCTATAGAATATAATGGGGAAGTATTGCAATGGCCTGTCTGGGTCCTGATTTTTGTTACGCAATCCTTTGACCAGAATTCGAAATAAAACCATAAATTACTATATTTTTACTTATGGAAAGTGGTGTAGGTTTTAGGTGAAACATGATGTTAGTTAATAGAGTAAAGGGTGTGTAGTTTCACAGTGAATGAAATAAAACTCAAAGAGGTTTATACAAACTCAATATATTTCGGATTATTAGTCCATCATCAGGAGTTTACAAGTTAAAACTGTATAGAAGAATCTTAATGAAGATTGAATCGATCCCACAGCCACCTTTGGTTTTTAACCACATGTAAAAACCTTAAAATCTATCCAAATTATAAATATCACATTAATTAGATAGAATAAATTAGAGTTACACATTGAAATACTCATGATTATCAGACTCAATATATCTCGGATACTAGTATCATTAGAGTTTGTATAAACCTCCTTGAGTTTTATTTCATTCACTGTGAAACTACACACCCTTTACTCTATTAAATAAATTACTATACTTAGAGAAATAAAATATTTTTGCCGGACTTTTGTTTTAAAAAAATTTTGATAAGCTAATGTAAAAAAGTCTAGTAAATCTAGCAAGTTATTTAAAAAATTGGCCCATTTAGTGGAAATTTCAAAATGGTACAGCACTTAAGTACTTCCTTCTTTAGAAAAAAAAAATATTTGTATTTTGTTACTCTATTAGACTTTTTTATATTAACCCTAGGATGCATGACTGCCACGGTATACATATTTACATGGCATGGGTGAAATATACCCATTATGAGAAAACAATAAAACTAAATGAATGCACCAAATTTTAAACTAGAGAAGGTGAATTTGAATGTCACAAATTAGTTCGGGTACAAAATACCCATGTCATGTAAATAATGGAAAAAATAATAATATGTAAATATTTAAATAACCATAAATTTACGGTACACGTTAACACTTTTATTTCATTCATAACTAACCAATAGAGGAATTCATGACATTTGATTACATTTCTTACACATCTTATCAGTAAAAAACAGAATTTTATTACAAGGTGGGTATAAAAATACCCATGTCATGTAAATAATGAAAAAAATAATATGTAAATATTTAAATAACAATAAATTTACGGTACACGTTAACACTTTTATTTCATTCATAACTAACCAATAGAGGAATTCATGACATTTGATTACATTTCTTACACATTTTATCAGTAAAAAACAGAATTTTATTACAAGGTGGGTATAAAATACCCATGTTATGCATCCTAGGGTTAGCTGATCAAAATTTTTTAAAACATAAGTCCTACAAAAATATTTTTTTTCTCCAAAAGTATAGTACTTATTGTTTTATTTTGAATTCTGATCAATAGCAGGATTATTCAGGATTCCACAACAAAAATTAGAACAATAAAATTTGTAAATTTGTAGCCATAGCACCTTGTTATTTAGGACAGGCTAGCGATTTTCTACATCTTCAAAAAAATGCCTATAACTCGAAAACTATGAGACTTTTATTAAAAACAATTTTTATGTTCAGGATTTATGCCCTATCCCCTTTTTACGGTTTATCGTTGTGATACGGGACATCCTGTTTAGTATGAATAAATGAATTAAAAATAATTTCATATTGACAGAATTCGCGCAACCCTTGATTGACATATGGTGTGGTCTAAACTGGTAGATTAACCAAATAACATATTTATACAACTCTGAACACTCTAATTCCCATGTTTATGTATTTCCTGTTGAAATAGAAACATTTAAAACAAATATTTAAACATTTCCTAATAGTATTCCCTAAATGTAACTTCTTGTTAAATAATCTGCTCGCTCTTTAAATTGATCCCGGCCTCAAAAATCAAACTTCTCTGCCAGAGTCATTTTATATTTTCTCGAATGTTGCGTCTGCGGTTAGCTTAGCATATTTGTTCTTGTTATTGTTTCATTAAGAGAAACAAAATGTCTCTGCTCTGGAACGGTAGATATCCCTTGAATATATTCGGATTATTTTGCATTTTCATTGAAATTTACCCAACTTTCTAGAAGTGCGCGCGTTTAAGGTAAATTTTCATTAATAATTACCAAGAGAAATTTACAGGAAAGTAAAACATATACTGCTAACATCTCGGTTTATATTCTCTTTTACCGTGTTCCTGTTTTAATTTTTGTTTGATTGAGTTGGAATCCTCTCTCTGTATACAATACAGTTAGGTCGGAACTTGTTACTCTAAATTTCGGGAAAGGCTTACCTTGCTTTTATCTTGTTTTGTGTAGGCAAACAACACGGATCGCCCGGAATAGTGTGCCCTGTCAACTGTGCACCCTTCCGGTTCCATCACTTTCAATTAAAATAAAGAGGACAAATTCGATGGGGGAGTTTCAGGCGTGCTAATCACCTGGGGATAACACACGACCTTCCCGTAAACTAAATTCTATTAGCTAGGTATACAAAAACAAAAACAAAAAAAACAACAACAACTAATTTTATGTAAATAAAACACACAAATAAGAATACAGAATATTAGGAACTAAAATTGAATTTATATAATACCCCTAAAAAGTCCTCTAGTAAAAATAAGAACTGAAAAATCCAATAAAATACTATACAAAATTTAATTTTTCATAGAATTTATTGGTATTATTTAATAAAATAAATTTCGGGGACATCAATTTGATTACAATTAGCTAGAAATCTTGTAGCCGTTGAGGAATTTCATAGTCATCTTTAAATTACAATACTACGTTTACTTTACCATAACGACATTACTCAAATATTCCGATACCCCAAGAAATTTGGCCTAATATCGTATATGTGTGTACATAAGAATTGAAAAGTTCCGTTATTTTGTCATTGATCATATCATCAGAACTTGACCAAATTAATATGGGACCACCCCTAAGGTACCCACTTTCACATAAATAAACAATCATCGAAATCGGTCCACGTGGTAAAAAATTATCATTGAACAATGACAGTGCCTGGCATCTTATTGGCCATCCCAGTCCCTCCATTTATCATCTACCCTGTGTTAGTGGTAAAAAGCATTTACTTTGAGACATACAACCGGCCCTAAGAGTTTACCCCGAGCATCTTTTATGTGCTCATAATAATTGAAGAATTCCGTTATTTTATCATTGATCATATCATCAGAACTTGACCAAATTAATATGGGACCATCCCTAAGGTACCCACTTTCCAATAAAAAAACAATAATCAAAATCGATCTACGTGGTAAAAAATTATCGCTGAACATACATTAAAAAATAAATATTCCGACAAATTGAGAACCTCCTCCTTTTTTTTATTCTTCTTCTTCCGGATTTCTACGTCTGGCGACGCTTATCCGGTCCCAGTTTCCACGTTTTACGGTCCCAAACATCCACAATCTCGAAATTTCTGGAACTCATAGCCTCGTTCATCTCGTCCATCCAGGAGCGCCATGGTCGACCTCTTTTTCATCTTTCAGGGGGGATCCATTGTAGAACCTTTTTTTGGAATTCGTTCTTCGTCCATCCTTTTTACGTGTCCAAACTAAACTAATTGTTTTGTTTTTTTGGATTTGACAGAATCCTTATTTTTTTAAGATGGTTAAAAATTTTAATTCTGAATATCGATATCGAATATAGTTTTACAAAGATGTAAGAAGTAATCTGTTATAAAAGCAGATCTTCTGAAATGACTTGAAATTTTAACTAAACCTGACACATTTAGGGGCGGGGAGGGCGGGGGTCTGGGGCCCCTTAGCGACTGAACTACTGGCAGAACTGTCTTTTGTATAAAATAGTAAATATTGTCATTGGGAATGTCGTCCTGAAATCAAATTTAACCATTCTGAAACGACTTGATTTTACAATATTTTTGACATCTTTATTAATCATTTACCACCGAGGGGTGAACCGCAATTGGAATTAGGTGTACACGTCTTTGGAATTATGTGGAATTATTTTGGAATTCATTAGATAATGCCCCTTCATCTATTGTCTTATACTTTTTTTTATGAAAATGATGAGAGAAGGAGTTACACCAAAAAGGTGCAACCCCTAAAGGCTTGGGTTGGCCCCTACATCGTGAAAATAAGAAGAAAGAATTTTATGTGCTGGGCGGGGGTCGAAGGTATCTGTGGATACGGGTCTTAAATAGCTGAAGGTTATATGTCGCGGGAAAGATGGTGGCAGGGAGTGAGTTCCAGTCTCTGGAGGTCATAGGGATAAAAGAGTTGGCGAAAGCGCTTGTTCGACTTTTTACCAATTTGACAGCGAAGGGGTGCTGGGCGTTCGAAAACCGCGTGTTTCTCGAAAAGAGGGCTTTAGGGGGGGATAATTGATTTCAGCTCGACTGAACAGACGTGATAGTATATGTAGTACAGGGAAAGGTCAGAAACGGTTCTTCGATGAGCCAGGGAGTCTAGTGAGTTGGTTAGAGCCGGGTCTCCTATTAGTTTAATTGCTCGCTTCTGAATTGCATCCAATGTAGCAAGAGAATGCTTGGAGGCACCCCTCCACAGATGAGAGCCAAATTCGAGATAGGGACGAATTTGAGCCTTATACAGTATAAGGAAATGAAAGTGGAAGTGGAAGTAGGTGTACACGATATTAGGTCACGGCTCATCCCTCGTTTACCCATAAAAACGAATGGATTCGGCCAGTAAGAATTTCACTTTCGGGATGTGTGCTGATCACACTACAGTATGAGATATGTTATTTGCATTCTGAAATACTCGTCCAAAATGTTCACTAGACTATTAATAAATCTTCCAGATCGTCAAATTCACCCGCCCAAACTAGAAAAATGCCTTTATAACTTGTTTAAATAAATATATTATACATATTTATATCCAGCTAAGTGTTTGCAAACCTAATTTTATTTCATTATCAGTCATTGTCGTCAAACAAAATAAAAAATGAAAAAAAAAAACGTTTTTTTTTATTCGTGACTTTGAAAAATGATGGGTGGAACGTGTCCTTTTCTTTTTTTTTAATTCCGCAGCCCACCTTCTTTCAGACCATAGGATAACTTATTTTCTTCTCCCTTCTTCAGTTAAAAAAAATGGTGAAGTGTCCAGAGGCCAGTCGTCTAGGGGTGCGAATGAAAGAGAATAAAATAGCCATTAAAGAAGGCCGGCGAGACTCTGAATAGAAGAACGTTTCGGGTCTGAAGAACAGCAATCATAGTGAACAACTGGACCCGAAGATAAAAGACCACAAGGGGAGAGGTGGGGGGGGGGAGATATCAAGTGAAGTTTCTCCAAGTATTAAGCCCACGGACAGACTCTGATCCTGGGAAAAGTTTTCATTAAGTGCGTTTGTGTTTGTAATAATAACGCGATGGCTGGCTGGCTATTGTGCTCGAGGGCTTATAACGCGATACATGCCGGCTGGTGGCCGTTAACGATGTCGGACGCTTCTTTCTTTCGGCCCTTGAACCTCGAGACAGCCCTTTTAGCTAGCCATTGATCGAAAGCACAGAGGATAATTAAACAAAAAGCCCACCAGTGTTGAAAGATATCACGCGCAAGGAATTAAAGGATTTAAAAGTGATTATTATATACTTTAACAATTCGGAGCAGAAAGTTCAGTAGAATATAAACATATATGGGAATGGCTTATTGTTCAATAAAATCTGCTATCAATTTAATCTTGAAATATCTAAAAAGAATCAAATTAAAAATTATTAGTAAATGTGACCTTCTCCGAGAAAAGGGACCTAGTGAGTGAAAATGAAGTTTTGAGAAAAACGCATTTAAAGTTTCATAACGCATTATCACTTTGAATACACCTTCAGTTGGGAGATGCGATTTGGTATGGTTAGTTATGATTGGGTGCCGACTTTGGTGACGTCATGCCTATGTGGTAACGTATTTTTTGTAAAAATAACTATAAGAAAGGAAAAGAATAAAGTGACGCTTCAGTCTTGTGCCAACTGTATAACGAGTGTTATCAATATCTCAAAAGTTGTTTCGCAATTTTGGTTCTTTTTGTAATTTTGTTACTAAGCTGATGTTAATTTGAAGTAATTTTTATAAAAATGGATATTTCTGACAGTTTTGATGATGATTTAAAAAAGACTAGACTCGGTTTATGGCGATGATGAGATCGATATGACGTTATCTGAAAGTGTCGGTGCTAATACTTCGGGGCTAACTGAAAATCAAAGTTTTTCGAAGACTGACAAAAAAAAAAACAATTTAAAACAAAAAAATCAAAAAAAATAAAATTTTTACTTCATATTCGGACTTTTCCATATCAAATTCAGGATTTTTAAAGTCAAAATCAGACTTTTCAAATCAAATTCAGAATTTATTAATTCAAAAAATAGAAAAAAGTTATAGTTAAGAAAATGTTTTAATTTAATTAAAATCCCAGGAAATTTTTTTCAGGTAAAAAGCTAAAATTTGGTGCATTGTAAGATATTTGTTAACCAATTTTCAGCTCATTAGTTAAAACTATTCCAAAATGACTATTTATATTCTCGGAAAACGTTTTCAGCTAAATAGCTAAAATGTGGAGCATTCTAAGATATTTGAGTACCAATTTTCAGCTCATCAACTAAAACCTTTCAAGATTAGCATTTTATACTCTCAGAAAACGTTTTCAGGTAAAAAAACTATAATTTAATATTTAAAATATGCATGGTTTTAGAGAAATTTTGAAATTGATTTGAAAAAGTCTGATTTTGATTTTCAAAATCCCGAATTTGATATGGAAAAGTCTGAATTTGAAGTTAAAAACCTATATATCCACCATAACACTGCTCAACAAACATATTTATCCTTAAATCTAACAATGGATACTAGTAGAGCTTACAATATATCCAATGATATATTGTAATAAGAAATTGCAAAGAGAGGCAGATTAGAGAAAAAGAAGGATAAAAATAATATTTGTTTAAATATAGTTAAATATAAAAATTTCATTAAAAATAAATAGTATAAATCAATATAATTTTTTTAATAAAGTAAGTCAAAATTAAAAATTAGCAAGCATAATAATAAACAATAAAATAGAAATTTGAATTCGCGCAGGAGAACAGAGTGCAGTACGGGCGGGGGATGAACCTCTTAGGAATTATTTAGGTGTATTTTCCTTTTGAAATAAAAAAACAAATAGTGATATGAATAATTTGAAAATCGCTGCTTGAAGGAAACAGGAGAAGTTAAGAGGAGAAATACTGACGGTGGGGGACAACTGAGGAGAGAGATATCTCACGAGGCACACATTATTACAACAACCAGGCGAGTCTTAGATATACCTCTCGCTACATAGAACAGGAGATCTCTCACAAGAATCGTAGATTATACCTCAACATATATATACTACAGATACATCTCACGAGGCGTTCATTGAAGGAGTTTCATGAATATATACCTTCATAACGATTGCCATAGCCGCCCGGCGAGGAGTCACGTCCTTACCATCCTAGTGGCTTGAATCCGGCTCTACTCGACTCGGTCTACACCAGCTTCGTGGACAACACACGTCGATAAAGACGTTTATCGAGGACGTCTATCTCCTTCAACAAGACACGGAGAGAGACTGCTATCCACGGGACTGGTTATCAGAAGAGCGTAACCACCAGCTTGTATTTTCTCTTTAACAACTATCTATATCTGCTGATATCAAGCGGCGATTAAATAAATTCACATTATCAATAATAAATGATTCCAACATGATCTCTATTATTATTGAAAATTAATAACTCCTACTTGACAATCCAATTTCCTTTGTTCCTTTTTTATTATAACTTTTTATATAAACAATTTCAGTAATCCATTTTTATTTTTTTAATTTCATAGTAGTCAATTAATAATAAAATCAGTAAATATAATTTCAGACCATAATCATCAAGAGAGTTAACCCTGAGTTTACACCCGCCAACCAAATAAATTCAAAAAGAACAATCAAAACATCATTAAACCCACTGCAAGCTTTATATGCTGATCCTCATAGTGTATTTGAATTTTTTAACAACAGGTCAGGGTTTTAAGATATTTTTGATCTAACCACCGAAAAGGGCCATTTTGGTCTATTATTGAGACGTCATAGATATATGAAACAGCAGTATTTAAAACCAAAGTATTTTTTTCTTAATAGAATAAATTATAATTTAAAAAAACGCTAATGTACTAAAAAGTACATAAAAATGTAATAATCAAAAGTGTGGGGCGCAGAAGCATGAATTTTTAATTAATTTCGACAAATTGCCCCACGCTTTTTGATTATTATATTATGTACTTTTTAGTGCATTAGTGTGTTTTTTAGTTTTTTATTTTATTTTAGGTTTTTTTTTTTAAATATAATTTATTTTTTTTACTTTTTAGTCTTAATTATTTTTATAGAGAAAAGTTTGCGGAATTTATCATCATCATCATTGAGTATACAGTCCTAAGACTGGTTTGATGCAACAATCCGTCTCCACTGTCCCCCGCCAGCTGTTTAACCTCTCTAAATGTCTGGCATCCCATATCCCCAATTATTTGGTTGAAATATTCTAATCTGGTTCTTCCCCTTCCCCTTTCTTTCCCACCTCCCCCTCCAAGATATCCCTAAGCAGTCCCCCATGTCTCAGTGTGTGCCCCATCATCTGACCTCTTCTCTTCTTCAGACTCTTCCACAAGGTTCTTCTTTCTCCGATTCTTCCAAGAACTTCTTCATTTGTAATTTTATCCATCCATTTGATATTCATCATTCTTCTGTAGCACCACATTTCGAAAGCCTCCAATCTCTTTCTCTCCGCTTTTCCAATTGTCCAGGTTTCACACCCGTACATGGCTATGCTCCATACATATGTCTTCAATAGCAACTTCCTGTTTGCTAAGCTGATTGAGGAGGAGCATAGTAGTTTTTGTTTTGAATTAAACCCCATTTTTGCTTGGGCAATTCTTGATTTAATTTCGTTTTTTGCTCCTCCGATCCCATGTTATTTTACTTCCTAGGTAGGGGAATTCCTTAACTCCTTCTAGGTTTTCTTGGTTAATTTTGATGCATTCCTGTCTCGTTTGTTCTTTTTTTGTACATACTAGGACCTTGGTTTTATTCTTGTTTATTTTCATTTTGATTTCTTCTATTAGGATTTGGTTAATTCCATTCAGTGCGTCCTCTAATTCTTTTTTATTGCTTCCTAGAAGGGCAATGTCATCGGCAAATCTTATCATAGCGATCTTTTGACCTTGGATTTCTATACCTGTATCAATTTTGTCTTTGAATTCTTTAATGGCTTCTTCTATGTATAAGTTGAAAATCATGGGTGACAGCACACATCCTTGTCTTACACCTTTTTTTATTTTGGCTTCTCTGTGTTCATCACCAATATTTATAATTGCGGAATTTAACAGAATGAAATGTTTTTATTTTTATATAATTTCATTTAAATTAATTAATTGACTAAACAATTATTTTTATAGAGAAATGTTTGCTGAATTTAACAGAACAAAAGTACATTGATAGATATAGATACTAAATACATACATACAGGCGAAGCTAATAAAATCGTGTTAAAAAGATTCATCTTTGATTTTCATTTCACTGCTTGTTTTTAACACAATTCGAATTCAAGTTATAACTAAAAAACTAAGACCATATGTTTTTACCTATATTTATTATCCTTTATAATCATCTAGTTTTAGTTTTTGCTTTAAATCGAGTTTTACCATAATTTCAATAAAAGCAAGAGGTAATTTGAAAATCAAAGAGGAAGTTGTTTTCTATTACGTCAACAAAATATTTTGATTTCAAATATTACTTTTTAATATATAATGTGTCTCGAAAATAGGTCAAAATTTCCTTTTTCGACGGTTTGACTGATAATATCTCCAAAACAAGAGCTAATTTTTTTAATTCAACAGGTGGCAATTCATTATAATCAGTAATTTTTGACCCCGAAACATTCCGCCCCTCTATTCCACTAGACACTCTGGGCAAGTGCCCAGGAATGGCGCCCCTATTACTTACTAGGGACTAATTTATTTTAATATCGATGCTAACAGAACACTTTGTATCTCTTTTAGAGGGGCCCCTTATCCTATAGAGCCCAGGGCCTCCAATAGGTTAAAGATGGCTCTTCTCCCCCCACCCCTGGCAAAAGTCCTAGATCCGGATTCGGCTATTATTATTATATTAGACTATTATCTTTGATAAGAATAGAATAGATAGGCAGAAATCCACTCATATCTGTTTCTCTTTCTACAAGGGTATTTTCATCCACTTTGGATTTTTTTCCCTTGTTTTAATTTGGTAATTATTAATACTACATATATAATCCCTTTTACTTCCAATTCAATGGAAATAATCACAAAATACCTTTAACTAAGAATACGCTTATAATTAACTAAACGACACGTGGAAAGTCATTTTACTAAATACTTGAACACTTGTCTAATTAGCTCAAAAAGCCCCCAACGAGAAGCCAACCGATTTCTGCCTGCTAAATCCCTTGTTATAGAAAGAATCCTCATTAGATTTAGCTGGTTAAAAAGCCTGTGGAATAACCCCATAACTACAAGCTTTAATAATTAAAATAAAAAAATAAATACTTTAAGTATTAAAATCTTTCCATACTAAAATGTTTTAAAGAATTTGTAATAGGGATCGTAGGGAGTTGGATAAGATATTTAAATTAAAAGCAGAATTTTTTTAAATTAAATGTTTCAAACGTTTCAGGACTGATTTCTGACTTTTTCAGTGCCTGTATTTTATCTTTGATTTAATAACAGATTCTTAATGTTTCGGAGAGAAGATGACCTTTCTTGTAGTTATAACATCGGACATGAATTTATGAAATGAGGTAAAAACTAACCTAAGCTTCATTGTAAAAAACAGAATGATTAATAAGAGTTGTCTAATTGAATTTTTGCCGAGAGTAGGAGAATTTTTATACATTGAATGAGACAATACTATAAAAGAGTGTGTCTTTTACTGGAAAAATAAATTTTCAAATTGATTTATAACGAGACTATAATTTCGAAGGCTTTGCACTCTTCTTCAGTCTATTACAATTCACATCAATTCTTGTGAATCAATAATAATTGTCTCCTTCAAAGTTGTCTAATTGTCTTGTTTTCACTATTTCAGCCACTGAAGAGGTCATAAATCAATGACGAAATGTTTGGCACATATTTAGATCTCACAAGCAATGATACCATCCTTGTTAAGGTTTTGACCAGGTTTCCTTAACAGCTTATGGAAAATGCCGGGGTGGCTAATGCGTCGTTTGCTCCTGGTATCGGAATTTTTAAATTATTTTTTGTCGTTTGATGAAAATCTATGGCCATGTTATTTGTTAATAAGCATACATTTCAATTTTTCCCCCTTTTTTTGTACCTGTTTATTATTTGTTAAATTGTTGTAGTTAATTTGTATTGATGTTTGTTAATGTATTGTAGCTATATTGTATTGATGTTTGGAGGACCTAGCCACCGAGGACTTGTGTATTTATTTATTTATTCATTCATTCATAATTCTTACAATTTAACTTTACACAATGCTCTGAGGCAGTTTGCCTCATATGAGCAGTAAAAAATAATAATTAACATAAAACAAAGAGGAGAAAAATAAAAACAAGTGTGTGCGAAAAAGAAAGAAAGAAAGAAAGCTCCAGCGAAAGGAAGTTGAGAGGAAGGTGAGAGAGCCAGCAGGAGGGAAAAGATACACCATAAAAGAGAGACTCCAAAAAAGAGACGCTCACTCCCGAGACCCGCCCCCGCGAATACATGCCAAGAGACCACGATTGAAGATAAGTGATGATGAAGATGAACGGGTGAATGAAGGTAATGAATTCCACAGTCGGGCAGCAGTGACAGTGAATGACCTATTCACCACCTCGGACCGGTGACTCGGGATATGAATACGATTTGAATCAGCCCGAAAAGCCCGATTATGTATGGATGATTTAAAAGTGAACATTTTATAGATGTATTCAGGCTGATGTGAAATGAAGGTGCGATGCAGGAATTTGCCAAGCATGTAGAGACGCCTCTGGGTCGCCCTAAGCCAACCAAGTCTGACATAAAACGGGGAGACATGATCACGTCTAGGAATGTCAAAAATAAATCGAACGCATGCATTCAAAGCCCGATCAAGTAAGCCCGCGCGGGTCCCAGAGACGTCGCCATACACGAGGCAGCAATAGTCCATGGTTGGCAATATCAAAGAATTGATGAGATGTTTACGTGTCGAAAATGGAATGAGATGCCTGACTTTAATGAGTTGATGGAGACCCCGAAACACTCGTCGACTGACCGAATTAATGTGTTCCTCCCAGGTGAAGAATCGGTCAAAGATGACCCCGAGATTAGGGACACACTCGCTATATTGAATCTGGTGCCCATTTACACTTACTCTGTATCTAAGCAGGTCGAGGAATAACAATTAATTTATTTAATTTAAAAAACTCTATCTTAACCAACTAATTACAAATTTGATTATGGATATGAACAATGATATATTTAAAAGAATATTTCTCCTAAAGGATATTCCTTTATATCTACAATTCTACATACACTTTTGGGGTATTAGTAGGTATATTTTAAAGTATTATTTATTAATAAATTCTTTTCTTTTTCTTTTTAGGTAAGCCTCCATGAATTCAGCTTCTTTTTTTACCCAATGAATGTCCAATGTGAGTAGATATTAAAAATTTTCTATTCTTTTTGACTTTAATACACAAAGAATAAACCATAATAAAGCAACAAAAAAAAACATACAGACTCTCTCTCTCTAGAGTATATTTTTAAAATATTAATTCAAGCAAACAATACATCGCTCTTTCTATCATGCTCGTATCAGATTTTTCTTTTTTGCTTTTTTTTTCAATTTTTTAAAATCTCTAATTATTTATATAGAGCCCTTATGAAGTTTCTTAAACTTTATCTCTAAAAAAAATACATTGAAATATAATCTTAACAAGAAAAAATGTATTCACAAATGAATATTTTACATGCGAAACATTTACGCTGATTATTATTCATATATTATTCATATAATCTTATTATAAATATTAATCATGGATTTATGAAAAAAATGACAATTAAAAAAACACCACACGACTTTCTCATGAGTTTTTCTATTATATATTATTATTATTATTTGTTGCGTTTGGACCCTTGGGATCACGACAAGCTTGATGTTTCTTTCTGGTTGGACCTTCCATGCGCATGCATCTTTCGCTGGTTAAATAAATGCGCTGTTGCCAAATTTTTTTATATATTTTTCATTATTTATTCCTTTTTATCTCAGAAACTGTGTTGTAACTATGAATCAAAATTGTCTTAAAATATGTATTGGTTATTGTTTAATGTTGGTTTAGTTTTTTATAAAAATGCTAAGAACGGTTTTTTAATTATAATTAAATTTGTATGTAAATTTTCCGATATCCCGTATAGTGCAATGTTAAAGAACCTGAAAAATTCGATTTTTGAAATTAAATATCTCCGGAACTGTATTGTTCATAAATTTCGTTTTGACACCAATCGATGCAGAAGTATTTAAATAATAATATATCTAAATTTTAGAAAAATCCTAAGAAAACGCATATGGCGGAACAACTACCTTAAGTAGCAAGAAAATAAAATAGACTCGTTTAGCATTTACTTTTAAATTTTTTTACTACAAATATAAAATTTTAAAGATATATAGTCGTATATTTTAACGTTTTCCGTTATATTTCAGGAAAACAATTATAAGCCTCCATTTCCATCCTACTATAGGCTCTCAAGAGAAAAATGCTCGACACTTAAACTATTAATTCTTTCAATTGTGCGTGAAATCACTCGACCCATTTTAAGGTATAAAGAGAGAGAGAGAGAGAGAGAAAAAAAGCAGCTGCAAATCTAAGCCAAAGGCGCCAAGTTCTTCTCTAAGGGAGGCGAAAGGGCGTAATCTGGCCGGGAATTGGATTAGAGGACCCTACCGTACGAACCATGGGTCGCTAATGAAAGCCAATTAGCGCACGGGAAAAGATCGACCGGGTTCAAATGGCTCCAATTATTCATTCAGGACCATTTTCAAATTCCGTCTTGATCTCTGCTAAAAAAGAGAAGAAAAACTTCTAAAGTAATAGACTTTAAAGTTGTTCCATTTGACAATTTATAGCCTCCCCGTTTACTATTTGAACTTTAACATCCATGTCTATCCAATCTATCTTTAACTTTGGTTAAGCAAATAATTCAAAAAAAAAAATCAAAAATTTTCAATATGATTAAGATTTCTTAATCCTTTTGATATAACATAATAAATAATTGATAGAGTTTTTCTTTAGGAGACGGACTGGTATAAATATACAATTGGATGTTGAAGGCAGTCCAAGGTGGTTGTAAAAAAATTACCTTGAAGAAGGAGAGAGTAAATCTCCGAAAGGTCGGTTATCAAATAAATGTAAAATAATAAAACTGATTTAGTCTTATTTTTTTACAACCACCTTGGACTACCTTCATCAACATCCAATTGTATCATAAATAAAACTTTGAATTATTGGATCTCCTTGGGGAAAAACATTTGACATATACCACCGAAGGTCATGTTTGGCCCTCAAGAGCCTAAAGGGGCTTCACTCCTAATTTGCTTAAGGTTTTTCCTCTAGACGGCTAGCCTCCCATCCACCCTTTCTCTTTTAGTCGCCTCTTACGACAAGGAGGGAGTACTGCGGGTCTATTCTATGCCCAACCCGCAGGGCTCCATAATACCAATATATTTTTTATCAAAGCGAGAAAAGCTGTTCGAGCGTGTACAACTATGACTTAATCATTATGGGTTAACGATCTTTCATATTAAAAACTAAATTAATAAATCTTATCTTATATTAATAAATGAGCAATTCTTATATATACTATATATGTATATAGAATCGTTTTCTTGAAAACGGCTCTAACGATTTGTATGAAATTCACGGGTTAGGGCGTTTTTGTGTTGACATTTCGATCTGTCGCGGCCTCATCTTCGGCTAAGTTGTTTTTGATGGGCTTTTTGTTAATTGAAATAATTATTCACAGCTGGTCGTTTGAATAAAAATTTATAATTACATTTTTTTCAATTTTAAATTCCACTAATAGATCTTTACAAATATTATTATATATTAGAATTTGCCAATTTATTTAATTAAATGTATTTTTCTAATTTATTAGAATATCAATTTCATTCTTTCAAAAAATCCGACAATTCGAAGGATCGCCTTTCCTTCTTCAGGATTTAAAAGGGTCAACGAAAGAACCTCCATGTACCTATATTAATATTATTTTTAATTGCAATTACATTTAAAACTTTGTGTACAGTGAAAGGTCATGATGATGGTGTAAACCAAGAACGTTTGGTAATAATATAAATTAAGTTTTATTTCAATTTTATTTTATTTTGGCTGCGATTAAAATTCGACATTTTTAGCTGAATTTAAAATTAAAAATAATATTAATATATCTCTTTTAACTGAATCAAAAAATTACGGAGCATCGCTCGGTGTTCCAGCTACTGAGAGTTTATAATGGGAATTAAGGACAAGTTTTTGTGTGTTTTTTTCTTTTTATTTTCGAAGACTTTGCCGGCTTCTTCAGGGTTTCAAATAGTTACATCACACATTCGTCTAAAATATTATACATTATTTTTCTTTATCTCTGTTATCAATGACCATCAGAAATTCAAAAAATTCGGCATATTTACATAAACAATAATTCTCTCAGAAACAATACAGACAGAATCAGACAACACAGTTTTAGAATAATAGAACGCAATCATTTTACTTATCTATTTTTACTCATAGGAATATTAAATTATTATATAAACTCTCATTAATACACATTATGGACGAAAATGATAATAATAAATTAATAAAGTTGGTTTCAGGAAAATCATCAAGATCCGTTTTCAAAATAAAAATGTATAGGGTTGGGCAGAGCACTTTGCTTATTTAGAAATTCAATTAGGAAAAAGTAACGCAGATATATGTTTAATTCTTTGAACAAAATTAGGTACAACGTTTAAATTTTAGGTTTACACAGTTTTAGAGATGATATCAGGCAGATGGCGTCCATATTCTCAATAAACTGCGTCATCTTGAGCGGCGATCTGTACTAGCACCCTCCTACTATTTTTTTATGGGCCTATCTAAAATCACTTGTCTACAACGATCGTCCTAGGACTCTGGCTCACCTGAAGAACAACATTCGTCGTGCCAACTTAACCGCCGATATGCTGGAAAGAGTTGAACGAAACTTCCGAGTTCGATTTACGCAGTGTATTGAGAATAATGGACGCCATCTGCCTGATAAAATTATCATCTTTAAAACTTAACAGTAAACATAAAATTTAAACGTTGTACTTGATACTGTTCAAAGAATTAAATAAATATCTGCGCGACTTTTTTCTTAATTGAATTTCTAAATAAGTAAAGTACTCTGCCCCACCCTATATAAATATACAATTTTTGCTCCTATAATTAGGGGGGGTGGGCAAATTCTAATGTTTCCAAGGGAGTAAACTCTAAATGAGCCCCGCAGGGAATGCGTATTCGAACATGTCAACCATATTGAAATCCTTTGTGGGTGTTTGGTCTAGTTCTCAGCTGATTTGTCTCGGATAGATTCCCTTCTGGGTGTACCATACATTGTACAAGTCAATCATGCGAGTAAATTGCATAACACAAATTCCAAATACCTTCTTTTGGCTCTCATCCTTTTTACTTTTTAATTAGTGATTCATTTGTACTTATTACGTCATCTCTGCTACTTAAGGTCAGAATAAAGTGGTCGGGTCCTCTTTCGAGCTGCCGGTGACCTCTTTTTTCTCTTATACTACGTCGCTCTCATTCTTTTTCCCTAATAGGAAATGAAATCCGGCTTTATTTGCCAGAAGCTCATATCACTTGACTCCAAATGAAAATCGATTTCCGTATAAATGTTATATTATTAGCGAACGTTCTTTTTCTTTCTTCGCTCAGTTTCTCCTCAATTTTCTTTTTTATATTTTAATAAGTTTTTTCCACAAGAGAGGCTTAAAGCCCACTTTGGCTTTCATAAAAAGAAGCTACCGCGAGTGAATTCGGGAAAAAATTAAATGTTGATTCAAATGAAATTTTCAACTATTTTTTTTTTTATCCAAGTATATTGTATATATATTTTATCCTAAATGAAAAATATTTCACGTAATTTTTTTCAATAATATTATCACAATGAAGAGATTATCATAATATTTGAAAAAAAATGGAAAATGGAATTCATTTAGAGGTGGGATATATAATAAGGTGAAAAAAAAAAATGAAAATGGTGAAAAATAGAGGTAATTTTAGAAACTATGTAAAGAAAGTTTCAAGATATAATCTAAAGTTTTAAAATAAAATCTTTAATTTTATTCTTTTGGAATGAGAAATTTTTAAACTAGGTCAAATTTATTTTATAAAGCAGATATAATTTGATATATTATTTGACTCCAATTGAAAACCAAATAACAAACGCTTATCAAGAGCAGGAAATTTATAATATAGGGTGGGGCAGAGCACCTTGCTTATTTAGAAATTCAATTAAGAAAAAAGTAACGCAAATATATATTTAATTCTTTGAACAGCATCAAGTACAATGTTTAAATTTTATATTTACACAGTTTTAAAGATGATATCAGGCCGACGGCGTCCATTATTCTCAATACATTGCGTCATCTCCTTGAGGGCTGATCTGCACTGGCCGTGATGGCCACGGTCGCCTGAATTAAAACTTAACTGTAAACATAAAATTTAAACATTGGACTTGATTCTGTTCAACGAATTAAATAGATCTAATAAATCTACGTTACTTTTTTCTTAATTGAATTTCTAAATAACCGAGTTGCTCTGTCCCACCCTAAATAACTATTTGCGAAGCCCGCCGTCGGGGGGCCACTTGCTAGCCAAGGAGAACCTCCTCAACCCCCTCAACCCCCAACGCCCCCTGGACTCCCTGAACCCTCTCCCCTCCTCCACCTCAAATGATGCAGAGCGCAGTGGACGCCCAAAAGAGGTTGTTATTCCAGAAAATATAAAAAAAATCCACAAATTGGTTATGAACGATCGCAAATTAAAGGTGCACGAGCTAGCTGACATTGTAAAGATATCAGATGATAGTGTTTTTACCATTTTACACGAACATTTGGGTATGCGAAAGCTCTGTGCAAAGTGGGTGCCGGGTGAGCTCACAGTCGACCAAAAGCAACAACGAATCGATGCTTCAGATGAGTGTTTGGCGCTGTTAAACCGCAATAAAATGGAAGTCTATCGTCGATATGTGACAATGGATGAAACATGGCTTCACTATTACACACCAGAATCCAAAAGACAGTCAGCTGAGTGGAACTGAGGCCTATTTTGACGAGAAAGAGAAATCGTACTATTATAAAAGTGGTATCGAAAAGTTGGAAAATCGCTATACTCGTTGTATCGCCCTCGAAGGCAACTATGTTGAATAATAAAATCGAGTTTTGCCAAAATTTTGTATTTTTCTTACTTATCCTACGGACTTATTGAATGACCTGTTACATTATAATTGATTTCTGATTAGATTAGGTTTTATTTGATCTTCAAATAATATTTATAATCTATATATATACCATATATATATATAAAAAATTCTTTGCCCGATACACTCACTCACTCACTCACTAACTCATCATCAAAACAGCCAGAACCACTGGACATAGAAACATCAAATTTGGAGAGGATATTACATCTATGACATAGGGGCTGAGTAAGAAAGGATTTTTTGAAATTCGACCCCTAAGGGGATCAAAGGGGGCAAAGTGTGTTTTCACAGATTATGCAATATCTCTTTAGGACGATAAAATATCTACTTGCTTTTTGATTATAAAAATACTAAATTAAAATATCTAAAAACTAATTTCAGGATTTTTTGAAATTCGACCCCTAAAGCGGTCAAAAGGGGCAGAATATCTTTGCAATGTGTTTACAATAATTATGCATTTTCAATTAAGAACGATAAGATATCTTCTTGATTTTTACTTAATAAAATTCTAAATACAAATATCTAAAAAGTAATTTCAGGATTTTTTGAAATTCGACTCCCAACTATCCAAGTGGGAGCAAAAATTAAAACTCTCTCCTATCTTGATCAAATTTTGTAGACTTATTGTTTATTAATTTAAGAAATTATTCCTGTAAAAATCAACTATCAAAATTGACTGTATAGGGGGCGAAAGGGGGGGGGGGGGCAAATTATATAAATTTTTAGCTTTATAGTACATTTACTCTTTAGAAAACTGTGGATTATTTATTTGCAAATATCTAAAAAATAATTTCAAGATTTTTTGTAATCCGACCCCCCCCCCCCACCCCCATCAACTATCCAAAATGTGAGTGGCGGCAAAAATTAAAACTCTCTCCTATCTTGATCAAATTTTGTAGAGTTAATCTTTATTACTTTAAGAAACTATTCCTGTAAAATCAACTATCAAAATTGACTGTATGGGGGCAAAAGGGGTGGGGGGGGGCGAAATATAGAAATTTTTATCTTTTACTCTTTAGAAAACTGAGAGTTAATTATTTGCAAATATCTAAATATATAAAAAAAACATACTTTTTTGGGAATGGAGCTTTCTTTTAAATGAATTTTGGAGACCTAATAATGACATGCCGAGTCGCCGCCCGCCAGGGCCACTTGCCCGGAGCAGCTCGTATGTATATATTTAAAGGGAGAGTGAGAGATTGTTAACGCATCTAAACCTAACAAGCAAGTGTCGTTAATCTCTCTCGTATATATTATTTTGCGTGGCTTATTAAATTCTCCCACCCCGTGTAAGCGAGAGCGTTTACTGAAATTCTCTGAGATAATCCTTTCCTTTAAACAAGACAAGAGCCCGTTCTCTGTTTGAGAACGAATATGACACTCCGAACCGAATCCACACACGCGAATTCATTCGCAAGATACACACAAAACGCCCCCCCCCCCACCCTACTACATTCATATCTGTCTGCCTGTCGTCTCTTTATATATATATTAAGGAAGAGAGAGCTTTATGAGATTGTTTGAAACCTTCTAGGCGTACATGATGAATGGCCCGAGGGTGAATGGCGGCCGACCTGAGTTAAATGGTTGATGGCAGACTAACAACCTAACAAGCAAGCGGCTTTGTAACGCTTTCCATATCGAGAAGCACAACACGACAACAGAGACAGACATGATACAACAACACAGAGGCGGAATATACCATAGAAAGAGAGAGAGAAACACAAAACGGAATTTACAATCATTTGATAACTGTATACAGTGTGTCGCGTATCACAAACATAAAACGTGAACAGGAGATAGGCCAGTTTATCACGGTTCAAAAAAAGATTCTCAAAAAACCACTAATTTCTGGATCTATCCAAATTTAATTGAAAAGTTTTTAATTAATAAAGTAAAGGGTGTGTAGTTTCACAGTGAATGAAATAAAACTCAAAGAGGCATATTTTTTGTTATATTGGTACATGTGATTTAGATGTTAAAAATTGTGATCGCTCATTCAATTATTATTAGTTTTAACTTGTAAACTCCTGATGATGGACTAATAATCCGAAATATATTGAGTTTGTATAAACGTCTTTGAGTTTTATTTCATTCACTGTGAAACTACACACCCTTTACTTTATTAATTAATATCACCTAAAACCTACACCACTTTCCCTAAGTGAAAAGTTTTTGTTTTGCCGAGAGTAGCAGAGTTGTTGATTCACAAAGAGAAACAAAGAGGCTGTCCTCTGCTTGATTCAAATAAACATACACACATATATATATCGAGATGATATATCTGTATATATATTATTTGTTTGAGACTATAGTTTCAAAGACTTGGTCTTCATCATCAGTCTTTTTTAATTATAAATGTTGTTTTTCACGGAGTCAATATTGTATGGATATTGAAAATGTGATGTTCTTTTACTAGTTGGCAGATTAGAATTAAAGACATTCTTTTGGTTCACATTCAAATATAACCATATGTTTCCCTTTCTCCTTGTTTTACAAAAAGATAGACTTACAATGGAGGGGGGGTTTGTTTTTCCTTTTTATCTTTTTTTAGCAAACATCTTAAGCAAATTGCTATTTGATAATTCAATTTGGCTGATCAAACAAAGTTTTGAATTTTTATTGAATGATTTCAAAATTTCTAAAGATTCAATTGCTCTAATTAATTTTGGGTTTCTTTCTCCTTTTATTAATCTAATTCCTGTTCCTTCTGGGAAAGAGTGATTGTTTGAATTTAAATGTTCCGCAAAAGAGTTTTCATTCTTTTTATTTTTAAAATCACTAATATGTTCAATTTTCAGATTCTTCTCTGTTTTCTCTACGTAGATCGCTTCGCAATCTTTGCATTTCACATTTATAATTAAAAAAGACTGATGATGAAGACCAAGTCTTCGAAACTATAGTCTCAAACAAATAAATAATATATATATATATATATATAGATATATCATCTCGATATATATATATATATATATATATATATATGTATGTTTATTTGCATCAAGCAGAGGACAACCTCTTCGTTTCTCTTTGTCTATCCAAATTTGTTGATAACGATAGCCGAATGTAGGGTGCTAATAATTAATTCAATAAAAGTGATGATTATTATTATTTTAGTTATGTATAAAGCAAAAATCCGAAAGAATGTGATAACGCTAAAGTAAAAATAAAAAAAAAAAAAAAAAAAATGCCCTTTTGAGCTGAATACGAAAATTGTTTGTGTTGTAGGGATAGCTATATGTCACACCAATAGGGCTTCTTTTTTCAGCAGGAACACAATGATTGCTTTCTATATATTTTCGCATCAAACGAATCTTGGTTGTATTTTGTTTTTTTGTCTGTCTATTGATTCCGATACCCTAGAATAAAAGTTCGTAAAAATGATTCTCGTTCAAACTTTATATTTCCGAAAACGAAGAAGTAATCAGATTTTACATTTCAGATTTTTGAAAAAATTTTCTGGAAAATGTGTTATATGCTTCTAAAACTGAAATAAACACTGGATGCGATTCAGAAGCGCGCAATTAAACTAATAGGAGACCCGGCTCTAACCAACTCACTCGACTCCCTGGCTCACCGAAGAACCGTTTCTGCCCTTTCCATGTACTACAGATACTATCACGGTGTCTGTTCAGTCGAGCTGAAATCAATTATCCCCCCTAAAGCTCTCTTTACGAGAAACACGCGGTTTTCGAACGCTCAGCACCCCTGCGCTGTCAAAAGTCGAACAAGCGCTTTCGCCAACTCTTTTATCCCTATGACCTCCAGAGACTGGAACTCGCTCCCTGCCACCATCTTTCCCGCGACTTATAACCTTCAGCTATTTAAGACCCGTATCCACAGATACCTTCGACCCCTGCCCAGCCCATAAATTTCTTTCTTCTTCTTTTCACGATGGAGGGGCCAACCCAGGCCTTTAGGGGTTGCACATTTTTGGTGTAACTCCTTCTCTCATCATTTTCATAAAAAAAATAAAAAAAATACTACTATATCGAATCGCCCCCCTTAACAATCAAATTGACCCCCGTGGGGCGTGGACCTAACGTTGGGAAACACTGGTTTAGATAGACCATGCACATTTGCAGTACCATATACTGTTCACAAAACAATATAACGCCGTCTGCAAGCATCAATCCTATCACTCACTGTTTAGTGGAGAGCATCATTCATATATGGCAGAGGTCGGGGAACTTTTTTAGCTATTACCCCAAAATATTTTTCCATATTACCCTTACATGAAAAGCAAAAAAAAAAGCAAGGTAAATGTATCTTATCTTTTTATATTAAACGAGCAATTCTTGTATAATATATTTAGAATCGGTTTGTCGAAAAAGGGCTCTAACGATTTGGATGAAATTCACGGGTTAGGCGGGTTTTTGTGTTGACACTTCGATCTATCAAGGTCTCATCTTTGGATAAGTTGTTTTTGATGGGTTTTTTGTTAATTGAAATAATTATTCACAGGTGGTTGTTGGAATATAAATTTATAATTACATTTCTTTCAATTTATTTTTAATAAAATTAATTGGTTTTTTTATTTTAAATTGCACTAATAGATCATTACAAATGTTATTATATATTAGAATTTGCCAATTTGATTAAATAAAGGTATTTTTCTATAAAATAATTTAATGGAATATCAATTTTATTCTCTTAAAAATCCGACAATTCGAAGGATCGTACCTCTTTCTTCATGATTTAAAAGGGTCAAAATAAGGGAAGGTGTGTAAATTAGTCATGTCGGAAAATAAATATATTAATCATCAGTAGAGATTGTGGTGTTGGTGCAAGGTGAAACATCTTTAATAAAGATAAGAGTAAATAGATATTTTATTTAATATGGACAAACAATCCTATGTAAATAAAGGTCAACCCGATTTTCTTTCTGAACAACAGCTTAAGAGAAAGTGTCCTTTTAAAATAATTTGATAAATTCTGTCTCTCTGTTCAATAAACATATATATAGCCTGTCATTCAATAAGTTTATTTAGTTACTCTCTGTATTTCCTGAAGATGGGTTGATAGCCCGAAATATATATATTGAAAAAGAAAAAAAAATTTATATCTTTTAATTTTTTAATTTTAATGTGAAATAAGTGACCCAGTATCCTTAACTCATAGTAAATCCATATTAAATAAAATATCTATTTACTCTTATCTTTAATATATTAATCGTTCATATCTCGTCTTCGGAAAGTCGCAGAGCCTTGAAATTTGAAACTTAAGCTATTTTGAAGCAAAAAGTTACCGAGCATCGCTCGGGCACTTATTTATTATTTATTGAATTAATTGGAATTAACATGAAAACTAACTGTAAGTAAATAAAAATTGTAAAAATTAACATAATTCAAACGATTTTACGTTTTAGAAAAATTTTCTTGTTTCATTTTCGCTAAAATAACTTCAAAATTAGGACTTTTTGACATGAGGGCAATTTGAATACAATCCTCGGCATTCAGCCGATTTATTGCCGATTTAACTGACTGCTTTTTAAAAAGAAAAAATACACCAACACTCATCATGACAAAAATGCATAATGCATAATATGTTTTTATATTTTTTTTTTAACTTTTATTAATTTTAATATTTTGAATTCCTGGAAAAGCTATCAAACTAACAATACTATAATAGTTTATAAAATAAAAAAATTTACAAAATGTCCTTTTTACCCCCGATAGTTTCATTTTTACCCGATTCGGGGTAATTTACCCCGGTTCCCCGACCCCTGATATATGGCATCTACCTCAGATCAGGGTATAGAAAGTTTTACGTTTTTGCATTTTAAAATTGAAAGCTGCTAACATTTTTTGTTTCAACATTTCTTTACTAGATTACAACTGCGAAGTTTTTTTTTTTTTTTAATATTTCTTCAAATTGGATCGAGATTAATTTATATCATTAAAAAGTTAGTAAAAGCTCATTTAGCAATTGAAACTTTGCTTGCTGGTCATGTTGGAATTAAAAATCTCGTTTAGAGATAGGAAAAGTAATTAACTTGAAAATGAATTATAATTCTCTATTTATATGGATGAATTTAACGAACAAAAAAATCCTTAAAAAATAATTAAATTTAAATGATCTCAAAATCTCTAATTTCTGGATCTAAAAAAAATTGTTGATATTGGTAGCTGAATGTAGGGTGCTAATAATTAACTCAATAATTATTGAGTTAATTATTAAAATTATTATTAAGATTATTAAAATTAAATTATTATTAAAGTAATTTGAGCCTCTCCTTTAGCTGAAGAGCACCTTTACAAAACCTTTACCTAACTTTCGTGGCTCAAATTGCTTTAAGAAAAAATTAAAACTTTAATTTGTCTAAAACAAAAGTAAGTATACTTTTTTTTTTTTTTTTTTTTAATGCAATCGAATGCCAGAAGGGGTGCACCAGTAAAGATGCAGCTCCTATGGATCTCGAAAGACCCTTGCATTACCGAAGAGAAGGGAAAGTTGATTAAGTGAGAGGGTGTAGACGTAGGTGTCTATGCACTCCGGTTTTGAAGGTTTGAAGATTATAAGTGCTGGGAAAGATGGAGGCTGGGAGAGAGTTCCAGTTCCTTGAAGTCATGGGGATATATGTATTCGCGAATGAAGTGGTCCGGCACTTTTCTAATTTAACCGCGAAAGAGTGTTGGGAGTCGGCAAAACGCGTGCTACGTGCAAAGCATGCTTTGGGGGAATTATTGATTTTATCTCATCAGAGCACCTGCCGTGATAGTATCTATAGAAAAGGGAAAGGGCAGAGACATTTCTTCGATGAGCCAGCGAGTCGAGGGAGTCGGTAAGGGTAGAATCGTCAATTAGCCTGACGGCTCGTTTCTGAATTGCATCCAGGGTAGCAAGAGAATATTTAGAGGCTCCTCTCCATAGATGAGAGCTGTATTCGAGACAGGGGCGGATTTGGGCCTTGTAGATGGGGAGAAGATGTGGGGGTTTGTAAAATCGCTTGGACCTGAATAAGTAGCCAATCTTTTTCTTTTTAAATCAATGTTGCTTCCTTGATGCAGATTTCGCCACAGAGGAGATGTGTTCATTCCAAGACAGGTCAGATGCGACAGAGACGCCCAACATGGATAGGCTGTCACACATTTTCATAGGGATTCGAATCGTAGTGAATATCAGGGAAATTTTTATTTTCGCGCCTAGAAATTAGAAAACATTGAGTCTTGTTTGTATTAAAGTTAACTAAATTTTGAGAGCCCCATTTATTCAGTTTGTCTAGGTCGAAAGTGATTGAGGAAGCAACATTGATTTAAAAAGAAAAAGCCGCGAAAAAGAAAAATGACACCGGATCTGACGGGATCATCCGTGGCCTAGTTGGTAAAGGCGCACTTCAACTAAAGGAGAGATGAAACAAGGGTTTGAATCCCGTAGGGTGCTCAATTCATTTTTCCTTTTTAAAAAACAATAATAACAATAATTGAATCAAGTCTTTTGTAATCATGAATTCCCAACGGATTCAGACAATATGATTTACACTTTGCTTCTAAATTTATCTTGAAATAGATTCGATTAAAAACAAATTACTGACAGATAGAAATAATCAATTAATATCCAGCGGTTTGGGCTATAGGTGAATGAATGAAGAATCTTTTATATATACTATAGATTTTTAACTTTAAATTCAGACTTTTTCATATCAAATTTAGGATATTTAAAATCAAATTCAGGATGTTTCAATCCAAATTCAGGATTTATTAATAAACAGTTGAAAAAATAGAAAAAAAAGTTATAGTTAAGAAAAAGTTTTAATTTAATTTAACTCTCAGGAAAAGTTTTCAGGTAAAAAGCTAAAATTTGGGGCATTGTAAGATATTTACGAACCCATTTTCAGGTCATTAACTAAAATCTTTCAAGATTAGCATTTTGTACTCTCAAGAAACGTTTTCAGGTAAAAAGCTATAATTTAATTCCTATGTGAAATATGCATGGTTTTATAGAAATTCTGAATTTGATTTGAAAATCCTGAATTTGATATAGAAAAGTCCGAATTTGAAATTAAAAACCTATATATCCACCATAACATTGCTCAACAAACATATTTATCCATAAACCTAACATTAGATCCTAGTAGAGATTTGTACGTTGATTCCCATAGTGTTTTTGACTTTTCTACAACAGGTCACTGTTTTGGGATGTTTTTGATTTAAACACCGAAAAAGCCATTTTGGACTATTATTGAGACGTCATAGATATATGAAACAGCAGTATTTAAAACCAAAATATTTTGTTTCCTTATTATAAAAAAGATTCCTCTTTGATTTTCAGTTCACTGCTTGTTTTTAGCTTAATTAGATCTGGAGTTATAAGTAAAAAACTAAAACCATATGTTTATTATCCTTTATAATTACGTAGTTGTAGTTTATTTGCTTTAAATTGAGTTTTAATCTAGATAAAAGCAAGTGGTAATTTGAAAATCAAAGAGTGTATGTGTGAATTATTGTAAGATATTTGAAAATCAATTTTCACCTCATTAACTAAAACTTTTCAAGATTACCATTTTGTACTCTCAAAAAACGTTTTCAGGTAAAAAGCTATAATTTAATATGTAAAATATGCATGGTTTTATAGGAATTCTGAATTTGATATGAAAAAGTCTGATTTTGATTAATAAAAATCCTGGATTTGGTTTGAAACATCCTGAATTTGATATGAAAAAGTCGGAATTTGAAGTTAAAAACCTATATATTAAGATTATATAATTATATATTAGGTTGGGGAATAAGTTCGTTCGGTTTTTTTTCAAAGAGGATTATTTAAAGGATTTGTTTGTTGTTGAGCAAATGGTTTGTATTCATTAGACAGTGCCTTTTCTGCTCTACAAGACTGTGCTATTTGTTTTTTCGAATATTTTTAGTTTTTCCTATTTTCCACGCTTAGAAATGAAATACTCAGGTGGCAAAAATCAGCATTTTCGACACCTACTTTTCTTCGATTTTCATCGCGGTCAAAAAACAGCTGAAGCCGCTCGTGACATATGCAACGTGAATGGAGAAGGTGTCATAGGTGAGCGCGCAGCACAGAAATGGTTTGCGAAGTTCAAAAACGCCGTGAGTCAAGCAAGATCTCCACCCGAAAAAGACCATGATCTGTGTTTGGTGGGACTGGGAAAGCATGATACACTGGGAAATGCTTGAAAGGAACGCAACGGTCAACAAGGAGCTCTACATTGCCCAACTACGCCGCGTAAATGAGGCTATACGACTGAAAAGACCTGACCGACAAGGCCAAGTTATCTTGCTCCACGACAACGCCTGACCCCATGTTGCACAAGTCGTCAAAACCACACTCCTAGAGCTCGAATGGGAGGTTCTTCAACATCCACCGTACTCTCCGGACCTTGCGCCAACAGATTATCACTTTTTCCGATCCTTGTCCAATCAAATGAGGGGTGTTATCTTCGACGGCGAAGAGGACCTCAAAAACTGGCTCAACAACTTCTTCGACACCAGACCGGGCGATTTTTGGAGGAACGGCATCAACAAATTGGTCGAGAGGTGGGAGGAGGTTGTAAACAGTAACGGCGAATACATAATTGATTAATTTATTGTTATAATTATTGTTTTTTGTTTAAAGAAAGCTCTTTGCAAAAAAAACCGAACGAACTTATTCCCCACTCCAATAAATTCATTCAAATTTGAACAGATTAAAAAATAAATACATATTCCCTTTAAAGTGAATTTCTGTAAAATAAATATAAACACCCATCTTCCAAAAAGTCCAATGATGAGTCAATATAGTAAAAAATAAGTGGTATTTAATGAAGTTGGATATAATGTTTTTGTGCAATTGTAAATTATGCGTGGTGCTGATAAAGCGTGTTCATCTGTTTGGTTAGCAATCAAAATGCTTTTTACTGGCAATACAGACACAAACATTAAGCGAAATAATGCCGGGGATTCACCTATGGACACTCGCCAGGGATCAACTTGTCCAACAGGAGGGGATTCCCCTTTTTTTATTTACAAATGATTATTTTTAGTATCGTTTGGGTGTCGCGCAAACACCCCCCCCCCCCCCCCCAAACCCCCCAAACGGTCAACTTTAAATTTACGAATCTCATTTTCATCAAGATTCCAATGAATTCGATCATCATCCTCAGATTGAATACCATGGAGTTAATCCCTCATTTATAATTTGTCGGACCGAAGCGGTTACAAAATGCCACGTTCATTGTTCTGTTCTGGCCAAAATACAAACGAGAAAGAACTCATCTTAGAGGGTGGGAGATCAAATTTATATTTTATATAAATAAAGAGGCATTCCACGCTAAATGGGACGGTTTGAAAAAATTTAAATTTTGATTTCCTTCATTTTTGGACATTATTTAGTACCTATCAAAAAACTAAATAAATGGTAAATTTTGAAATCTTTTTGATCGCCGATTTAAAAGATATTGAATTTCGATTTTTCGCTCATAACTTCTTCAAAAATGGTCCAAATTCAAAATTCTCAAGTTTTTGTTTTACTTTTTAGAAAAAAATACAAAAGAATTACTTAAAGTGTTTTTATATGAGATTTTTGAGTTTGGAATTTTTAATCTTGTTTTTGAAACTGTATGTAATCTTTGATTTTTACTTTACCATTCAGGGTATGGTCAAGTATTGTAATCGTGCATGAAAAAAGTGCTTTTTTTCCTTCTTTTTTTCGAAATATCTCAGAAAAGGATGAAACTATTTTGATTCAAAAAATTGAGCGAAACCATCACATTTCGCTCTTCAAAAAAGACCTAATAAGTGAACAACGAAAAAATTATATTTTTCGAGATAATAATTGTTTTGTCAAAATGTCTGTCTGTTAGTCTGTGCGTTACCAAATTTTTGTGGACGAGCTAGCTCAAAAACTAGTCTGAATATCGAAACCAAATGTCACAGGTAGTTTTGGTCCATTGAGATTAAGACCTGATTAGATTTTGGTGCATATCGACCCAAAATTAAGGTGGGTGGAGGGAGGGGGAATGAAAAATCTAGGCCATTTGAGTAAACTCAATCAAATTTTGTATACATAATCAGTGGGCTCTAAACTCAGCTTGTACTTCCGGCTGCTTGTTCAGGATCTCGATTTCTATTTGTCCTTTGACATTTTTGAGTATAACCTTCCGATCGAGGGGATAACAAATAAATAACTGTACTAATTAAAATCCTCAAAATGTAGTCCGAATTTGAACTTGATTTATGAGATTGGTGCGCCTGTATTTAGGCAACACTTTCCGCACAGAAGAATGAAAGCTGCGTAAGAGCTAGGCGAGTCCCGTCGTTGATGGAATGCCATGTAACATGTAAGCCAGCGTTTCTCAACCTTTTTTGGCCCGCGGACCAGTAAAATTTGTAAAAAAAATTCGCGGACCAGTGATATTTTTCTAACAACAAAATTTTACTAGGTATTAAAGAACTACTACATAAGTTAATTGTAACATTTTTATAATTATTTACTTACAATAATATTTAAATGTAAAGATATGTAATTATATATACATATAAAAATTAAGTATATAAATGTAAAATCTCGCAACCCTATCGTGCCACCCGGTCTCGACAATATCCGAACTACTTCCGTACCCGAGAGCACAGTATGTACCCCGGAACTGACAAGAGGACCGAATGACAGTCAGAGTTACAAAGTCTTCATATCTGTCTCTTATTTAAGATGGAAAATAGTCTGTTGATCGGGGAGTGCTTTTGAATTTGAACCTCATACACAAGTAGGGATCAACAGACAGGGCTACCGAAGTCGGTAGGTATGAGTTTGCCTTGCCAAATGTTGGTGCTTGCGATTTGCTGGTCCGAGAGTCTAGCAGCCAATTATAGAGTTTCACCGTAAGTTGAAATTGTGAGAGATGACTACCAAATGCTTTAACAAAAATCACGGAAAATTATAAAAAAATCACAAACTCATGGACAAAAAAATTAAATCAAAAGCATTTACAAAAAATATAATTTGTTGTTTGTTTGTAATAACGCGCAGTTGTAAGCATTTCGGGAATTTTTCTTCAGTGCCGTACTAATCATAAATTACATAGAATTAAAATTAATAGTTTAAGATATTTCTATTTCGTAATTTTATAAATTAAAATTTAGTTATTATTATTTTTTTTTTTTTGATAAGTTTTTTTCGCGGATAGAAAAAATTGTCCAGCGGACTAGTAAAACTTCTCCGCGGGCCACTGGTGGTCCGCCGGACCAGCGGTTGAGAATAGCTGATGTAAGCCATCAATCAATCAAATATCTATGAAAGGATATTGAAGGAGACAATAAAAGAGTATAGTTTCGAGGGCTTTGCCCTCTTCATCAGTCTATTACAATGTATTCACAGGAATTAATTTATGAATGAAAGGTTAAAATCTTTCATGTAGTTAGGTTAAGAAAATATACAGTGTAGGCAAATTAAGAATTGAAATTTATACTTGTTTTATTATTTTGGCTGTAGGTGGCGTTCGTGGAGTTTATATTTTAGCGGCTATTTTTAAAATAAAGCTTTCGGGAATTTCTATTTTCCGATTTAAAATTTTTTTGGTGAATTATTGTATGATTTTAAAATTTCTAACGATTCGAAAATACTAATTTTTAAGGGATCTTATTCTGATCTAATTAATTTAATATTTGATCATTTAAAAATTAGTATTTTCGAATCGTTAGAAATTTTAAAATCATACAATAATTCACCAAAAAATTCTTAAATCGGAAAAAAGAAATTCCCGAAAGCTTTATTTTAAAAATAGCCGCTAAAATATAAACTACACGAACGCCACTAATAAAATAAGTATAAATTTCAATTCTTAACTTGCCCACACTGTATATTTTCTTAACCTAACTACATGAAAGATTTTAACCTTTCATTCATAAATTAATTCCTGTGAATCCATTGTAATAGACTGATGAAGAGGGCAAAGCTCTCGAAACTATAGTCTCGTTATAAATAAATAAAATTTATAATTCCAGCAGAAGACACACTCTTTTATTGTCTCCGTCAATATATAAACATTCTGCTACTCTCGGCAAAAACTTTCAATTTAATATTAAAGGATAATTTTTACATAAGCTTTAAATGGGTAGAGAATAGAAAAGGTAGAGTTTACCATATAAACATTCCGGTTTTCCCGATTTGCTAATTCAGTTCCATCCACTCTTTTAAATATCTATGGGCGTCTTTTATATTTTCAACGAGGAGATTGAAAGAGTTTCTTACAATTTAATTTTTTTTTCTTGAGCAAACATCACTCTTCATCTCAATTTTCTTTCATTAATAAATCATTTTTATACAGCATGGGTGGTTTTTTTTTAATTAACAAATTTAAGAAACTGTTCTTTTCATTTTTCTTTTTCCGAAAACTTCCCAAATCTAATAATTGTTTAAAACTTGAAACTTTCTTAATAATAATTATAAAATGGCGTTAAGATAAATGTCACCTTAAAAGTGGATAATTTCTATTTTATATGATATCCAACACAAAGTATCGTGACAGGATTCAACAAATTACAAACTTCGATTAGCGTATTAATGCTAGCGCTTTTAAGCTTATTATTATTATTTTCTCAATACGCTAGCGTGGATAATGTATTAAATTTTTAACCGACTTCAAAAAAGGAGGAGGTTCTCAATTCGACCGAATTTTTTTGTATCTATGTTACCTGATATCTTGGAAAATTATAAACCGATTTTGATGATTTTTTGCATTGGGTTCAGTATCGTTTCCGATTGGTCCCGTTTTTTTTCACTGGTATTGGACAGGCGCGGATCCAGACCTCTGATTTGGGGGGGGGGGGTCGCCGGTATATAAAATCTACTTTTGATCTCGGAAGTGTGTCGCGGTCGAATTGTCCAAGCGGGGGGGGGGGGGGGGTCAGAGACGCCGCCCCACACACATAGAACTTTATTTTCTTCAATTTTTAAATTTAATGTTATAAAAAAAAATTAAATAAACATATAAAAAATGTTGATCTCCAATGCTTGGGGGGGGGGGGCGGTCGCCACCATCGCCTCCCCCCTGGATCCGCGCATGGTATTGGAGGACCTTGTTTGTTATGTTTGTTCAGGCATAACTTCTTTGTTTATGTACCGATTTTGATGATTCTTTCTGCGTTTGGATCAGTATAGCTCCAAGATAGTCAAGATACCTAACTATTTATTTTATTTATATTGAGCGAGAACTATTTGCCACGTGGACCGATTTCGATGATTTTTTTCATTAGAGGTGGTCCCATATTAATTTGATCAAGTTTTGATGACGAAATCTCCAATTCTTATGAGCAAATAATCGAAATTATAATAAATAAAATCTTTTATAAAAAAAAAAAACAATCTTAAATCGTTCATTTAAAACCCGCAAACATTTCGAGAGAATATCTATATTTATGAATTGAATTTTATTAGCATTTTCTAATTCATTCGCCCGACGCTTTCTTTTACGAAATGCATACAAATATTATCTTAAGTCACTAATAATAACATCAATAAGAAGAGAAAAATAAAAAAATTTTTTATAAAAAAATAAATAAAACAGACTTCAAAAAAATTAAATGCAACAAATAAAATAATATGGACTAAAAAATAAAATAAAATACACTAAAAGGTATAAAATAATTATTCAATTTAGTTACAACTAAACGATGAAATTATTACATGAAATCACTTTTTGAAGTCGGTGCCAAACAAACTATGTAAGCGAGCTTACCTGTCAATCGTACGAATTAAGAGAATGAGAGTTCAATTCATAAAATGTATGTTTGGCACCGACTTCAAAAGTGATTTCATGTTAATATTTCGTCGTTTAGTTGTAACTAAATAAGATAATTATTTTATATCTTTTAGTGCATTTAATTTGATTTTTGAGTTCTTATTATTTTATTTGTTGCATTTAATTTTTTTGAAGTCGGTTTTTTTTTTATAAAAATTATAACGTTTAATTTAATATTCCCGTCTCGAAGTTGGAGACCAAGTTTGAGGGAATTTCTCCAGCGCTGGCTTGTCATTTGCTGTCCGATAAGGCAGGCATTCAGCTTAGGCTGCCAGGGAGGCGGGCGACATGACAACCTGACACGCAGACCCCTGGGAGAACATATCATCTGGGCGCCCCACTCCCAAGGCCAATAAAAACCGCTAATTTCGGAATAAGCCAACCCACCAGAGACTTCAACTCTTGTCTTTTTTCGCAATTTTCTCAGTATTTTTTTAATTGAATTGGCTTTCATGCTTTTTCAGAATTTTCATTTATTACTTTTGTTTCTTTTCTCAGTTCCAATATTACAATATTTATATTATTTTTTGTCCGATTTCTATATTTGATATATAAATTGAATGGAATCATTCCTGGGGGGGGGGGGGGGGGGGGTGATCAAAAGTAAATAAGGATCACCGTATTAAATATCAATAAGAGACCATCGAAATCTATCTATACTTATTATAATCGGCTTGCGCGACGACGACGACGTGATTTTTTTTTAATTTTAAAACCCACTAATAAATCATGACAAATAAAATTGATTAAAATTAGGAAATTAATTTAAATTATTATTTATAAGTCCACTACAGAGTCCAGCAAGATGCCCATCGAATGCAGGCTTCGCAGCTGGTATATTATATTAAAGTGAAAGTTTCTTTTTGCCGAGAGTAGCAGAATTTTTATATTTTTAAGGAGACAATAAAAGAGTGTGTCCAGACCTCGTGTAAATCTCACTTACATACATTAATTTCTGTGAATCAATTGTAATAGACTGTTGAAGAGGAAAAAGCTCTCGAAACTATAGTCTCATAAATAAATTAAAAATTTATAATTCTAGCAGCAAGCACACTCTTTTATTATCTCCTTCAATATTATTTTAAAACCTAAACGGAGTCCAGTTGGCTTTAAGCTTTTATGATGTGTCACCAGAGAAAAATCTTTAAAAATGTATACAAAAATAAATAAATAATAAATAAAAAAATAAATTTTTCATTGTTAAAGGATAAATAAATTGAATTGCTTCTTTCCAGTAATTTATTTTATTATTCAAATGGTTAATCCAAATATTTCGAGAGCGCTTTCGGCATCTCTTCCTCAGTGGAAACTGTGGGACCACACAATAGGCAAGTCAGTGAGTTATTATTAATTACAGATGTCAAAAGGTACTCACCCACTCCCCCACCAATGTGCCGACCACATCAGTTTGTACAGAACATTGATAAAAGCTTGATTAAACACCACACACATATATATACAAATTCAAATTCAAACTGAAATAACATACGAGTATATACAATTCTTTACATCTATTCACAATGAAGTCCGAATGAAATTTAAAAAATCAAAAAATAATCATTACTCGAGCTGGTTTAAATTTAATATGAACCAGTTAATGACCAGTCAAGGGAAGGTCAACGACCACAATATTGTCTACGTTTTTGACACGCGGAATTAATTAATAAAAAGCATAAATGTTTATTTTTTTGTCAATTCTATTAAAATTTTGTACTCCCTCATTAAAAAACCCGTGTCTACCTTGTAATTTACTGTGTTTTTCAGGCTTTGTTGGATGAAACACGATTCCTTGAAAAAACGTTTTGTTTTATTTCTTTCATAGTCAATTATACTAAAATTCTCAAAATCAAAATTATGACCCTCAGTCCGCGCATGTTGTGCTAATGCTGTTTGGTTGTTGTTCTCTTTTTTAAGCACAGATCTTTTGTGCTCATATAATCTTTTTTCCATAGGTTTAGCTGTTGTGCCTATATAGATTTTATTACAATCATTGCAAGATATTTTATAGAGAAGAGATGCCGAAAGCGCTCTCGAAATATTTGGATTAACCATTTGAATAATAAAATGGATTACTGGAAAGAAGCAATTCAATTTGTTTATCCTTTAACAATAAAAAATTAATATATTCAGTACACACCAAGCAAGAAAAATTCTTAGGAAATAAATAAATATTTTCTTCATTTCTTAACCAGAAATTTTGAAGCCAGAAAGCCCAGACAGAACAAATGGGACGAGGATTAAAAAATCAAAATTCTAGCCCTTTGGACCAACCTGAACCAAATTTTGAATATATAATCTGTGGAAATGCGAAAACTAACTGCCCAATATGAGGGAGGGTGGGGAAAAAATGAAAATTCTAGTGAGTTGGGTTCCGGGGGACGTCGAATATAGTTTTTCTAATAAAATCGAACTGTACTACCATAAGCAAGATTGCCATAATCGTTTAATACTGAACAGGCCATTCTCTGCCGAAAATGAGACAATTTGGCTAATATTATAAATACTAATATTGTACCTTAATAAAACCTATATCACTTAATTAAAATATAATAATTTTCTTTTTTTATTATACCTATAATTGGGCTGCAAAATGGTTCGAGGATCAATGAAAATATAAATGAATTCATAAAAGGATTTTCTTTTTTTTTTCTTTTTTTTTATTATTTCCATTTTTAATTAGAGTATATATTGATTTTTGGATATTAATATATATACCTATGTATTGTAAATGTTGCAGTGAAAACCCGTTTTTTAATAAGAACGGGTTCTTACTAGTTAAAACGCTTTTAACTGAATACCTATATGGCAACTAGAATTTATTGATGTTGTTTAAGTTTGCTTCAAATGTCTAGAATCTTCATTTTTGACCTTCCGCCTCATTTTGGGTGTTTATTTTCAAAAAATTTTAAACGAAAATGTTAAAAATAAGAAGTAAAGTTGTAGAGGATGTAATTTTTGACATTTTCGTTTAAAAATTTTTGAAAATAAACACCCAGAATGAGGCAGAAGGTCAAAAATGATGGTTCTAGACATTTGAACCAAACTCAACCAACATCAGTAAACTCTAGTTCCCACAAAGGTTAGGGTCCTCCTTATTTTGGATATTTTCGAATATTTTCACTGACAGGGGCTCACATGGTTAGAAATAAATAAAAAAAAATATATCCCCAAAGTTTCAAGTCTCTATATCAATTTTAACATAGTCATCAGTAAGTTTCTCATCTAAATAACATGAAGTTTTTGGCATTGAACGATCAATTTTTTATTCCGGCCAAAGTAATGTAGACTTTATTCGTATAATAGTAGCTATCCTTCAGAATTTTTACACATTTTTAGCTATTACCATTTAGGAGTTACTAAAATAAAGTTACTAAAATACTTCTATAACTTAGTATTTAGTAAGTTAAAGACTCCAAAATTATAATACCTAAAAATCTCTAAAAATTCTGTGACATAGCTACTATTATAAGGATAAAGTCTACAAAGCTTCAAATTTTTTGAACCATTACTTTGGCCGGAATAGAAAATTGATCGTTCAATGCCAAAAACCCCATGTTATTTAGATTGGAAACTTAATCGGTGTGTAGAACTATGTTAACATTGATATAGAGACTTGAAATTTGGGGGATTTTTAACCATATGAGCCCCTGTCAGTGAAAATATTCGAAACCCTAACAAAGGTATTCAGTGAAACGCGTTTCAACTGAGAAGAGCCAGTTCTTACTAATAAACGGATTTTTACTGCAACATATAAATCTAAAAAGCGAGCTGCAAATTTCATTTAGAATTTATAATTCCAAAGTCTACTATATACACAATGAGAAATTAATTTTTAGCATTAAAATGTGTATTTCAGGTAAGAAAAATTATATATTTAAATAGATTTTATACATAATTGTAATAAACCTAATAAATGAGGGTGAATTTACGATATATATTTGTATTGAAAAGTTCGAAAACCATTCTTCCAAGTTGGCCTTTGTCTCGTTTTGAAAAGCATCGAGTATCCAACCCCCTCGGAATCTAGCCAAGCGAAATCCAACATTATTAATTCTCCATTCAGAATAAACGATAGGTTTCATCAATGAAAACAGCTAATATATGTATATATATATTGGTTGTATTGATATCAGAAACTATTCAAAAACAAACAAATATATCAAAAGCAATTGAAATATAATATATTCTTTTCATTCAAAATAAGAGCCTATTTGTTTTCCAACAAGATACAACCCTCTGATTAAACATTCATTAAATTAATTTTCTTTTTCATTATTAATAAATAAATGTAATAATTAAAATTAATTACTATGTAGTTAATCATATATGCGCTGTTTGTTTATTTATTCGCCTATTATTGAAATTTTCTTAGTTAGTTCTCTTTGTAAACAAAAAGCTGTCTTACGAATTTAAAGCTTTTAGGTAGGTTTTTTTATTAGTTCTTTTTTGTCTCTTTTGGGGAGAGGGATTTGTTAACTCTTCTTTCCATTTAGATATAGGGAAAGCAAGGGTTGGTTTTGAAATTAGGCTGGAATAAGGAAATCTCTGCGTTGCTAAGGTAAATATTTTGTTTATTTTTAAAATAATTATTTTTTTAGATAGGTTGTAAGGGGTAGTCAATCCAGGGTTGGAAGGAACTAGAAGTATACCTAGATGTTGGAACCAGCTGTGGGTTTTGTTATAAGGATGATTCAGTTATTTAGATTATAAGGATTTAGGGAAGAATGGAACTAATTTAAATATATCTGGAGGAGCGGAAACGAAATTAAATCAAGAATCACCCAACCAAAACTGGGATTTAATTCAAAACAAAAACAGATATGTTCCTCCTCAATCAGCTTAGAAAACAGGAAGATGCTATTGAAGACATATATATGGAGCATATGTACGGGCGTGAAACCTGGACAATTAGAGAAGCGGAGAAAAAGAGATTAGGGGCTTTCGAAATGTGGTGCCACAGAAGAATGATGAATATCAAATGGATAAATAAAATTACAAATGAAGTTCTTGGAAGAATCGGGGAAAGAAGAACCTTGAGGTCAAACAGCTGGCGGGAGACGGTGCCGAGTGGAGGCGGGTTGTTCCGTCAAACCAGACTTAGGACTGTATACTCAATGATGATGAATGCAATGTACATGAACATGCACATTTGGCATAGTTTCTTTGACTGCCAGTTGTAAATCTGCTTGAGTAATAATTTACGAGGAATGATTTTTTTTTTTTTAAACCGGACCTGCAATAATGGGACCCCACAGGAACACACTAACACTGGTGCACAAGAATAAATATACTCGCGAAATATTTCGATTTCGAAGGAATAAGGATTTCTGAAAACACGCGGATTACGTTGGCTAGGATTAAGGATTAATTAATTTAAATCGCTCTTCTGAAAAGTTTTCAAAATGGCGCTTCAGTCAAATAGCATTTTACCCGTCGATATATTAGTGAATTTAAATTTGTTTTTTATATAAATTTTCGTAATAAAATTATTTTTGTGAAATAATCAAAAAAATTAAGTTGAAAATTTCAGAGTAGGTATTTTTTATTTATTTAATTATAAGAATAGAGTATTATAAAGATATCTTACTCTATCAACCAACTTCTCATGCCTGGACCTGCAATAATGGGACCCCACAGAAACACACTAACACTGGTGTACAAGAATAAATATACTCGCGAAACATTTCGATTAATAAGGATTTGTGAAAACACGGATTCAGTTGGTTAGGATTAAGGATTAAAGACATGATTCTCTTAATAAAATAATTATGAGCTCACGAGAGCAGGGAGGCCAGGCCCTGAAGTAGGTATGTACTTCTTACTCTATAATAGCAAAGGAGTACACAGCTACCCGTTACCCTGATATTAATATTTTATTCACGATCTCAAATTAATTTCAAAAATGCAATGTGTAATCTTCGAATGGAATCATATTTGAAATCTCTAAATTATTTTTCATAATAATTTGTGCGAATTTTTATCTCAACAACCATTTAATTTAGACAAAAATATCCACTTAGCCATTGTATTTATTGTTAAATTATTATACTACTAGAGAAAGACGATCTCAAAATATATTCACTTTCACTACAAACACACGATTTTCATATAATTAATATAAAAGATGAAGGGTTGTTTATTAGTGAGGGATGGAGTCAGCTGAGAGGGTGGATGAAGGTGGAGAGGCCATATTCCCAGTCGATGTTTCATCTGAGACTGGCTGATACATACTGCCTACTCTCCCTGTCACCTCCCCCCTTATATACTCCTCGGCACTCTCCCTATCACCTCCCCTATTTTTTCACCACTGGCCCTACCCCCCCCCTTATTTTCACCGCTTACTTTCCCTATCCTTCCCCCCTCTTATATACCCTCGAGAGCAATTATTGCAGGCTATTTTAGCCTATCTTCCGAGATAATATGAATCGGCTTAGAATAGTCATAATATTTTCACTTATCACTTTTAATTATTGGGGATATGGGATGCGAGACATTTAGACAAGTCAAACAGCAGGCGGGGGACAGAGTTGAGTGGAGACGGGTGGTTGCGTCAAACCAGTCTTACTCAATGATGATGATGATGAGATCTGGTTCCTACAAGTTAGCTAATTCAAATATTAATGTAGGTTTGCATTCATTTGTAGGATCTGGCATTGATTTGTGGAACAGTCTGTCTATTACTACTTGGGATTATAGTCCTTTTCCCCTATGATTAAATCAATTATAAATTTTGTCACGTCCTAATTTCCTAGAGTTGTACAAAATTTTATTTAGTTCTCACAATCAGAGATTACCTGAGATAGAGAGAGGTCATACCATCCTTGTTAAGGTTTAGACCCGGTTTCCTTAACAACTTATGGCAAATACCGGGATGGCTAATGCGTCGTTTGCTCCTGGTTTGATTTTCTCACGACAACGGTATACAGTGCATTGCACGAGGATCGTCGATCACGGAACAATTTCCTTCAAACAGGCTGTAATACGGCCATTTTCTTTTAGTTTCAAGTCCATAAGTTTTACTACTAAAAATCCTTCTCACATTGGTATCTAATCCCTTTTTCTACCCAATGGTTCCAAAGTTCAAGTCCTTCAATTTTACGAAACCATTCCAATTTCATTCGTCTTTTGATGAAAATATATGGCATGTTATCTATGGTCATGTTATAGCATACATTTCTATTTATTTTTCTTGTAATTGTTTATTAATTGTTTAATTGTAGTTAATGTGTTCTAGTTAGATTGTATTGATGTTTAGAGGACGTAGTCACAGAGGACTTATGCCTCTGAGCAGGTCGAAGAATAAAGATTTATGTATTATTTCAGTGTTCTTGTTGTTTTTGTATGTCGGTCGTTTTAAGTTAATAAAAGCCTAATTAAAGGTTGTTTTTATCTATATAATTCTTTACAAAATAAAAAATAGAATGAACGTTAGTTTTGGTTTTTGATAGATTAACTAATTCTTTCTTTAAAGAAAGGGAGAAGTTATTAACTTTTCAATATTGAACATGTTATTTCTGATTGGCAACTTGAAAACAAGTTTCCAATTAAATACTTTAACCTGGCCCAACCTATTCGTACTTTGTTATTAGTCTTTGATTTAGTTTACTGAAATTGAGTGAAAAGTTTTGAAATTACATTTTATAATTAATGACTTCCGGCGATCGTTAAGAACTTAAAATATAATTTGTCAACACCCTACTGTTCTAGAACATAAAAAGTGTTTTCCTTAAGGTTTATTGATTCCACAAAGAAAGAAAATAGATGAAAGATTCCAGGATATTTGACTTTCTTTTATTAAGACATTGACCACAAATAAATTAAGCTTGGAAATTGGGATTTTGAATCGATAATTTTTACTTTCACATATATAATCTTTATAGTCTATACCATATAATGTGTGAAGTATTGCGATTGCCTCTGCCTGGGTTCTGACACTTTGAGAGCTTCTATCTCCAAGGTGAAAAAAGTTAATTTCACTTTGTGACTTCTAGGAGGAAGGAATCGATGCGCTTAATAGTTTGACACCGGATTTAGAACATAAAACCGGATATTTTGGTCAAAAATTGAGCAAAAATCCATTGGTCACTGCACACGTATGTACCTATGTACCCTCCCTGCGTTTCACAACCATAAGTCTCCAAGCTACGAAATTCGAAACTTAAGCTCCATATAGGCTCGAAGGAATAAAGAAAGCTTTTATCCAAACAATATCATAAACCGTAAAGTATACCCAAACATTAGCCATCTAACCCATTTACTATTTTAATATATATACCTTTTTCTTTTTCAATTCTATTCATATTCATCCAATTTAACCCCAATTTCTTCAAATTCATCTTTAGAACTATTTTCTCGGAATTTCTACTCTATAACCTTAACTTCTTTTTGTATATCAGTTGTTTAAAATACCTGTGGTGCAAAAAAATCAAGGCACCAATAAAAACTTTATTAAATAGTATATAGAGGGGCAAACCGCGACCTAATGAATAATCATGTACACCTACTTTCACTCCCACTTTCATTTCCAAGTAGAAAGAAGGGGCATTATCTAATGAATTCCAAAATAATTACACATAATTCCAAAGACGGTGTACACCTAATTCCAATCGTGGCTCACCCCTCGTAGGTACCTATACCATATATTTTTTTCATTTTATTTTTTGGATTGAAAAACGGCTTATTGAAAGTGTACTTTCCACTTGTTTGTTGACTTAGCCCTTGATTAATCAGTCTCACAATTTGAACTGCTTGAACTTCAGAAATATCTATTTTGTATATTTTATGTTTCTATCAATGATGTTTAATTCAAAATGATTCATTTTATTGACATTTCAAATGGAATTTGATCTTTTATTACAACTTTATTTAAATGTAAATTGATATTGAGAAATTATGAGAATTTGTAATTGTAACTCTTAATTTAATTTTACATATTTTCTTTATAAAATTCAAATATTATCAACAATATTTATTGAATATTTTAGCTTAAGAGTTAATAGAACAAATTATATGGTAAAAATTAAATTCTAAAAATTTTAAAAACCATTTTCTATTTAATAAAGTTTTTAATTGGTGGCTCGATTTTTTTACACCGCAGTGTATAAAGTTATTTTTTAAATTGAAAGTTTTTTGCCGAGAGTAGCAGAATTTTTTTAAATTGAAGGAGGCAATAAAAGAGTGTACATGTACATTAATTCCTGTGGATCAATTGTAATAGACTGATGAAGAGGGCAAAGCCCTCGAAACTATAGTCTCGTTATAAATAAATTAAAAATTTATAATTCCAATAGAAGACACACTCTTTTATTGTCTCCTTCAAGTAATTTTTTATTAATTTAAAGTTTCAGATTTATCATATTTAAAAAAATCCCCTCGGCCTTCTGTCAAGGAAAAGTTGAAACTTTGGACACTCATATAAGTAGATTATCAGAAAAAGTTTAATTTGTAAAGATTTTTCTTTAAATTGTATAAGAATCAATTTTAATTTAAATAAAGTTGTTCCATTACTCTTCCCAAAAGTGTAAGGGATGTTCTCAAAGTAAATTCAGACCTTTCGAAACCATTTGGGGTATTTTATGGAAATAAGATGGTCATTCTGACTTTCCAATTTTCAGCAAACCTCAATAAGATCAGAGATAAAATTAAATTTAAGATACCAAAACATGTTATAAGTTTTAACTGGATAAATTCTAATCGAAAAACGTATCCTGGCCTGACTTATCGTTGCCTAAAACTTAAAACGAGGCAATGTTTCCAAGATAACTTCCCAATCAATGTCAAAAAGTTTGTCTAGTTTAGAGAATTTAGCTAACAAAGATATACAATGGACCATTTGTTGAGATGCTCTCAGCTAATTCAAGAGAGAGAGAGCCGCATTCGTTACTTGCCAGGCCAGGCCAGAAGCCGTTTAATTGTGCCCCTGGGTTCCAAGCAAGCATGTGGCCTCGCTATAAATCCAACGTCATTTTCATCAAGGGAGAAATTCATAATTAAATCTTAAGAAGGATTAATATTAACATGTTTCTACACAAACTCACACCTTAAATGTTAATGGAGTCTCTCTCTCTCTTTTACCTGCTCTGACACATTTCTTCACATTTTATAATTGATCAAGTTGCTAAACTTATCATCTGCAAACAAATAATTGAAGGAAAAGTTGAAAACTCAGCTAAGCTCTTCATAAATTTTAGAGATTTAAAATTTTTTGACAATGAAGAGTGTGAGCTAGAAAATAGAAAGTCTGCACACAGTGCAGCTTATTTAATGGCCTTTTTTTGCCCTGGCGGACAATTTTGGAGGGTTTAAGAGTAAACTCCCAAACATCTATATCTATGGAAGTAAAGGCTAACCAGTTCCGATACCGCCCTCTCGTTCGAGCTGACACGTCTGGAGTCAGCCAGAATGCAGAAGCAGCCGCAGGAGGGTCAAATCTGATCCTCAGGCGCCTAAAGGGACTTCACGCCTAATTTGTTTATGTTTTTTTTTTCCTAGGGGTAGCCGAACAAGGCTGAAGAGTCCCTATTAGTCGCCTTTTACGACAAGCAGGGAGTAATTCTACGCCCAACCCACAGGGCTGATGCATCTTAGTTATATTTGAAATAATTGAAAAGTTTTTGTTTTGCCGAGAGTAGCAGAGTTGTTGATTCACAAAGAGAAACAAAGAGGTTGTCCTATGCTTGATGCAAATAAACATACACACATATATATCGAGATGATATATCTGTATATATATATATTATTTATTTGTTTGAGACTATAGTTTCGAAGACTTGGTCTTCATCATCAGTCTTTTTTTAAATTATAAATGTTTTTCATGGAGTCAATATCGTATGGATATTGAAAATTTGATTTTCCTTCTTCACTGGTGGTCAGCTTAGAACTAATAAAGACATTCTTCTGGTTCACATTCAAATATAACAATATGTTTCCCTTTCTCCTTGTTTTACAAAGAGAAAGGCTGGCAAAGTCTTTATTAGTTCTAAGCTGACCACCAGTGACGAAAGAACACCAAATTTTCAATATCCATACGATATTGGCTCCATGAAAAAACATTTATAATTAAAAAAAGACTGATGATGAAGACCAAGTCTTCGAAACTATAGTCTCAAACAAATAAATAATATATATATACAGACAGGCACGGATCCAGACCTCTGATTTGGGGGGGGGGGGGTCGCCGGTATATAAGATCTACTTTTGATCTCGGAAGTGTGTCGCGATCGAATTGTCCAAGCGGGGGGGCACATAAAACTTTATTTTCTTCAATTTTAAAATTTAATGTTATAAAAAAAAAATGTTGATCTCCAATGCTTTGGGGGGGGGGGGGCGCAGTCGCCCCCATCGCCCCCCCCCCCCGCTCATGTATACAGATATATCATCTCGATATATATGTGTGTATGTTTGTTTGCATCAAGCAGAGGACAACCTCTTTGTTTCTCTTTGTGGACAAAGTTTTATGGCCTATTCTACCTCAATAGCTACAATCGTTGATCGAAAGTTTTGAAGTTAGAAAGCCCAAAATCTAATCGGAATCAGAATTAATTTTATATGACTTTTCGTTCTTGGGTTATTGCGGGTACTAGAACCCAAACAGACAGACATAAAAGTACTTTATTTACTCACCTTGGACTAGTGTGCAGCACTTTTTAAGCTGTGGATCGCCGACCCTCAAGAAATTCATATAATTAATTGTGGAGTTTGCGAAAAATTTGACAACAATAAAATTTTCTGAACATATAATAATATGATAAATAGAACGTATAATAATAATAATAAAGGACAAAGAATAATAAAAATTAGATTCATTCAAGAGCATAGTTAAGCCATGCATGTTGTTTCTGTTAGGGCTATGTATACCAAAATGGTTTATGTTAATTTTTGTATTATTTTTTTTATCAATAAATGCTTCATTTTGGAATATCTGTTGTTGTTTTGTTTTTTTCAATAATATTGATGGGAGCTACATCAAGAAGGTGCAGCCCTAAAAGCCTGATGGATTGGCCCCTCCATAGAAGTCGAAGGTATCTGTGGACACGGCTCTTAAACAGCTGAAGGTTATATGTCGAGGGGAAGACGTTGGCAGAAAGGGAGTTCCAGTCTCTAGAAGCATTAGTGATAAACGATTTGGCCAAACCATTGTTTTAATTCTTTTTCAATTTTCAGGGAAGCTAGCTAGGCCTTAAAACCGCGTATTTCTTGTAAATAGGGCAGCTTTAAGGAATTAATATTTGCAGTGTTCTAAAAAAATAGGTGTAATAAATATGGTCCAGATCGAACAAAGGCTTTGGAATTTAATTATTCCCACCTATTTCGCCCCCCCCCCCCCCTCTCACGCACTCTCATTTTGGATTGTTTTTTTTTCAGAAATAGTTTCTTTTGTTCTAAAGAGAAAGTCTACAAAATTTCATCCAGATCGGAGAGTTTTTTTTTGCCCCCATCCACATTTTGGGTAGTTAGGAGTCGAATTTAAAAAAAAAACTTAAAATTACTTTTTAGATTATTAAGTAAAAACCAAGTAGATTAAAAGATAATGCCTAATCAGTACATACACATTTGTAAGCACATTTTTTCCATTTTTGACTCCTTTAGGCCTCAAATTTCAAAAAATCTTGAAAACTACTTTTGAGATATTTTATTTTTCTTGAACTATTAGAGGAATTTAAAATGACAAAAATCACGTCGGCGTCGTTTCGTAAGCCGATTATTATAAGTATATGGTAGATAGTTAGATAGATGTCGCCCTCAGGGCCTAAGAACAACACTATTTTATCATCATATATGGTATAGGGGACAAAAATAATAAAAAAATCAAGAATGATTACTCGAGGGCGGGTTAAATAAAATCAATTTAAATTATATATAGTATTTTGTCATATTATTATAAAAAATATTTCAATAACACAAATTTATAATCATATAAGTACTTAAGGACGTTCCCTGATATAGCTCAGATTCAGTTCGCTCTTTCCCCTAGTCTCGCATGCGCAGAAAGGCAAAAATATTTTCACTGCGTCGTTTCTCGGATCTGACAACATTGCATTCTTACCGACGCTAAAAGACAAAGAATAAAAATAAAACACTGCATGAAACAGCTCAATGCAAAATTCCAGATGAGAACAGTATAGTTAGGTTGAGAGAAATACACCAGTGCCAAATGAAGAAGTTTTTTAGATATGGAAAAATTGAGTGAATTTAGTGTGACGTTGCCAAGTCGCCATCTCTCACTTGCCATGCCATGAGAGAAAAATGAAAACCAAGGACTATTGAAAAAAAATTATAGGTATAAAGGACACTTATAAATATGTGTATTCAAAGTTTTAAAAGGATTTCAAGAAAATCGATTTATTAGGGAACGACCTTAATCAAATACCCATTTTTGAGATTTTCGATCCTTCCTGTATAAAATCGTTCAGAATCGTTAGTAACTTAGGAAAGACATCCTAGTGTCCCAGAAAAAATAAAAAAATAACAACGATTACTATAAACATCGCGACGGGAGCCGTAAAAATGAACGAAGCTAAGCCGAGAAAGGTCCGAGAGGAGAGTTAGAGGCTTTACTGTCCAATGAATTTAGTAGAAGAGAGGGCTCGGATTGCCTTAAGGACCATAAATTAGTGAGCCAGCCACATAAGCTACCTGGGAAGCCCTTCGGAGCCTTCAGCAAATTACTACTTAGTTACAATGATTGGCTATTCATTGATTTATCAACTATGCACTTCTCAATTAATGGCTTTCACAAATGGAGATCAAAGGAGGGGGGGGGGCGGTAAAATGTTGGAAATTTCAAAATTGAATTGCCTTGTGTAACTTTCTCACTCGCTAATTAGTTTTCAAAAATACACAGGGAAGCCAACTTGACGGATAAATTCAAATACATCAAAGGAAATGTATAATTTATTTGACCCTATATAGAAAACTCATTTAATTTTAATAATCAATTTAATCCAAAAATTGACCAGTCCGCCTATGGCTTTATATTCAAACAAATTAGAGTATAAAACAAATATCAAAATGAGAATTTAGATAAAAAAAAATTTTAATTGAGTTTAAATTTTTTATTCATTTTCAAAGAGTAGAAATAAATGCCTAGCATATTTGCTATCTCTCTAAATACAGGGTGCCTAAAAAAGTTACTACCTATCTATTTTTACTTTATCCAATGCGAAGCATGGGAGAAAGTATTGGAATCGCTCTCGCGGCAAGCGCGACTTCAAAGGGTCCTCAGGTAAAGACTACGGAACCCATGGACTCAATTAAGGTCACAAATTGAAGTATTCAATGAGATTGAATTTTAGCACGTGACGGTTTTGCAAAAAATTACCTTGAATCTCGTCGAGAGGCCAAAAAGTGCCATTTTTTTGGAAGTGCGTGCGGATGGATGGATGGATGGATGTTATCGTTTTTTTCGTCCACGAATTTTTCCACACCGTTGCACCGAATGAATTTAAATTGAAAACCTACCAGTATTTTAACAAAATGAAGCGCTGATTAGTTTTTGGTACATATCGGTCCACAAACATTAGTACTTTATTTCAGTACTTTTTTATTTTTTTCTAAATATCTTGAAATAGACTTAACCAATTTTGATGAAATTTAATATCCTAATTAAGTACCTTTGGATCCACAAAAAAGGTTAAATAAAGTTTTTAGTAAAATTATATTTTAAAGTACTTTACTCTAGAACATATTAATATTTCAAATGAATTTGGATAAAGTTTAGCAACGATCCGTTGCAGTTTATTTCTTTACCATACAGGGTATGGACAAGTATTGTAATCGTGCATGAAAAAAGTGTTTTTTTTTCCTTCTTTTTTTCGAAATATCTAAAAAACGGCTGAAACTATTTTGATTAAAAAATCAATTCAATTTTTTAGTTTGAAAATCTTAAAAAAAATTTAATATTTAAACCCCCCCCCCTCCTTCCTCAAATTTTTGGTTCGATTTCAACCAAAATCTAATCAGTTCATAATATCAATATAAAGAATCTACATGTGAAATTTCGTTTTTTATATTCAGACTAGTTTTTAAGCTAGAGCATACACAAAATTTGCTAACCTACTAGACAGACATTTTGACAAAATAATTAATATCTCATAAAATATAATTTTTTGGATGTTTAGTCTTTAAGGGTTTTTTGTAGACCGAAACGCCATGGTTTCGCCCAATTTTTTTAATCAAAATAGTTTCAGACGATTTTGAGATATTTCGAAAAAAAGAAGCAAAAGAACAATCACAATATTTGACCATACCCTGTAGGGTAAAGTAAAAATACCATTAGTGAACAATCGCATAATAAGCCAATCGAAACGTCCTAGTTTATTGTATTAATATATGTTCGTGTTCATTAAATAATTATCATTAAATATTTTGAATTAAAGTTTTTTATTTGCCCTCAAAATGCTGGTGTCCTTTTTTCTTTTTATTTATAAAAATAATAATCAATTTTGATATGGAAATTTGAGGAATTGGAGGACATAACTTATTTATTTTAGTTATGTGTGATTGTAATAAAATTTCAACTCATAATAAAATTATTCACAAAAATCAAAGAATTAAAACAGCTACATTTCTAATAAATATCATTTACAGTGTTTACTAAGGCGAAGTTGAGTCCCTAATCTTGGTATCTAGTTTCACATTAATTTATTTTGAAACCCTAATCGAATCTCTCATGTCATCGTGGTCAAATTATTATAGAACAACCCCTTTGATAGAAATCGTAAAATGAAATTTGACTTAAAGTGTTTTATTATAATTTTTCATTATTATTATTTTACGAGCTTTTCGTGCGTGCCTTCGGCACGCCCTCGAAGCTCGGCCCTCCGGGCTGGTGCTCTGGGGGGCGGCGTTTCGGTCCAAAAATTTTATTCATCTTAAAAAACCACACTCCAAATGTATACCTGTAAACTCCCGAAAATACAAAGCCTATTAAAAGTTTTGCCTCATTTTCATCCTGACAGAGCTACAGAAATGAGGTTCTAGATATGAATCTGGAAGTATTTTTTTTTTTCTATAATCTACAGCATTGTGATATTTTTTGTGTGGAAATATATTTATTTAAATAAGTGGTATCGTGTGAGGAGGAGAATTATATTATATCATTTTTTTTTAAATTTGGGATCGATAATCGATATAAGGCTCCAAATATTTAAAAGAGATCAGGTGTTGTTTGTATGACAGGCTGCTCCATCCAGTATTGCCATGAGAAACAATGGCATGCGTGTCTTAAGTCGTTCAATTTTGTAAAAAACAAAAAATAAGAATAACAAAATTTATATTTTTAAAAAATTATAAAAAAGTGGCAAATTATTAAAATATAAATCAAATAAGATGTGATTAATTTCTTCTTCTGTGCGCAAAGAAAAGCGAATTGAATATTTAATTTTTGAGTGGTGGGGGGGGGGGGGAGGAGGAATAATTATCAATATATTTAATTTTTCATATTTTAAAATCAATTGGAGTCTTTCATTTCAAAATTCGAGTTCAAATTACAATTATATTTCAAATTTGCCGCAAATATACCGTTGGCATCAGCGCTTCCTGTCGGCAGCATTACGTTAGCGTTGCTGCAAATTAATCTGGGTTATTATATATATATATATATATTATTTGAGTCTAATATAGAACATAGTCTTTAAAAATATTTCTTTATTTAGTTTACTATATATTCAGGATGATTTAAATTTATGCTTATTAAAGTAGAGTCGATGTAATTAATTTGTTTATGCTAATATTTGATGAATGACTAATGGACCGATTCTCTTCCACTATTGAAATGTATAAATTTAATTTGCAAATTCAACATATTTTTGTGTATATCATTGTTATTTATAGTTACTATGGAGATAGATGTATGACTATGATAAATATGCATGAGTGTTGTCTGACTAGTTGTAGGGCTTGGATCCAAGTGTCGACCCCTTCACCCCCTGAACCATTTTTTACTTGTTTTATTTAGCTTGATTATTGTGTATAAGGCAATACATCAATTGGTAAGGGGGTGCTATCCAAAAAGTGTCCAAAAAAGAATCCTACATTTTTTAAAATTTCATTTTATTCTTCGCTCCTTTTACAAAACGCATCATAGAGAATTCAATTATTCATGGGGTAGTTAGGGGGGGGGGCAAGGGAGGCAGCCCCCCTTAGAAAAATATCGAAAATCTATTATTATGAGCCATTGTTTATGTATTTCTCATTGTTGGAATTTGTGATTTCAAAGAGATATATTATTGTGAATGAGAGAACAATCCATTTGCAGGATCTTCGCTATAATTACTGTATTTTTGCTCATTTTTAAATTCAGTGTAATTTACTGATATTGCAGACTATATATAATTAAGAAGTTCTAAAATGATATTGTACTGGTATTTTATGGGGGTATTTTTTGTGTTGATTTATGCGAATGCTGTCACTTATTGGATTCTCTGATGTATACCTGAAATAGCTAATAAATATTATTATTATTTAAATTTGAGTTGTATTACTTACTCAGTACAAGTGCTGGAAAACTTTAACCTACCCCTGTCGTTCATATGAGGTTATTCTCGGACGATGTATGATGAAAATTCACCCTAGCACACAGTTGCTCTTCTTTATTATTAATTACGAGCTTTTCGTGCGTGCCTTCGGCACGCCCTCGAAGCTCAGCCCTCCGGGCTGGTGCCCTGGCGGGCAGCGTCTCGGTCCAAAAATTTTATTCCTCTTAAAAAACCACGCTCCAAATGTAAACCGGTAAACTACCGAAAATACATCGTCTCTTAAAAGTTTTGCCTCTTTAACTTTTGAGTGGCGAGGGGGGGGGGGAGCGAATAATGAACAATATATTTAATGTTTCTTAATTTAAAATGAATTGGAGTCTTTCATTTCAAAATTCGAGTCCAAATTAGAATTATATTTCAAATTTGCCTGGTTAATGAAAATCGATTGGAGCCATCAGTTTAAAATCCGCGCTGACAATTATATTTCAAATTTGCCTCGTTAATTAATATATATTTAATGTTTCTTAATTTAAAATCTATTGGTGTTTTTTCATTTTCATTTCAAATGAATACAATATTATCTCGACACAAAGTCCAAATCAAAAATATATAGTTTTAGTAACAGAAATCATGGTATAAATATTAATGTTAGATTGGTCTAGTGGTTAAAGCAAATACTGTATATAACAATACAGGACAGTCTGTCAAAAATATAGTACCCTGAAAACAGCACACTCTAGCCAGAAAAAAGTAAACTACATAAAGCGCATAATATTAAAATGCGTAAATTATTTAAAATCGATCTTATTAAATCATATATAACATTAAACGGACACAATATATATTTTTTCCATGACGCTCAAGTTTTTTTTTAATTTTGTCGGTAGCCGAAAGTCGGATTTGACTGCAAGATTACCATTTTGCTCGCATGGTGGCGCTCAAATTAATGAGACCAAAAACGGTTTGCTTTTCTATTGTATTTTGACAGACTGTCCTGTATTGGTATATACAGTATTTGGTTAAAGCTAATGACCTTAGTCCAAGAGTTCGTAGGTTCGATTCTAGGCAAGAGGGAAATTTTTTTAGAGAAATTTCTCTTAGCGTTGTTACAAATTAATCTAGACAAATATTATTAATTATTATTATTATTATCCGAGTTAATGCACATTCTCAGCTTGTGCTGGAAAAATTTCGCCTATCCCTTGAGATCTTATTTGGGATTAGGCTCGGTAGATGTGGGAAGGGAATTAACCCTGGCCCACATGGATATTATTATTATTAAATTATTTTGTTACTTCCAAAATTTGTCGATTCTACTAAAAACTTAGTTGATTTCTAATCGGATTACCGAAATTGAAATCTCGTGGTGGCTAAACAGCCGGCCGGCTGCCCTCCTAGGAAAACTCCCTAACTACGCCAATTTCAAAAAATCGTACATATGTATCTTTATAAATAAATAAATAAAGCTACATGTGATTTAAATATCGTCGTTGTTATATCAAAAAGTCTTATGTAAAAATCTACTTTTCAGTAGCTCTGTTTTCATTTTGTATTAACCCTAAATACTTAATACCTCTGGCGTTTTGTTTTTAATCTGTAACTTGAGTTCTCTCACCTCATAACATACAACAATTTGAGAGCAGATGTAGCTAACAAATACAAGTGTTTTTCTTCAATAATTTTTTTTTGGTAATTTTGACATACGACATTTTGATATAACAGACAAGTATAAAATACTATTGATGTTTTGAAATTTTAGGGATGCCCCGCCTCTACAGCATCCATGGACCGCAATCCATTGATATATAAATATGTGTTTGATCCCACGCTTGAGTTAACGCCATTTCCTTCCTCCGAGTAAAGTTTTTACCTTTTTCCTCCCCACCTTTGGATCTAATCATGAGTTTGAGATTTAGTGCCTGTTGGTCGATCCTCTTCTGTTTTTGACGGTTTTCATCCACAAGCGGATGCTTTATGGTATTCGTTGCGATGCAATGGACCCATCTTTTTCCCCTGGATATTACTTCTTACAGCCTGGAGGGCTCGAGGCCAACCAACTTTGACGGATGAATGCGCCCTGCTCCTTTGAGGCGGCTCAATAAAAGCGATCCTCCACTTCACTTGAGCTCAACTAAAGATAATCGACAACTTGCTCTCTGTTTTTGTCTAAACAATCGCTCTCAACGAACAGTCCATTTATCTCTCCTTTTGTTTTCCCGTAAATGACTCAGATATTTCAATGAAATCACCAATTCACTCATTTCCCTTAATCGCCCAATATCTATCTTACCATGAGATCTTTTCTTTCTTTAGACTCAACAAATTCTTTTTATAATACATAAAAAAAAAATCATATTTTAAAGAAATCTCTTTCACATATTCTTTGTAATATAATAAACCATATCGCTGGTACGGAAGAAAAAGGTTGTAAGTCAAAAATTAACTTTTTTCACTAGAGACGATTGAAATTTTGTTAAAAGTTGAAGTTGCTGTAACTTTTTTACATAAAGTTTTTAGAGTAAATGCGATTTACCAAAATTAGGACTTTTAGTTAAGTTTTCATGAAAATTATATTCAACAATTTATCTCTACAATATTCCTCTTAAAAATATTATAAATTATTATATTTTGACTTCTGACGTTTTTCTAGATATTTTTTCTTAATATTTTTTCCTTGGTACTACGTCATATTTCTAGTTGGGTCAATTTTGTTGATAGCAGAACTTAAAATTCGTATACAAACAAGGGCTCTTACCTATTTGGGTCGTTTTTCTTGACATTTTGAACATAGTCTCTTAACGAAGGATGGCACAATACTGAATTATGACGATCTTCTTGACAGCGTCGAAAACACTTCGTAGCAAGTGAAAAACGACAGAACAGCTTTCTACCGACCGGAACTTGAACTAGACGTATCTCATTTTTCTAGCGAATAGAATATATTTTTTTATAAAATATGGTATGAATAGCTCAAATATCGTATTTTTTGACTTGTGACGTTTTTCTTCCGGACCAGCGATATATTTTTCATATATATGTAAAATAACATTTTTCACGTCTTTATCTAAATAGCGGCGGTCTAATAAATTCAAAGTTTAAACCCTTATTAAAAGGATTTGACCTCTTGTTAAATTTCATGAACATAAATATTATTAATTTAATTTTCCTCTAAAGTAATATTCAAATAAGAAAGATGTAAATTTCAGCAAATATGGAATAGAAAAGAATCCCTGGGGATTGTGTTTTCAAAAGACACGATGAACACAAAGATCAATTTTACTTATGGAAAGTGGTGTAGGTTTTAGGTGAAACATGATGTTAATTAATAGAGTAAAGGGTGTGTAGTTTCACAGTGAATGAAATAAAACTCAAAGAGGTTTATACAAACTCAATATATTTCGAATTATTAGTCCATCATCAGGAGTTTACAAGTTAATACTAATAACCCAGGTAACCACAATATCCTAAGAATATTCTAAGGATATTCTAAGGACATTTAAATCTTCTTAGAATATTCTGAGGATATTGTGTGTTACCTGGGAATAATTGAACGAGTTGTCACCATTCTTGACATTCAAATCATGTGTACCAATATAACAAAATATAACATTCAAATCTTACATACCAACCTAACACAAGAAAAACACCAATGAAATTAAAATTTAAAAAATTGTTTTACAAAGATTTTTTCTTTTTTAATTATAAAATATATAAATGTAAATATAAGAAATCTAAATAAATATGAATATTAATATAAATAAAAATTACAAGTATAAATATAAATTCTTTTTAGAATTAAATTAGAAAATAAAATTACAAATTTAAGTCATAGACACAAAATTAATTATAAATATCAATTTACAAATAAGCTTAAATAACATATAGAGATGAAGATTAAGATAAAACATAATAGGGATAAATTAGATGAGATAAATTACAATATACAACAATTTTTGTGGTTATCTCATATATCAAAATGTCATTTATTTTAGAAGACTGAAGGCGCGTGATTTGAATTTAATTTTGATTGTAATTTGGGAAATAGTATATATTTGAGAGAGACTGAGGTTAAGTTTTTTTAATTTTTGTTAATTAATAGATCTATTATTGTGGAATTTCTAATGTCCTGCTGGTTATTGAGAATTTTATCTTTTTCCATTATAGCTTTCTTAATTTCGGTTGTTTCTAACAGGTCTAGTTTTCGGCTTTTATAGGCGAAGTGTAGTGGTATAGGATTTTGGGGTGAAGGTGAGTGATTGTTTTCAATAAGGTGGTCTGCGAAGGCGGAGGTTGGATCACTCTGTGTGGTGTACAGGGTATGGTCAAGTATTGTAATCGTGCAGAAAAAAAGTGTTTTTTTTTTTTTTTTTTTTGCTTTTTTTTGAAATATCTCAAAAACGGCTGAAACTATTTTGATTTAAAAAATTGGGCTAAACCAGCGTTTTGGTCTACAAAAAAGTCCTAATAAGTGAACATCGAAAAAATTATATTATTCGAAATAATAACTGTTTTGCCAAAATATCTGTTAGTACGTTATCAAATTTTGTTTTACATTGCTAGCTCAAAAACTAGTGTGAAACTCTAAACCAAATTTAACACGTAGTTTTGGTGCATTGAGATTAAGAGATGATTAGATTTTGGTGCATATCGACCCAAAATTAAGGTGGTTAGGGGTTTAAAATTAAAATTATAATATTTTCAAACCAAAAAAACAATAAAAATGAAATATACTATAAAATGAGCCTATAATAGCGAAAATATTTTTCTGGGGCCGAAATTGGGAGGTGGGGGGGGGGGGGGTAAAAAATAAAAATCTAGGCCCTTTGAGCAAACTCAATCAAATTTTGTATACATAATCAGTGGGCCCTCAGAAGACTAAAAATGCGAAAACTAACCACCCAAAATGGAAGGGGTAAACCCCCCTAATTAATTATAAAAAAGTTTATTAAATAAAATATACATAAGAGAGGGATCAGGGTGTATGGTAAAGTCATGTTGATGGCCACATCAGTTTATTTTCATTTTTTAACAGAAAGTTCTGAGGTTAGATAGTTCAAAATCGATTAGGTTATGAAAATTCAAAAATTTTGGCACCCGAATAAATAATTGTCTTTCGTTTTGGAGAGAATTTCTTTAAACAAAAGTTCTCAGAAATCTCATCCTCTACCTTGTTTATAACAGAATTTGCCGTAGAGTTAGTAGTATAGGTTTTATTTTGATAATTTTCATTAGAATTGAAAAGTTCCTTTATTTTGTGATTGATCAAATCATCAGAGCTAGACCAAATTAGTACGGGACCACCCCTAAAGTACCCCTTTCCAATAAAAAAAAATCCTGGTCTTGGTCGGAAAGGGAATTACAGTTTCTAAAAGTAAAAGGGACTAAGGAATTGACAAATCCGTTGATCCATTGATTTCTTACTAATTTAAGAAAGAAATGTTGAGGGTTTGAAAATCGTAAGTTGTGTAGTGGAAAATGATTTGTAAATTTTGAAAAAAGTGAGCTGTAGCCTACGAAGGCGAGCATCGCAGTTAATATAATATAACGAGCTTTTCGTGCGTGCCTTCGGCACGCCCTCGATGCTCAGCCCTCTGGGCTGGTGCCCTGGCGGGCAGTGTCTCGGTCCAAAAAATTTTATTCCTCTTAAAAAACCACACTCCAAATGTATACCCGTAAACTACCGAAAATACATCGTCTCTTAAAAGTTTCGCCTCTTTAATTTTTGAGTGGCGGGGGGGGGGGGGGATAATTATGAATATATTTAATGTTTCTTAATTTAAAATTACAAAATTACAATTATATTTCAAATTTGCCTGATTAATGAAAATCGATTGGAGCCATCAGTTTAAAATCCGAGCTGACAATTATATTTCAAATTTGCCTCGTTAATTAATATATATTTAATGTTTCTTAATTTAAAATCTAATGGTGTTTTTTCATTTTCATTCGAGTTCAAATGAATACAATATTATCTCGACACAGTCTAAATCAAAAATATATAGTTTTAGTAACAGAAATCAAGATATAATTATTAATGTTTCAATTGTGTAATGGCTAGAGCTAATGCCCTTAGTTCAAGAGTTCAAGAGTTCGATTCTAGGCAAGAGAGTAATTTTTTTAGAGAAATTTCTCTAAGCGTTGTTACAAATTAATCTAGACAAATATATATAGTATATGAATTATAAATATTTGTCCTTTATACAGATACAAATATAAATATCGAATTTTTTCTGTTTTTCAAATCGATGCACCTTTTTTCTAGCGAATCCTAAGACATTTAAAATAATAATCTATTTGCTAATTTTATTTTCAATTTATACCTTTAAGCTTTAATCACAATTTACAAACTTTACATTTTAGAGGAGTCAATAGCTGCTGCAAATCCAATAGATTGGAATAGAATTATTTATTAAAGCGTATAATGTGGTATTCACTAAGCTAATGAATTAATCACATTGAGCCTAGGGAATATATATATTTTGGTAGATATAGAACAAAGTTTGTCCGTGGGGTTGGTTGTTTTGTGTCTGGGATTGCAATGGTAAGGGTTTGGTTGGCCCCAGAGGAGCCATTGGCCCTGGTGTCTTCGCCACCCCTGTGCAAGGAAGGTTTCGCCGCGAAACGTGCCGCGGCTAATTTCATATATTCTCCTTCCTTTCTGGTAGATGGATCTTAGGAAACATTACCCTAGAAAAGCTAATCAACCGAGCTAACAGGCTACATAAAGCGTGAAAATATTCATTTGGAAGCATTTGGGCTAATTTAGAATAAGTGTTAGCTAAGAAGAACCCCTCGGTAGATGGGTACATGGAGCATTTAGAACCAATTTAATATTACTAGGTGTACCGGAAAGTCATTACCGGTTTTTTCGAAAAAAAAACTACGAAATTTTTAAGAAAATGGAAAATTTATTTATTCAAAGTATTGGCCATTTGATTCTATACATCTTGCCCATCTTTCTGGCAATTCATGGATGCCATCCCAAAAAAACTGTTTGTCCTTTGAGCAAAACCATTCGAAATTGGCGAAGTGCTGCTCTGCAAGCGCGTGTCCCATCGATGCGAAAAGTTGATAGTCGGACGGGGCAAGGTCTGGAGAGTACGGCGGGTGCGATAATATGTCCCACCCAAGTGCTTTCAACGCTTCCTTGACCGGTTTTGCTTTATGAGACGGCGCGTTATCGTGTTGTAAAATCACTTTACCGTGTCTTCGGGCCCATTCTGGACGTATTTCGATCAATGCGTGGTTCAAATTGATCATTTGTTGTCGGTGTATTGTTTTTTCAATTGTTTTTGAGTTTGGGTTGGGTCTTCATCTAATAACTCCTGTAGTTTCGCATCTTCAAACTTCTTTGGTCTACCAGAACGTTCTTTATCTTGCACATCGAAATCACCACTTTTTAATTTTCGAAACCACACCTCACATGTTTTTTGGTAATGACTTTCCGGTACACCTGGTATTTAATTATTAGCTAGTTTTTTATTTATTTAAATAAATCAATCGGCTCATGCATATAGGGATGTCCTGTGTCATAAACCGAACATGGGATAGATTTTTACTTTATCCAATGCGAAGCATGGGTAAAGTATTGTAATCGGTCTCGTGGCAAGCGCGAATTCAAAGGGTTCTCAGGTAAAGACTACGGAACTCATGGTCTCAATTAAAGTCACAAATTGTAGTATTCATTTAGGTTGAATTTTAGCACGTGACGGTTTTGCCCAAAATTACATGGGGTTTCATCCAGAGGCTAAAAAGTGCGATTTTTTCAGGAAGTGCGTGCGGATGGATGTATGTTATCGTTTTTTCCGTCCACGATTTTTTCCACACCGTTACACCGATTGAAATAAAATTGAAAACCTACCATTACTTTAACAAAATGAAGCGCTGATTAGTTTTTGGTATAAATCGGCCCACAAACATTAGTACTTTATTTTAGTAATTTTTTAGATTTTTCTAAATATTTTGAAAATGACTTAACCAATTTTGATGAAATTTAATATTCTAATTAAGTACCTTGAAGACCACAAAAAGGGTCATATAAATTTTTATTGTAAAATTATATTTTAAAGTACTTTACCCTATAATAAGATAGTACATTGGATAAAGTTTAGCAACGATCCGTTGCAGTTTATAGTTTTCGAGTTATGGGCATTTTTTCGAAAAATGGTGGGAATCGCTACACTGCCCTAAATAATGAGAAGCTGTGGCTACAAATTTACATATTTTATTATTCTAATTATTGTTACACAATCCTGAATAATCCTGCTATTGACCAGAATTCAAAATAAAACCATAAGTACCAAGGTAAACGTACCGGTAGTAGACTATCAAAAAACACTCCTAGTGACGCTATAGATTTACGAGCTTTTCGTGCGTGCCTTCGGCACGCCCTCGAAGCTCGGCCCTCCGGGCTGGTGCCCTGACGGGCAGTGTCTCAGTCCAAAAATTGTATTCCTGGAATCCAGGAATGCATCAAAATTAACCAAGAAAACCTAGAAGGAGTTCCGCTACCTAGGAAGTAAAATAACATGGGATGGGAGGAGCGAAAACGAAATTAAATCAAGAATTGTCCAAGCAAAAATGGGGTTTAATTCAAAACAAAAACTACTATGCTCCTCCTCAATCAGCTTAGCAAACAGGAAGTTGCTATTGAAGACATATGTATGGAGCATAGCCATGTACGGGTGTGAAACCTGGACAATTAGAGAAGCGGAGAGAAAGAGATTAGAGGCTTTCGAAATGTGGTGCTACAGGAGAATAAGGAATATCAAATGGATGGATAAAATTACAAATGAAGAAGTTCTTGGAAGAATCGGAGAAAGAAGAACCTTGTGGAAGAGTCTGAAGAAGAGAAGAGGTCAGATGATGGGGCACACACTGAGACATGGGGGACTGCTTAGGGATATCTTGGAGGGGAGGTGGGAAAGAAAAGGGGAAGGGGAAGAACCAGATTAGAATATTTCAACCAAATAATTGGGGATATGGGATGCCAGACATTTTTTTTTTTTTTTTTTTTTTTTTTAATGCAATCGAATGCAAGAAGGGGTGCACCAGTAAAGATGTAGCCCCTATGGATCTCGAAAGACCCTTGCATTACCGAAGAGAAGGAAAGTTGATTAAGTGAGAGGGTGTAGACGTAGGTGTCTATGCACCCTGGTTTTGAAGGTTTGAAGATCATAGGTGCTGGGAAAGATAGAGGCTGGGAGAGAGTTCCAGTTCCTTGAAGTCATGGGGATATATGAATTCGCGAATGAAGTGGTCCGGCACTTTTCCAATTTCACCGCGAAAGAGTGTTGGGAGTCGGCAAAACGTGTGCTGCGTGCAAAGCCAAGAGGTCAAACAGCTGGCGGGGGACAGAGTCGAGTGGAGACGGATTGTTGCATCAAACCAGTCTTAGGACTGTATACTCAATGATGATGATGATGATGAAAGAATTAAGTATAAAATGCTATGCCATTTCGAAATCTCGACTAAATGCGCCATACTAGGATAGTATATTTTTTTCAAGGTTACCTGATCAAAATTTGATCCTGACTTATAATAAACAAATTTCACTAAGGTGTATTATTCTAAAGCTGAAACATCAAGAACTCACATTCAAGAGTGATTATTATAAGGTGGATGTTTATTTAATAATCCACAAGTTTCGATTTATTTACCTTAAAAATCTAATTCACTCATACGTATTATTTAATGAATTTTGCAAAGAAAATGAAATTATAATAGAAAATGTTAACTTAAATTGAAAAGTTTTCACTTTGTTTAATCATTTATACGAATTCAATTTAAATTCTATTCCAAGTTCTTCCAAAAGTTGCCATTTTATTAACATTTGATAGAAAAAAAAAAAACATCTATGGTAGTTGTAATATGATCGAAAATTGGGATGGAGAATTGAGAAAACAAAACATCGTGTTTTCAATAATAATATTTGTTTTTGCATTTAATTTGAAACGATCTTCTAATTTCCATTTCCATTTAAATTACATTTCTATTTTCAGAGAAAATTATTCTCATTCGACTTGTTTTTTTTTTTTTTTTTTTTTTTTTTTGTGCCAGGGAATAAAAAATATATCCAAAACCGTTCAAGTTCGTTGACTAAACGTGCCTTTTCTCTTTGATTGAACAAAAGTAAAAAAAAAAAATTATTTCTTGTGAAGCGAGTTAATGTGAAAAACTGTCTTTTATTTTCAACCCTTGAATAATTCTTGTTTCATTTTCTTCAATTTTTTACTTTTTATAAGAATTACTTAATAAGATTTTAAATAAACAAAGAAGAAAATTAATGAATATAAGGTAATTTTTGTAACCTGCTTTATGGGAGTTCGGTACAGCTTATCTATCTGGTTGATCTTCGAAAAAATCTTTTGTATTTCTGCAGAGTGACAACTTCTGCATAATAAATTTTCTAATAAAAAAAATTGTTAATAATGAGGTTAATTCCGAATACAAATCTTATATAAATATTATGAATTCCCGCTCTGAAGATGGCTACAACCAACAGTCGAAACGTTAGCGGGAGTTCATAAATAAAAGAAATAAAAACTGGTTCTTATATATATATATGTATTCTAAATGGCAAGACAGAATTGCATTACAAAGTGTTTGAAAATAATTTGATCAAAAGCCTGATGAAGCAACAATAAATTAGCGAAACATTGCGATTGGTCGTTGAAAAAACAACCATTGAAATTTTTATTTTCAAATTTTAAAAACATATAAAATAATATATATAACTTTACCTAATAATAAGTATAAGAAAATTATTTAAATACTTAATCTGAATAATAAAAATAAATATTTAGAACCTGGAGCCACCGAGCGACGCTCGGTAACTTTTTCCTTCAGTTAAAAGCTATATATTAATATTATTTTTAATTTAAAAAAACCGCACCTCGAACCCCCCACCCAACGGCGAGTCGTGTCTCTTGCTAGGGTCCTCTAATCCCCATCCATCCCACTGGCCCCTATCCTTCCTCCTAGATCCACCTCCGACCATCATTCACCCTGCCAACCCTATACATGTCCTCTGGACTCTCTCCTCATCCCCTAACTCTCATCATCCACCGAAACCCACGAAATTTTGATAATATTAATAAAATGAATATTGGGATAAATTTTTTCTCATTATAAAAACATGTATTTAACACAAAAATGATTTCATGAAATAGAGTTGGATTTCTACACTAGCGCTTATGTTATATTCTGTTGGCTGAAAATAACTTTTTATTTTTTACATTTATGAATAACTAATTAACTAGACTGTCAAATCTATTGAAAAATGTATCATTCGATTCATAAAAGTTGAATTATTGATCTGTATAGATTTGTTGAAAATGGTATAATTTGTATAGAAGTTATAGCCCTTTTAAAATCTCGGTCCATTTACTTCCATATTAAAAGGACAATTTTTAATAATTTATTTCTAGGTAATGAGACAAACGATCAACTTTAAATTTCGGGAATAAATATTTAATACATCAATGATTCGATGGTAAAAATTTGAGAATTTTCTTATAAAAATGATAAACAGTCCCGAACCCCTTAACCAGGGCTGCGGAGTCTAGACTCCGATTTAGGCTTTTGATAATTTTAAAAAAAGTCATTAAAAATAATTAATATGAAAATTTGAGTGTCTTATCTCTTTGAAAAAGTTGATGGAAATTGTTTTTCAAACCTGTATTTTAATTATATGAGAATTTATTTATTTAAGGACAATTTTATCAAAGATCTTAGTAGATTATTATGTATATTGTATATATTGTATGTCACGACTCCTGAGGGGTGAAACCTTCTGACATATAATATATAGATAATAATCTACTATTTGATTGACCTTTGATAAAATTCTCCTTAAATAAATAAATTCTTATATAATTAAAATAATTAAGTTTATAATATTAAGTACCTATAATTCTTAAAAATAATATGTAGATAAATATAATTCATACTCACAATAAGTAGAATAATCTTAATTTGAAAATCGAGATAAAAATAAAATGTTCGTTAAATTCAAATAATTCCTTGGTCTTCTCTGAATGCTAATCTGATGAAACTATAATATATATTTCTCATCTTCAATCTATATAATAAAAATGAATTTCTTTATAATAAAAATGAATTTCTTTTTCTTTGTAAGCGCAGATCTCTCAAATGCCTGGACCGATTTGGCTAATTTTTTTCAAATGTTCGTAATAGTCCAAATCAGGTTAATACGTAAAAAAAAATCGGAAAAGTTGCCCGGAAAATTGGAAAATTCAGGAAAAACTATAATAAAATCAGGTTAGCCAACATAGCTTGCCAAACAATAAAATAACTAAACTAGCAAACTAAACATGTGTTGGCAGCCCTATCAGATTTTTGAGTGTCATTCATTCTTAATAGCATAGATAAAAGAGATCTAACCACATTATCTTTGAAGAAGAATTTAATAATGCAAAAAAGATTTAAAAAACTATCTATTTTTTTTAAAGTACATTTAAAAACAAAAATTAAAAAAATAAACTGCAACCGATCGTTGCTATACTTTATCCAAATTCATTTGAAATATTAATATGTTTATTTCTTTATTATTAATCAGATATCACTTGCAATTTGCAGTTCATGTTGACTTTAATTCAAAAATAATGATCGATTCTCATTTAACAGTCGAGGAATAACCATTCTACATTCGATTTTTGACATTTCGGTTTTTATTGGTAGCCATTGGTGAAGACATGGAGGAGGAGGAATCGACTTAAAATCAAAAATAGCAATCGATTCTCATCTAATACTTGAGGAATAATAATTCTACATTAGATTTTTGACCCTTCGATTATTATTGGTAACCATTGCTGAAGACATGGAGGAATCGTCTTAAAATCAAAAATAACGATCGATTCTTATCTAATACTAGAGGAATAACCTTATTGCATTCCATTTTTGATGTTTTGACTATTAATGGCAATCTCTACTGAAAACGTGGAAGAATCGACTTAAAATCAATAAGACTAAATTCTTTTATGGTAAACAACTCAAGTTTGAGAATAAGAGAATTTTTTATAAATAGATTATACTAATACTTTTGTGTCTAGCAAAATAAATAATAATTGTCATTTTCAAGTCTTCTTATCTATAATACTACCTACATATAATATAACTTTTTTTTTATTTTTCCCTTAATGATAACAAGTGGATTTTTACTACATTTTAAATATTTGTTCCATCTTATTTGTTATGAGTGTATATTGCAGGTAAATAGAATCTTAAATTATATATATTTAACACTTTATAATAAAACAATTATATTTATTCTCTCTTACTAATAAAACATCAATAAAGCAGCCACGTGAGGGTCCAGGGGCCAAGCCCCCTGGCTAGCAAAAGCGCCCGCCGGAGGCAGGCCTTGAAGCTAGTACATATATTATATAATTAGATTGAATACCAAATTTCAACTTGTGTCATTGCCTGAACATGCGTCAATTTAGCCCGAAATATATTGAGTTTTTTACTTTACCATACAGGGTATAGTCAAGTATTGTAATCGTGCATAAAAAAAGTGTTTTTTTGCTTCTTTTTTTTGATATATCTCAAAAACGGCTGAAAGTATTTTGATTAAAAAAATTGGGCAAAACCATGGCATTTTGCTCTACAAAAAATCTCTAATAAGTGAACATCGAAAAAATTATATTTTTCGAAATAATAACTGTTTTGTCAAAATGTCTGTTAGTCTGTGTATTACCAAATTTTGTAGACGAGTGGGCTCGAAAACTAGTGTGAATATCAAAACCAAATTTCACACGTAGTTTTGGTGCATTGAGATTAAGAGCTGATTAGATTTTGGTGCATATCGACCCAAAATTAAGGGTGAGGAAGGGGGGGGGGGGGTTAAAAATTATAATATTTTCAAACTAAAAAAAAACAAGAAACATGAAATATACCATAAATTGAACATATAATAAGAAAATATTTTTTTATGGCGCCAAAATTAAAGGGGGGGGCAGAAAATAAAAATCAAGGCAATTTCATCAAATTCAACGAAATTTTGTATACATAATCAGTGGACCCCCAGAAGTATAAAACTGCAAAAACTAACCGCCCGAAATGAGGGGGAGGGGGGGGGATGAAAATCTAGGCCCTTCTACCAAACTCAACCAGAAGTGTATGGTAAAGTCAAGTGGATGGCCATATCGTCAGAACGTGTCAATTTATTTTTGTTAAGGGAGAATGGTGTGGGTTCTTGGTGAAACATCTATATATATAAAATGGAAAAGTATGTATGTATATATGTTTGTATGATCTAAATGATCTGATTGGCCAGTGCATAGCCAATGGCAAAGCGTTAAATTATTAGAATGATTCTGAATGGATACCGATCGTTAAATAAATAAAAATAAAAAAAACATTTTGCCGTTTCGAGACGCTGCCCGCCAGGGCAACCCGCACGGAGAGCCCAGGTGCAGAAGGCGTGGAAAAAAATTTTGAAAAATTTAAGAAACATTTTAAAATTTAAAATATAAAATACTCTCTAGTTTATTTTATATATTGAGTTTTATCAAAAGTTTATTTATTTATTTATTTATTTATTTTGAGAAACACCACATAAGCTCACCTTAATTGTAAAGAAGTATTTGTTTAATATGTACTGAATAGGATGAGAAAATTTAAACAAATAAACCATCCTTTTCAATTTTTCATTAACCCCCCTCCACCCCCTTAATTTCGGGTCGATATGCACCAAAATCTAATCAGATTTTAATCTCAATACACCAAAACTACATCTGAAATTTCTTTTGATATTCACGCTAGTTTTTGAGCTAGATCGTCCACAAAAATTTGTTAACGCACAGACTAACATAATAATAAAACTTGAGCAAGATGCTAGGTAGGTTTCACAAAAAAAGAAATAAAACAAAATTGAGTTTTGAATTCGATATATTCCGGGGGTGAGTGTAAAATTATTTTTTGTAATCAGTTTTCTATGTCTCTTGGTGATGGGGTCCCCCCTGAAATATATTGAATTCAAAACTCAATTTTGTTTTATTTCTTTTTTTGTGAAACAACCTAGCATCTTGCTCAAGTTTTATTATTATATTAAAATGTTTCACCTAGAACCAACACCTAACTCCTTAAAAGTCACAGACTAACAGACTAACAACCAGACGAACAGACATTTTGACAAAACAATTATTATTTCGAAAAATATAATTTTTTCGATGTTCACTTGTTAGGGTTTTTTGTAGACCAAAATGCCATGGTTTAGCTCAATTTTTTTAATCAAAATAGTTTCAGCCGTTTTTGAGATAGTTCGAAAAAGAAGCAAAAAAACACTTTTTCATTCACGATTACAATACTTGACCATACCCCTATATGGTAAAGTAATAAACATACACACATATATATAACAAAAATATATATCTTGTGTATATATTATTTATTTGTTTGAGACTATAGTTTCGAAGGCTTGGCCTTCATCATCTGTCTTTTTTAATTATAAATATTATTTTTCATGGGGTCAGTATCGCATAGATATTGAATTTTTTTTATCTTTATTTAGCCGATGGCCAGTTAGAATTAAAAAACAATTTTCCTAAATTATTAACTAACGTACCTACAGACATTTTGACAAAACAGTTATTATCTCGAAAAATATAATTTGTTCAATGATCACTTATTAGGGGTTTTTTAGACCGAAATTCCATGGTTTAGCCCAATTTTTTTAATCAAAATAGTTTCAGGCGTTTTTGAAATATTTCGCAAAAAACGAAGCAAAAACCCCAGTTTTTTCATTCACTATTACAATACTTGACCATGGTAAAGTAAAATTATAAAAACCTCATATTTATTCTTAACAACGCATCTACTCATACTATATATATTTGTCTAGATTAATTTGTAACAACGCTAAGAGAAATTTCTCTAAAAAAATTTCCCTCTTGCCTAGAATCGAACCTACGAACTCTTGAACTAAGGTCATTAGCTTTAACCACTAGACCAATCTAACATTCATATTTATACCATGATTTCTGTTACTAAAACTATAAATTTTTGATTTAGACTTTGTGTTGAGATAATATTGTATTCATTTACACTCGAATGAAAATGAAAAAACACCAATAGATTTTAAATTAAGAAACATTAAATATATATTAATTAACGAGGCAAATTTACAATATAATTGTCAGCTCGGATTTTAAACTGATGGCTCCAATCGATTTTGATTAACCAGGCAAATTTGAAATATAATTGTACCTAATTTGGACTCGAATTTTGAAATGAAAGACTCCAATTCATTTTATTTTATTTTATTTTATTTTATTTATTGGGCCTCCGAGGAGCGGGCCTCTTACAAGACAAAAGATGATTACACAAATTAATTTACAAATCTTTCACACTTTCGGCTTCAGAACAAATTAAGAAACATTAAATATATTGATCATTATTTCCCCCCCCTCCCCTCGCCACTCAAAAATTAAAAAGGCCAAACTTTTAAGAGTCGATGTATTTTCGGTAGTTTACGGGTATACATTTGGAGTGTGGTTTTTTGAGAGGAATAAAATTTTTTGACCGAGACGCTGCCCGCCAGGGCACCAGCCCGGAGGGGGTGAGTTGAGGGCGTGCCAAAGGCACGCACAAAAGCTCGTTTATTAGATTAACATGCGGTTTACTATCTCCAGCCTCTTCAGCATTTTCATCTGATGAACTGGAATTTCATCTCAATTATCATTCTAAAAGACAATCCATTTAATTACACCAGAATTTTTTGTTTTCCTATAATTAGATGGGACAATAATTATCTATCTGTCCTATTGACTGATTAATGAAAAGATCTATAAATACCTATAAATATGACTCCCAAGTGTGTGACATGCGTGTTAACAATCATTTATTTCATTTGATATACTGGTTTCAACTGTAGATATGGTACAAGTGAATCATGCAATAATACGACAAGTAATTAGTCCCTTCAAGATTTATTAGCCTTTTTCTGTTTTCTATTCATTAGTTCGTTACAAAAAAAAAAAAAAAAAACTATAAGTACTAAATTCCTTTACTAAAAGAAACAAATTGATTATATTTTTTCTATTTCTGTAATTAATAAAGTATTTTAAATTATTCCACGACTTAATGCTCTCCCTTTGGAAATGCAATAAATAAAAAATTCCATTTATTTCCGTTTCAGAAATTAATTCTTCTCATGATATGGTATTTATAGGATCATGAATCGCTGTGAAGTGTGGAATTTCTTTTACAATGTGTTTGTATCGTATTGGATTTAATTATGGAAAATTGCTAATCATAATTCATCAGCTGGCATGAAATAATCTTAAAAATGCACCGCTACAACTACTAAAATAGTTTTTATAATTTCAAAGAATTTACTTTTGTTTACCATTTAATAGATTCGACGATTATATTTATTAGTACACTAAAAAACAATTTATTTATAATAAATATATTGATAGAGTTTAGCATTTTTAATGAGATCTTAATTTTTTTTTTATGATAATGATGAGAGAAGGAGTTACACCAAAAAGGTGCAACACCTAAAGGCCTGGGTTGGCCCCTCGATCGTGAAAAGAAGAAGAAAGCATTTTATGGGCTGGGCGGGGGTCGAAGGTATCTGTGGATACGGGTCTTAAATAGCTGAAGGTTATAAGTCGCGGGAAAGATGGTGGCAGGGAGCGAGTTCCAGTCTCTGGAGGTCATAGGGACAAAATTTACTTCAGTTAAAAGCTATATATTAATATTATTTATTATATAGTATATATATGGACCCCTCGATACCGCCCCCTAAAACCCCGCACTTCACCCCAACTCCTGCACCCCCACACTTCTACATCCACCCCGCACCTGCCCCCACCACTGCACCAGACTTCCTGCACCCCACCTCACCACTGCACCACGCCTCCTGCACCCCTAACCCCACCCCCGCACCCAGTTTTTGCATAGGTGCAGTGTGCAGTGGTTTTTATCAGAATTTTAAATTAAACACAATATTAATATATAACTTTTAACTGAAGCAAAAAATTGCCGACCTGTTTTATTTATAGCTAGTTATAATAATAAAATAAAGTAAAAAATAATCGTATATGATCTGAAATAAAAACATAAAATTAAATAAGATTTGTTTCCAAGCTATATAAAAAAAGCCACTTCAACCACATTATTTGTTAACACACCTGTTTTGTTATAAATCCATGTTATTATTTAGACACCTGCTAATTATAACACAAACAAAAAAATTTCTAATTTTAAATTAATATAATAATATTTGTTATAACTTATTAGTGAGTTTTAAAATTAAAAAAACAATTAATAAATAAAAGATAATTGAAAAAAATGTAAACAAACTTTTTATTGAGAATTTCATCTATCAATAATTACTTAAATTAAGAAAATATCAATTAAGATGAAATTTGTCGAGGTCCAGACCTAGCCAGATCGTTTTCTCATCATCAAAACCTGTTAATAGAGTTGGTTTCATCAAAATCGGTAGAGCCGTTTTCAAAATAGAACTAAGATACAAATATATAAATATATATACAAATAAATTACAATTTTTGCTCGATTAATAAAAGTAGATTAGTTATTTGATACAATCTTTATCAATCATTTTAATTTATTTCTGTAATTCGATAGGGAAAAAGCAACTAAAAGTTGACACTGATCTCTTGTCTCTTTATTTCGAACTACAATTAAATCCAGGCCTTATAAAGTGGTATCTCCTTCATAATTTCTAAGCCAGAAGCCCATTCATTCTCTGTCAACCTGCAGCCATTAGAGCCGGAATATAGGCTAATATTGTAGGACTCTGAATGCGGCTCTGGAGACAAAGGCTGGGTGGGGGACCGAGGGCGGACCACGCGGGGGATCAATAGCAAGCTGGGCGGGGCGGGGCGGTCGTGATTACGGCTACCTATCTCCATTGCATTGCATCTACTCCATATATATTTCCACATTAGCATACCATCTGTATTTATTTGCAAATACCACTAGCTAATTTCAATTGAATCTTTTATAAAGACCAAAATGATATCCTTCATACAAACATTTCTAGGATCTCATTCATCTCGAGCTCTTTGGCTCTTATTGTGGGGTTATTTGAACAACTGGGGACAACTTTATTTATTCATTTCGCTTTCATTAAGACACCTCGGGTCTACCCGTCCCAATTTGCTCTCAACGCTTTTACTTTTACTAAACTTTTTTGATATTATAAAAAAATACCGACTTTAATTCCTTATTATATATTATATATTATAACGAATTCCGCTACCTAGGAAGTAAAATAACATGGGATGGGAGGAGCGAAAACGAAATTAAATCAAGAATTGTCCAAGTAAAAATGGAGTTTAATTCAAAACAAAAACTACTATGCTCCTCCTCAATCAGCTTAGAAAACAGGAAGTTGCTATTGAAGACATATGTATGGAGCATAGCCATGTACGGATGTGAAACCTGGACAATTAGAAAAGCGGAGAGAAAGAGATTAGAGGCTTTCGAAATGTGGTGCTACAGAAGAATAAGGAATATCAAATGGATGGATAAAATTACAAATGAAGAAGTTCTTGGAAGAATCGGAGAAAGGGGAACCTTGTGGAAGAGTCTGAAGAAGAGAAGAGGTCAGATGATGGGGCACACACTAAGACATGGGCGACTGCTTAGGGATATCTTGGAGGGGAAGTGGGAAAGAAAAGGGGAAGGGGAAGACCCAGATTAGAATATTTCAACCAAATAATTGGGGATATGGGATGCCAGACATTTAGAGAGGTCAAACAGCTGGCGGGGGACAGAGTCGAGTGGAGACAGATTGTTGCATCAAACCAGTCTTAGGACTCTATACTCAATGATGATGACCGACTTCAAAAAATAAAATGGAACAAATAAAATAATAAGAACTCAAAAATAAAATAAAATGCACTAAAAGGTATAAAATAATTATCTGATTTAGTTAAAGCTAAACGGTGAAATTGTTTCATAAAATCACTTTTTGAAGTCGGTGCCAAACAAACTATACCCAATATTGACTTCACTACACACCAAACGTACTAAGTAAGATCCGTCGAGTGCGATTCATAAAATGTCTATGTTTGGCACCGACTTCAAAAAGTGATTTCATGTTAATATTTCGTCATTTACCATAGTTGTAACTAAATAAGATAATAATTATTTTATACCTTTTAGTCTATTTTATTTGTTGCATTTAATTTTTTGAAGTCGGTTTTATTTTTTCTTAAAAATTATTTTTATTTTTCTCTTTTTAGTGATATTATTAATAGTGACTTATAATAATAGCTTATTGGATGCTTCTCGTAGAAGAAAGATTCGGGCGAAGGAATCAGAAATTGACAGAAAATTCAATTCATAAATAGAGAAATTGTCTCGAAACGTTAGCGAGTTTTTAACTGACTTCAAAAAAGGAGGTGGTTCTTTATTCGACTGATTTTTTTTTTTTTTTTTTTTTGTGCCTATGTTACCTCATATCTCTGCCAATTGTCAACCGATTTTGAAATTTTTTTTGCATTGGGTCCAGTCTAGCTTCCGATTGGTCCCATTTTTTTCGTTTTTTTTCATAGGTATTAAACCTTTTTTATTAGGTTTGTTTAGACCTAACCTCTTTGTTTATGAACCGATTTCGATGGTTCTTTTTTTATCCGAAAGGGGGTGTTTTAGGGAGGGTGTCATATTAATTTGGTCAAGTTTTGATGATATGATCACTATTAATAACATCACTAAAAAGAGAAAAATAAAAATAATTTTTAAGAAAAAATAAAAACCGACTTCAAAAAATTAAATGCAACAAATAAAATACACTAAAAGGTATAAAATAATTATTATCTTATTTAGTTACAACTAAACTACGAAATATTAACATGAAATTACTTTTTGAAGTCGGTGCCAAACATATACCTTTTATGAATCGCACTCGACGGATCTTACTTAGTACGTTTGGCGGGTACGCTCGCTTATAGGTATAGTTTGTTTGGTACCGACTTCAAAAAGTAATTTCATGTTAATATTTCGTCGTTTAGTTGTAACTAAATAAGATAATAATTATTTTATACCTTTTAGTGTATTTTATTTGTTGCATTTAATTTTTTGAAGTCGGTTTTTATTTTTTTCTTAAAAATTATTTTTATAAATGAACGTTTTAAGATTGTTTTTTTTTTTGAAGATTGTATTTATTATAATTTCGATTATTTGCTCATAAGAATTGGAGATTTTCGTTATTTTGTCATTGATCATATCATCTGAATTTGACCAAATTAATATGAGACCACCCCTAAGGTTTCGCCTTTCAAATAAAAAAAGAATCATCGAAATCGGTCCATAAACAAAGAAGTTATGTGTGAACAATGAACATACAAAACAAAAAAGGTCCAATACCAATGAAATTTATACTGCACCAATCGGGAACTATACTGAACCCAATGCGAAAAAATCATCGAAATCGGTCCACATGGTAAAGAGAAATAAATGTTCAAACACACACAAAAAAAAAAAAAAAAAAAAAAAACAGACATTCCGTTGAATTGGTAACCTCTTTTTCAAAGTCGGTTAAAAATTGAAAAATTATGATTTTGAAAATACCAAATACAGTCGACTCTCGATAATTCGAACTCTTCAGCTGTTAACTGTTCGGTAAATCGAAAAAATGCTATATATTTTGATACGCTCGATAACACGAAATTATTTTCGTAACAAGAGGGGTTGAGAACGTTTTATAATTCGAACGAGGCCACTTCCCCTCTTTGTAATTCGGATTTTTCTTAGCAATGTTTACTCCTCATTTTCCGCGTAATATGTAATCTATTTGTTCTTTTTTGTCGTTTTCATTATTTTTATTTGGGGCTATATATAATATAAATGGAAGCTCATACATATTTTCAAAAATATAATAATAATTTTTAAGAACAAAATAAAAACCGACTTCAAAAAATTAAATGCAACAAATAAAATACACTAAAAGGTATAAAATAATTATTATCTCATTTAGTTACAACTAAACGACGAAATATTAACATGAAATTACTTTTTGAAGTCGGTGCCAAACTAACTATACCTATAAGCGAGCATACCCGCCAAACGTACTAAGTAAGATCCGTCGAGTGCGATTCATAAAAGGTATATGTTTGGCACCAACTTCAAAAAGTAATTTCATGTTAATATTTCGTCGTTTAGTTGTAACTAAATAAGATAATAATTATTTTATACCTTTTAGTGTATTTTATTTGTTGCATTTAATTTTTTGAAGTCGGTTTTTATTTTTTCCTTAAAAATTATTTTTATTTTTCTCTTTTTAGTGATGTTATTAATAGTGATCATATCATCAGAACTTGACCAAATTAATATGACACCATCCCTAAGACACCCCCTTTCGGATAAAAAAAGAACCATCAAAATCGGTTCATAAACAAAGAAGTTAGGTCTAAACAAACCTAATAAAAAAGGTCTAATACCTATGAAAAAAATACGAAAAAAAATGGGACAAATCGGAAGCTAGACTGGACCCAATGCAAAAAAAATTTTCAAAATCGGTTGAGAATTGGCGGAGATATGAGGTAACATAGGCACAAAAAAAAAAAAAAAAAAAAATTCAATCGAATAGAGAACCTCCTCCTTTTTTGAAGTCGGTTAAAAACTTTTAATAATTCGAATTTTTTTCTTTCCTCTTTCCAATTCAAACTTCTTGATAATTCAATCTCGATAATTCGAATTTTTCTTTTAGTCCGTTGTAATTCGAATTATCGAGAGTCGACTGTAGGTATATATGTAGAAATAAAATAAAAAGTATCCACGTAAATTTTTAGCATTCTATCTTAACTCATAACAAAATTTCGATTTTTGAAGAAAATAGATCAAAGGATTATTAAAATATTCATAATTTTGACAAAAAAAAAAACTTAATATGGGTAATTTTTTTGTTTTTTAATATACTTTTTGAAAAAAAAATAATTTAATGCTTTTTTGCCTTTTTTACTCAAAATATTTGAATTTTTCGATGGGACATCTTTGATTTTCGAGTCTCGATAATTCGAATTTTTCTTGTACTCCTTTGGATTTCGAATTATCGAGAGTCGACTCTATATGTTTGACGAATTGTATCCATAACATAATTAATTTATAAGATCTTAGGAAATTGGATAAATAAATTAAATTTAGAGTTTTATATTGAATAATACGGACTTTTCGTCACTATATTTGCGACTTCTTCAACTCAATTGTCTGATATTATTAAACGAAATATTCTAGGGGTGCAAAGTTTATTTATTAAACTATAATTTGTGGAATGTACAATATATTATTATATTAATTTACCTACGATTGTTTATTAATAATCACAACCAAATTTTACCTTCGTACCGGAAAATAAATTAATTAATCTAAAAGTACCTACAGTAAAATTGTAGAAGTAACGTTCTTTTGTTTATATTTGACAAACGCCATTTTTTTAAAAAATTTATTGTCATTATTTTTTGAGATATTCTTTTAGTGGGCTTTAATTGGAAAAAAATGTATGAGCCTCATCAACATAAGCTCACGGGCGAAGTGAAACTTTAATTTTAAAATCCACTAATATTGCATGATAAATAAAATTTATTAAAATTAGTAAATTTGAATTATTATTTTAAAACACACTAGGGATTCCAGAGGCCCCCTGGCCAGCAAGATGCCCTCTAAAAAGTTTTCTCTTATTTCCCCTCTGGATCATTTTCCCTTTATTGTAGCAAAAAAATTCAAACAGATATGTCACTAAAGAAGTTTCACTTCTAAAATATATATATATTTTTTTATGCAAATTTTATGATTTTACTTTTTTGATATTCAGCCTTTCCTAATACGGTCGTGTACACTTCCGATTTGCCACTAAATCAGCTGAGTACTTGTAAAATGCTTTCAGAACACAAGTCCTCAGCGGAACACCAGTTGGGAACTACTGATTTATATTGATAAGCTTTACTTCTCTTGTCTATTTTCAACTCTCAAGCTCAAATCTTTTGGTGACAAAAAATTCTCAAAGCAATAAAATTTGTGATCAGCGTACTCACTGTATAAATACTGTTTGCACTTTTTCTCCCATTTTCATTTTTCAAAACCTAATATATCATCATCATTGAGTATACAGTCCTAAGACTGGTTTGATGCAACAATCCGTCTCCACTCGACTCTGTCCCCCGCCAGCTGTTTGACCTCTCTAAATGTCTGGCATCCCATATCCCCAATTATTTGGTTGAAATATTCTAATCTGGGTCTTCCCTTCCCCTTTTCTTCCCACTCCCCCTCCAAGATATCCCTAAGCAGTCCCCCATGTCTCAGTGTGTGCCCCATCATCTGACCTCTTCTCTTCTTCAGACTCTTCCACAAGGTTCTTCTTTCTCCGATTCTTCCAAGAACTTCTTCATCTGTAATTTTATCCATCCATTTGATATTCCTCATTCTTCTGTAGCACCACATTTCGAAAGCCTCTAATCTCTTTCTCTCCGCTTCTCTAATTGTCCAGGTTTCACACCCGTACATGGCTATGCTCCATACATATGTCTTCAATAGCAACTTCCTGTTTGCTAAGCTGATTGAGGAGGAGCATAGTAGTTTTTGTTTTGAATTAAACCCCATTTTTGCTTGGGCAATTCTTGATTTAATTTCGTTTTCGCTCCTCCCATCCCATGTTATTTTACTTCCTAGGTAGCGGAATTCCTTAACTCCTTCTAGGTTTTCTTGGTTAATTTTGATGCATTCCTGTCTCGTTTGTTCTTTTTTGTACATACTAGGACCTTGGTTTTATTCTTGTTTATTTTCATTTTGATTTCTTCTATTAGGATTTGGTTAATTCCATTCAGGGCGTCCTCTAATTCTTTTTTATTGCTTCCTAGAAGGGCAATGTCATCGGCAAATCTTAACATAGCGATCTTTTGACCTTGGATTTTGATACCTGTATCAATTTTATCTTTGAATTCTTTAATCGCTTCTTCTATGTATAAGTTGAAAATCATGGGTGATAGCACACATCCTTGTCTTACACATTTTTTTATTTTATAAAATATTTTAATTTCCTTGTAACTAAAAAATGTTTCATTTTTTTGCAGGTCAGTATCTGGTAGAAAAATGCAAGAAGTCACCCGCGATAAAATTCATCCCGGGTAAGCTCTCGTCAGACCTAAACATAGGCTCATATAAACATATATTATGAGTGCTTGAATGGTATGGTGCTATTATGTTTTATTACTAGGCCCTCGATATTTTTTTTAACAATCTCTAAAAATATTAACCCCAGCAAAAATATAATTTTTAGTTCCATTGTTACAAGTAACCCTTCAGTTTCATTATGTGAGTAAAAGTCCCTCCCTTCTACCAAAAATCCTTTATCCTACTAATTAATAATGGGTAACTTATTCTGATGAGATTTACTCGTTTAATATTTGCAATATATCCCATGGGTAAATAAAGTGAAAAAATATATTTCAGGAATCTATAGACCAGGAAAATTACGTGAAAAAATGGCATGAACAGGAAATAATTCCCGGTAAATATTTTATTGCTGAAATACCTTTATTTGTACTCCAATATTACTAACCTCATTTTTCTCCCAAATCTGTGTTGTGTCAACCTCATTGTTACACGGGTTACCATTATCCAATTAAGATGAAACTTTATTTAAATTGTAGCAAATTTAATCTAGTTTAAAAATGTATAGAGTGATCTTTGTCGAAAACGTGGTCCTTCATGGTCAAAATGGAGAAAAATCGAAAAAAGTACGAGTTGTAGGGATATTCAAAAGTGATCCCGGGGGCTGTATTTTTGACATGGGCTAGTTCCGGTTCTACTTAACCTAAATAGATGAAATTGTTATAATTTTTTGCGTAATTTAAAACGATTTAATTTATCCAAATAATATCTTTTTGATTTTATAAGCCGTTTTGGAGTTATTCAAGAAAAACTGAAAAATCTCCGAAATTTTCTCATTTTCAGGCGCGTAGAGAGATTTCGACAACACAGATTTGGGGAAAAACTTAGAGTAGTAATATTGGAGTACCAATAAAGGTATTTCAGCAATAAAATCTTAACCGGGAATTATTTCCTGTTAAAATTGTAATTTGCCTGAACTACTATACAAACAAAGAAATATATAAATTCTAAAGAAAAAAAATTCACTTATTCCATTGAGATTTAAAAAGATCTTTAAAAATCCTTTTAAAATTGGCTTTTTGTAATTTTTATTTGAAAGCCCCAACAGCATATTATGAATCTAAAAAATGTCTCCCCCCCCCTTTTTTTACAACTATTTGATTTTAAAATCTGAAAAAATTCATGAAAGTATCTTATCTTGAGATCCTGAGTAAATATGATGAAAATTATTACTCGATATGGGGCCAGGCAGTCAGCCCCCAGGTGTAGGATTCACTCGATTTCGTGTTTTTTGAGTTGTGTAGAAAAAAAATTGAATTACAAATGAAAAAGTAATAGTTCAGGGAATATAGACATTTGCACTTCGGAAAAATTAGATGAAAGCTGAATTTTTGCATGCTGAACCTTCCTTTTGTGGTTCTAAACAAAATCACAAAATTCCCCATCGATAAGTGTGACGCTAAAAATGTTACGCTGAATCAAAGGTCACGATAAAGGGGTTTTCTCAAAAATCTCGTTAACGGTCACTTTTATCGAAGAAATAGTGGTTATCAAATTTATAGCTTAGAAAATTGCATATAAAAAACATGGTATAACTTTTTTTTAAGACTAACGGTTTTCGAGAAAATTAGATTTAAAAAGTAAAGTTAGAGCTCAAATATTTATTGATCATCAAAAATGTTTACAATTTATTAACAACAATGCATAAATAATAAACATTCGCCAATTACACTGATATCAGTGCCAATTAGGATATGTTACTGTTTTAATAGAAAAATGAAGGAACCCCTTAAATGCTCGCAACCATCTTAGCAATTTTCTTTAAATTTTAAAGCTATTTCGTAGGTAGTTTTAATCTTATAGGATATTTTCTTAAGGCGTTTAAAATGATCAAATTCACTCAGTTCTTGCTCATAACCTCTAAACTATTATACTTATATAATGTTTTAAATCTAATTATATTTTTGTGCATACCAGAGTTAAATTAACAAATAAAGAAAAACGAATAAATAATTCAGTTTTATATCAGTATAGATAGGTACATATAAATGAAAATAAAATAAATATAAATTTGACCTAAGTAAATACGAACCCAACTTTGGTCCGACACGCATACAAATGTTTTTTCTCGCTATCTTTTAATTACATATTTTTCTTTTATCGATTCCAAGTAATACAATTCTTAAACCTACACAGACTAAACTGCTGGTCTTAAAGCGCTGAAATTTTGACAGTGCATTCCTATAATGACATGGATAACCGCTAAGAAGGTTTTTTGAAATTCGAACCCTAAAGGGGAAAATGGCCTAAAAATGTGTTTTTCAACATCTCTTGAACCAGAAAAATTTTTAAGAAAAAAATGAAAAACCGACTTACAAAAATTAAATGCAACAAATATAAAAATACACTAAAAGGTATAAAATAATTTTTATCTTATTTAGTTACAACTAAACGACGAAATATTAACACGAAATTACTTTTTAAAGTCGGTGCCAAACAAACTATACCTATAAGCGAGCGTACCCGCCAAACGTACTAAGTAAGATCCGTCGAGTGCGATTCATAAAAGGTATATGTTTGGCACCGACTTCAAAAAGTAATTTCATGTTAATATTTCGTCGTTTAGTTGTAACTAAATAAGATAATAATTATTTTATACCTTTTAGTGTATTTTATTTGTTGCATTTAATTTTTGAAGTCGGTTTTTATTTTTTCTTAAAAATTATTTATTTTTCTCTTTTTAGTGATGTTATTAATAGTGATTATATCATCAGAACTTGACCAAATTAATATGACACCATCCTAAGACACCCCCTTTCGGATAAAAAAAGAACCATCGAAATCGGTTCATAAACAAAGAGGTTAGGTCTAAACAAACCTAATAAAAAAGGTCTAATACCTATGAAAAAAATCGAAAAAAATGGGACTAATCGGAAGCTAGACTGGACCCAATGCAAAAAAATTTTCAAAATCGGTTGACAATTGGCGGAGATATAAGGTAACATAGGCACAAAAAAAAAAAAAAAAAAAAAATTCAATCGAATAGAGAACCTCCTCCTTTTTTGAAGTCGGTTAAAAAGATATCGATACGGTTTTAGCTTAGAAAGATGAAGTATTAAAATACAAATAAACATCTGAGTATTTTGCTCTATTTGCGGGGGGCGGGATGGGGGAGGGGGGTCCAGGTGCGAAGCCCCTTGGCCAGCAAGATGCCCGCCGAAGTTGTTTATAAAGATATTCGGAGGTCTTTTTTCAACCCTGAATTAAAATTTTATATCACTTCAAAAGAGAATAATATATACTTAGGGGATTGAACTTTGCATGGATTTTTCCCCCTCAATGGAACAGACCTCCAGTTCTTGAGATTTATTACTTCCCCTTCATTTAGCCTGACATTAATATTATACCTATATATAATATAGTTTATTAATAGACTTGTTTTTTGCGCTCATAAGGAGATTACATTTATTATGATTAGAATTTTATGACTAGATATTTATTTAATAAACGTGTTTTTTCCCCTCGTTTACGTCGACTATAAAGGGCCTAAGATATTCCATATTAATAGGTCATTCAATAAGTCCGTAGGATAAGAAAGAAAAAAAACAAAATTTTGACAAAACTCGATTTTATGATTCAACATAGTTGCCTTCGAGGGCGATACAACGAGTATAGCGATTTTCCAACTTTTCGATACCACTTTTATAGTACGATTTCTCTTTCTCGTCAAAATAGGCCTCAGTTTCAGCGATTACTTCATCATTGGACTTCTTTTGGATTCTAGTGTGTAATAGTGAAGCCATGTCTCATCCTTTGTTACATATTGACGATAGAATTCCATTTTATTGCGGTTTAACAGCGCCAAACACACTGAAGCATCGATTCGTTGTTGTTTTTGGTCGACTGTGAGCTCACACGGCAACCACTTTGCACAGAGCTTTCGCATACCCAAATGTTCGTGTAAAATGGTAAAAACACTACCATCATCAATTACCACCAATTTGCGATCGTTCATAACCAATTTGTGGATTTTTTTATGTTTTCTGGAATAACAGCCTCATTTGGGCGTCCACTGCGCTCTGCATCATTTGTGCTGGTACCACCACGTTTAAATTCAGAAATCCACTTCTCTACCATTTGTCTCGATGGAGCAGAGTTCGGATAATGTTTATCAAGCCATTGTTTGGTTTCCACTGTATTTTTTTCATCATAAACCAAGCTTTATTAAAACTCGAAATTCACTTTTTTTTCAATAACAAAAGTTGCTTAACACAAAATGCTATAACTCACGAATCAATAGTCAGATTGGTGTCAAATTTATACACGTATCGTTTGAAGGTTAGTACTAAATAAAAATCATATGGGAAATTCTAGTAACGCCATCTATGTGTCATCCTACGGACTTATTGAATGACCTAATACTAGCGACAATAATTATGTTTTTAATCCTCCATTTGGACTCTATTAGATATAATTAAAATTTTGTTACTCTATTATGGAGAAGGCTTCCACAAAGAATCCTTTACAATACATGATTGATGCTCCAGATGCGGAAGTTGTAATTAAGAACGGCACTATCTGATGATGGAGTGTGATTGGGAGCGTTCTTCTCGCTTTGTGCTGTTATTAAGGGCGTCCTGGGAGCTGGCCATGTGCATTTCTGCCACTCGCATCAACACTTGCCTGAGTGATTGGCAATTTAATGTCTCTCTAGAACATACCTAAATGGACAGGTAATTCATAAGGTTATATGGCCTGTCTTGCGCATCTATACACTCTGACGTTTATAGTATGCCGCCAAAGCAATGAAAGGGAAATTAATTCGTCTTTATGGCAGTTGCGCCGAATAGAATCGCTCACTTCTATATTGTATTCATTCTCTTTCTTAGTTATAATAATTCTCTGCTTAAAGCATTCCAACGATCGCTCGAATTCTATTTCTAGAATCTATACTTATTATAATCGGCTTGTCCGAAAACCCCTACGTGATTTTTTAATTTTAAATCCCAATAATAATTCATAACAAATAAAATTTATTAAAATTTAAATTATTATTATAATAACTTTTCGAGGATATATTCTCAAGAAATGGCACTCATTTTTTTTCTTTTGTAAAAATGTAACACAGAGATTATATTACACTGCTCAACAAATATTAAACAACAATTTGTAACCGTAAACCTAAGAATGGATTCCATTAGAGTTTTCTACGCTGATTATCATGTAATTTCCCGATTTTTTGCAACACGTCAGAGTTTCGAGATATTATTGGTCAAAACGCCATTTTGTCCCATTAAATATTAAACAGCAATATTTGAAATCGAAATATTTTGTTGACGTAATAAAAAACAGCTTCTTCTTTGATTTTCAAATTACCACTTGTTTGTAGAACTCGAGTTATAACTAAAAAACCAACACCTTATGTTTTTACTTATGTTTATTATCCTTTATAATCACGTAGTTTTAGTTTTTTAGTTATAACTCGAGTTCTAATTGAGCTACAAACAAGTGGTAATTTGAAAATCAAAGAGGAATGTTTTCTATTTCGTCAACAAAATATTTTGATTACAAATATTGGTGTTTAATATTTAATGGGACTCGAAAAAAGGTGAAAGTGGCCTTTTTAGTCATTTTTACCGATAATATTTCGAAACTCTGACGTGTTGTAGAAAATCGGGAAATTGCATGATAATCAGAGTATAATACTCTGCTGGAATCCATTGTTTAGTTTACTGGGAAATTTTAGTTTAATTTTTGACGAGCAGTGTAGTATAGCCTCTGTGTTATATTTTTACAAAATAAAAAATTTCTTGAGAATATATCTTCGAAAAGTTATATAATAATTAATATTAAAAAATTCTCAAATCAAGTCTTATTAATTTAATTATTATTTTAAAACCCACTACATAGTCCAGGGGGTTGTGGTCTCTGGTCAGTAAGATTGCCGCCGAAGGCGGGCTTCGCAACTGGTTAAATATATTTCCCAACTAGATTAGTTATTACGAAGGATGCAAGGTGGAGTTTCGAAAAATGAAATAAAAAAGTGGCCAAGGGCGAGCCTGGTCAAAAAAAGACGGGCCAGTGGCGTAAATAACGCCCCCGCACCCCCTGAGAGGGGGGCACGATGGGTGAGGGGCGCAATGCAAACAAGCCAAAAAATATATAGTGGTTTGGGTAGGGAGTGCACCCAATGTATGTATGGGGGAGAGGGACAGTTACCTTAGTTATGTCACTACGAAGGGTGCAAAAAGAGATTTTTAAACTAAATTATTATAGAATAAATTATTTTTTAGCGAAATTTTAAATCAAGGGTGCCACTTTTAGTTGATGAAGGCTTGATCAGAAAACATATTTCAGTCCATATTAACACTTAGTGATTTGAAATTGCTCTAGAATCTATTAGAAACTATATTTTTAAGAAATTTTAAATTAAGGGTAGTCACCCCCTTTAAGGTTGGTCAGAAAACATATTTCAGACCATATTAACACTTGGTGATTTGGAATTGTCTAGAATCTAGTAGACATTATTTTTTTAGTGAAATTTTAAATTAAATGCAGTCACCGTCTTTAGGGTTGATCATAAAAATTCATTCATTCCATATTTATAGTTAATGAATTAAAATTGTTCTAGAATCGTGCTGAAACCATTCATTAATGAGAAATATTTTACTAAGGGTAGCTACCCCTTTTAACTGTTGAAGGGATGTTACCGAAAAACGGCCAGATACTATTGTCTATTAGCTATTGGAATTTTTCCTTAGAGGTCACCCATCCAAGAATTAGTCATGAATCATGTCGCTTAACTTGTCTGATCATTTAATATTTTCTTGCATGCATTCGCTTATTAGAAGAATAAATAAAAAAAAATAAAAAATGATTTTTTTTAATTCTATTATATTAGAAAACATGGAAATATAAATTTATATTTTACATTGATTTCTATTACGTTGTGATTCTCGGTTCGCTTCGGTTCGGTTCGGTTCGGTTCGGTTTAACTCTTAACCGATGTGAACCGAGAAAAGAAAAATCCACTTTGCCTATTCATTCAAGCAAGAAGTGGATCTGGACTTAAATATTTAAACCCCTCTATCTTGAAAACCATTAATCGGAGAGATTTTACTCAAAGGACCTTTTTTGTAGAGAATTAAATTTTCTACAAATTTTTTCTTTAAGTTTTTTTCGATTAAGTTAATAGTTTAGCCGATAAGCGAAAAAAATTTATGTTGATAAATCTTTAAACCCCTCTATCTTAAAAACCATTAATCAGAAATAATTAATTCAAAGGACCCTTTTTGTAGATAATTTAATTTCCTACAAATTGTCTCTAGGTTTATTCGATTAATTTAATATTTTAGACAATAAGAGAAACTTTTGTATGCTGATAAATCATTAATTCCTCTATCTTAAAAACCATTAATCGGAGAGATTTTATTTAGAGAACATATTGTAGAGAATTAAATTTTCTACAAATTTTCTATTTAGGTTTATTCGATTAATTTAATATTTTAGCCAATAAGATAAAACAAATTATATTGATAAATCCTAATACTTCTATTTTTTGAAAACTATTAATCGGAGAGAATTTATTCAAAGGACTATTTTTGTAGAGATTTAAATTTTCTACAAATTTTTTCTTTAAGTTTTTTTGATTAAGTTAATATTTTAGCCAATAAGAGAAAATGTTTTAAGTTGATAAATCTTTAAACTTCTCAATCTTAAAAACTATTAATCGAAGAGATTTTATTCAAAGGACCTTTTTTGTAAACAATTAAATTTTCTACAAATTCTCTCTTTAGGTTTATTCGACTAAGTTAATAGTTTAGCCAATAAGAGATTTTTTTTCTTTTAACATACTTGGCCTCGGGAACCAAATGCCCATTTAGCCAATCGTCACAGATTCACGAAGAATATGTCTATAACCCAATAAAACAAAATAAAGTAAAATAAAACAAAATAAAACAAAATAAATATATAAAATCATTAGATTATAGTTGGAACCCATTGGATACTATATGAAAATTTTTAATGATGATAAATCTTGAAAACCATCAAGCGGCATATTTTGGGAAGCGGGAAATTTTTTGTAATATACATAATTTTAAAATACAATGGTGTAAAATTTAAATTGAAATGAAGCTCTTTTTTTCGAAACAAAAATTACCTTGCTAAAACAAATTCTTAAATTATTTCCCCGTGATAATATTACACTTTTATTATAGCTTCTAGTACCTGGAGGCACCGAGTGATGCTCGGTAACTTCTTCCTTCAGTTAAAACCTTTATTTTAATATTATTTTTAATTTAAAATTCTGACAAAAAAGTCGATTTTTATTTGAGAGCCGTTATATATATAGTATTCGCCCACTGTACCCCCCCCACCACACACACCCCGCATGACCCTACCCCCGGATCCCCCACCACTGCACCCCACCTCCTGCACCTATTTTAATTCAAGCATATGATTCATTTTTATTCATCCAATTAATATATAAAACCTATCAAAATGTGTTGTTTTTTCAGAAAATTGAGACCTGCTTATGCGAAATATATTTTTAAATAAATTCTTGATTATTTTTTATTCTATTAAATAAATAAAATTCTTTATAAAAACAATTATAAAACGTTTATTAATATTTCTAACGTTTAGGTTGAACAAAATATGTTAAAAACCACAATCACAATACTTCTTCAAGGCCTTTGAGAATAAAGGATTTACCCCCATTGTCTGCCTGAGCACAAAAGGAAAAGGGAAACCTTTTTTTTAAACCCTAAGAATGGGATTTGTCTACCTGAGAATAATTAATTTGATTGCGAAAAAACCCATCAAAAACAATTTTCTCGAATTGTCACCCCAAAAACCCCCTAACTCGTGAATTTCATCAAAATCGGTAGAGTCGTTTTCAAAATAGAACCAAGATACAAACAAATAAATATACAATTTTTGCTCGTTTAATAAGAGTAGATAAGTTGGTAATGATTAGGTACATAGAGTATATATATATTTCAGCATTTTTATTGATCTTACCTTATTTATGACTTACAATAAAATCATGCTATTTTCCCATTATACAAGCTATATAAATATGAAATCACTTTTCTATTGATTTTCAATTAGCCCAGGTGAGAGAGAAATCTTATATGTTTAAATTAAAACTGACTTCATTTACCATATTTTGTGTTATCTTATTTTATAATTTCAATTCCTATCATTGGAAGATTTTTCCCTCCCTCCCACGCCGTCACCCCTTATCACAATTCTAAGCTCTATTGCTGCTTTTATCAGCATGACCTCGTAGAGTTCGCAAACCCCAATTTATATTTTCGTTAGAAAATCTAAATTACCTTTTATATGCCTATAATTAAGTTCATTTTGGTGAATATACATTATTTTTGATAATAAAATAAAAATTCTTGTGAATTTCTTGAATGCATGCTATTTCTTTTACATTTTGGCATGGTTCCTTTGATATTGATCAAGAATTAGAAATTACTCGGAATGACTTAAATGGCTGTTAAATTTGCCTCAACAGTTTCTATTAATAAGCTCCATATTTAAGCTTAATTTAAATTTTTTAGCTTTAGAGGGATTATATCACCAAAATTTGTACAGATCGTACTTCGTCTTGAAAAAGTTTTCCCGTTTACCTTAAATTTAGTTTTTTATTATTTGAAACCCATTTAAAACATAAGTACTATACAAGGTGCATAGGAAGGTCCCTTTAACCTGAAAATACTTGCGAACGGAGAGTGCTATAGCCACGCAAGTGAGGTGACGGTATAGTAAAGCGACTATGCCCGACCTAATGCAAACGACACCAGCGCCCCTAGTGGCGAAATGTTGAAGTTAGCCATTGAAAATCGAAAACGAAAAGAGATAGAGCAAAATTTCCAATTAGAAAGTTTTAGAGCATCAATTAATTAGTACGAAACGATATTTGGTTTACACGGAAAGGATAAATTACTGCCTGTTTCCAAAAATGTCCGTAATCTATGCGCGACTGTTCTACTCTACATATTTACATTTCGGAAATGTAGCAGTGTGCAAATGCAGTTTGTGACTTTGTACTGTACTGTAATGTCTGAAAACTTTAATTTCCAATGCATTTAAAATTTTAGTTTAAAAAATAATTTTTAAGAAAAAATAAAAACCGACTTCAAAAATTAAATGCAACAAATAAAATACACTAAAAGGTATAAAATAATTATTATCTTATTTAGTTACAACTAAACGACGAAATATTAACATGAAATTACTTTTGAAGTCGGTGCCAAACAAACTATACCTATAAGCGAGCGTACCCGCCAAACGTACTAAGTAAGATCCGTCGAGTGCGATTCATAAAAGGTATATGTTTGGCACCAACTTCAAAAAGTAATTTCATGTTAATATTTCGTCGTTTAGTTGTAACTAAATAAGATAATAATTATTTTATACCTTTTAGTGTATTTTATTTGTTGCATTTAATTTTTTGAAGTCGGTTTTTATTTTTTCTTAAAATTATTTTTATTTTTCTCTTTTAGTGATGTTATTAATAGTGATCATATCATCAGAACTTGACCAAATTAATATGACACCATCCCTAAGACACCCCCTTTCGGATAAAAAAAGAACCATCGAAATCGGTTCATAAACAAAGAGGTTGGGTCTAAACAAACCTAATAAAAAAGGTCTAATACCTATGAAAAAAACGAAAAAAAAATGGGACCAATCGGAAGCTAGACTGGACCCAATGCAAATTTTTTTTTCAAAATCGGTTGACAATTGGCGGGGATATGAGGTAAAATAGGTAGTCGAATAGAGAACCTCCTCCTTTTTTGAAGTCGGTTAAAAAGGTGTTGGCGCTCGCTTGATACAAACGGATTACGGACATTTTTTGATACAGGCAGTAATTTATCCTTTCCGTGTAAACCAAATATCGTTTCGTACTAATTACTTGATGTTCTAAAACTTTCTAATTGGAAATTTTGCTCTATCTCTTTTCGCTTTCGATTTGCAATGGCTAACTTCCACATTTCGCCACTAGGGGGCGCTGCTGTCGTTTGCATTAGGTCGGGCATAGTCGCTTTACTATAGCGTTACCTCACTTGCTTGGCTGTAGCCCTCTCCGTTCGCAAGTATTTTCAGGTTAAAGGGACTTTCCTATGCACCCTGTATACTATATATAATGTAGTATAATATAAGAAAAAAATAGCTAGTAATGTCATTCTGTAAGACATTAATCTAGCATCTCTATAAAAATGTTTTAGACAGGGGGCTATTCATCACTGGTACGAAAGATATGGGAGGGTTCAAAAATAATTTAAAATAAAAAAATTCAATCAAAAATAAAAGAAAACTTATTTTCACAATGGAAGGGTCTCAAAAAATGAGATATTATTTATTGGATATGGACCCAAAATGGGGGAAGGGGCTCTTTTAAAAAATTTAATTAAACATTTCAATCTATGAAACTTAACATTAATAGGTCCAATGTTTAAAATGAGAGTCATTATTTCTCTAGAGGGTACCAAAATAGGACGGGGCTTAAAAAATATAATTATCAATATAAATCCTTGATCCTTTGATTAATTTGTACGAAATTCGCATTTGCGATATACCGAAATGTAAAATTGATAATGATATAAAGAGAAGGGGAGGGGTCAAAAATAATTTTTGGAGACGGACTGATAAGTGAATTAAGTGGATATTGATGAGAAGTTCAAAAAAGAAGAAGATAATTTACACTATCTTTTATTCATAACCGACGTTTCGGAGGCTACTCCTCTTCAGGGTCTGGAAATAATGCAGCATTCCCGTCTCCTCTTTCAGTGGCAGCAACAATAATATATTGTATTTCATTCTCAGCAGAATTATAATGTAATCATTATTACATTATAATTTGCTCAGAATGAAATACAAGATATTATTGTTACTGCCACTGAAAGAGGAGACAGAGGGGAATGCCGCACTGGATTTCCTTCACTGACTTTTCAAAACCCTGAAGAAGGAGGGAATAGCCTCCGAAACGTCGGTTTTATGAATAAAAAGATAGTGTAAATTATCTTCTTCTTTTTTTGGACTGCCTCATCAATATCCACTTAAGTCAAAAATAATTAAAATGAAAATTTTTCAAACATAAATTAGAAGCTATTACCCTAGAAGAGTTCCATTTTACTTTACCATATAGGGTATGGCCAAGTATTGTAATCGTGCATGAAAAAAGTGTTTTTTTTTTTGCATATTTTTTTCGAAATATCTCAAAAACGGCTGAAACTATTTTGATTAAAAAAAATTGGGCGAAACCATGGCATTTTGATCTACAAAAAAGCCCTAATAAGTGGACATCGAAAAAATTATATTTTTCGAGATAATAACTGTTTTGTCAAAATGTCTGTTAGTCTGTGCGTTACCAAATTTTTGTGGACGAGCTAGCTCAAACAACTAGTGTGAATATCAAAACAAAATTTCACATGTAGTTTTTGTGTATTGAGATTAAGAGCTGATTAGATTTTGGTACATATCTACCCAAAATTAAATGGGGTTGAGGGGGGGGGGGGGCTTAAAAATTAAAATATTTTCAGACTAAATAAAACAAGAAATATAAAATATACTAAAAAATCAACAATTTTTTTCTGGTGCCAAAATAGGGGGGGGGGAATGAAAATCTAGGCCCTTGGACTAAAATCAAACAAATTTTGTATATATAACCAGAGGGCTACCAGAGGACTAAAAATGCAAAAACTAATCGCCCAAAATGGGAGGGGGTTGTAGGGTCAAAAAATGAAAATCTAGGCCCGTGTACCAAACTCAACCAGAAATGAATGGTAAAGTCAAGTGGATGGCCACATCAGAACGTGTCAATTTATTTAAAAGGAGATATAGTTAAATGCTAATGAGCCCAAGCATCAGAGGGGTTCTTTCGTTTAAAATTTTCAAAAAAAATTTCGAAAATTCCAAAATCTCAAAGGGCCGATCATTTATCTAAGATGTTAACGTAATTATTTTTTTTATTTTTCAGACGGATCGTCCTCTCAGGAGTCGAATAATCAGTCTTTTGAGATTTTGAAATTTTTGAAATTTTTTTGAAAATTTTAAAGTTTTAGAATCTTGAAAAATAAAATATTCAGATTGACGTGAAATTTTCGAATAATAACATTTTTTTGAATTATAAATAAACTAACATTTTTAAACCCTTTTCGATTTTATTTAAGCTGAAATTAAAAAGGATTGTCTTTTTCCTTAATTTTAAATTTATTTTTAATTTCTTTTTACTTTACCATACAGGGTATGGTCAAGTAGTGTAATCGTGCATGAAAAAAGTGGGTTTTTTGCCAACTTTTTTTCAAAATATCTCAAAAACGGCTGAAACTATTTTGATTAAAAAAATTGACCGAAACCATGGCATTTCGGTCTACAAAAAAGCCCTAATAAGTAAACATCGAAAAAATTATATTTTTCGAGATAATAATTGTTTTGTCAAAATGTTTGTTAGTCTGTCTGGTTGTTAGTTAGTTAGTCCGTGCGTTAACAAATTTTTCTGGACGAGCTAGCTCAAAAACTAGTCTGAATATCGAAACCAAAATTCACACGTAGTTTTAGTCCATTGAGCTTAAGAGCTAATTAGATTTTGGTGCATATCGACACAAAAAAGGTGAAGGGGGGTGGAGGGGGTTAAAAAATGAAAATCTAGGCCCTTGTACCAAACTCAACCAAATTTTGTATACATAATCAGTGGGCCCACAGTAATCTAAAAATGCAAAAACTAACCCTCCTCCCCTACATGATTATAAATAAGTTTATTAAATATTAAATATAAGGAGAGGGGCCAGGTTGTATGGTAAAGTCAAGTGGATGGCCACATCAGAAAACGTCAGCTTATTAAAAGGAGATATGGTTAAATGGTAATGGACCCCAGAGAGGGGGTTTTTTGTATAAAATTTTTAAAAAAATTTCGAAAATTCCAAAATCTCAAAAGTCCGATTATTTATCTAAAATGAAAACGATATTATTTTCTATTTGTCAGACGTATCGTCTTCTCATGAGCCGAATAATCAGCCTTTGGAGATTTTGGTATTTTCGATTTTTTTTTTTAATTTTAAGTTTTAAATTCTTGAATTTTTTTTCAGATTGAGGTGAAATTTTCTAATAACATCATTTTTTGACGTGACAACGTCTTATAATTCGATGGAGCCGGCTGCAAAAACGAAAAAACATTACTCATGCGGCGTTACCTCGCTCTGAGGCGTTCCATTTAAGGCTTGAAGTGCAAGCGAGAGCGCGGAACGAGCGACAAAGATTGAGGCGGGCTTTTTAAAAGCTACAGTTACAAAAATTTTAATGATGTTTCCAAATTTTAAATTTTAAATTTAAGATTTATGAACAATAATTTAATCACAGTTTATTCTTATAATAAATTATTCAAAATTATTACTTTTTTACAACAAATTACAATTAAATTTGCAAAAATAATTAAGTAACTAATTGAACAACAACTTTTATTCAGTTTACTTGCTGAAAGAAATAATGTCAATACAAAATTTATTATTATAAAATAATAAAATCAAAAATTAAATTTTAACAGTCGAGTAGAAATTTAAACAATAAATTTTATTCAAGTATTTTGTAAATTTAAAATGATTTTCTGAACGAAGAATTTTATGAAAAAATCGGTTGTCTGTAAAGTCGGTTTACTGACGATAGTTGAACGTGACAACGTCATAAGAAAATACTGATGGAATGGTATTTTCTTATGACGTTGTCACGTTCAACTATCGTCAGTAAACCGACTTTACAGACAACCGATTTTTTTCATAAAATTCTTCGTTCAGAAAATCATTTTAAATTTACAAAATACTTGAATAAAATTTATTGTTTAAATTTCTACTCGACTGTTAAAATTTAATTTTTGATTTTATTATTTTATAATAATAAATTTTTTTGAATTGTCAAAAACACATTTTTATTCCCTTTATAATAATTTCCTTTTTATTTCGATTTTATTTAAGCTGAAATTAAAAAGTATTGTCTTTTTTTCCTTAATTTTAAATTTATTTTTAATTTATTTTTTCCACTTAATAAGATTATACTTAGACCATCAAAGAAAGAGAATAACTTTTAAAGAGAGTAAATAAAAAAATATTTATAGGCTTTTATTTCAATTATAAAGTTTGAAACATCTGTGGGGGGAGGGGAAATCTCTCCTTTTTGACATTCAAACCAGAGAGACTAATGTAAATAATAATAGAATAGAAACCGAGTAGAATCAACGAACACTTTTTTTATTTATTTAATTTAATTTTTTCCCCATAAGAAGTCAGTTTATTTTTTAATTAATTGTTTGAAAAATGGATACACGAATAGCGTTGAAGTTAATGGAATGGCACGCGATTCATTAGAATTCCAAGCCTGGATGGAAGGGATTAATATTTAGAAAATGTCAGTGGAGAAAATGAAATATGAGCGACAACGCAAGTTAACGATGACCGAAAGGGGTGGGGGTAGGGGTAAGGGTCCGAGGTGGGGAGTGTTAGCTTGAAATTCAATTTTATCATCTAGTCATTTGTAAGGGCTACGCTCCTGATGAATATAATATTTAAATATAAAAATAGGCTAAGTTTGCTTGAACGAGTAATATATTGAGCACTTGCTGATGAAAAGTGACAGCCAGGCGCTGACCAATTCTAAGTGAGTTAGTTAAGAAAGGAATGAGCCAGGGAGTGCGAAGAAGACAGACGCACGTGGGGGCGAGGGAAGAGACGCAAGAAGGAGGTGGCCCGTCTGTGTGCCAAGTGACCAACGGATACGAGAGTGAGTGCGTGAGAAAGAGGAAGTGGCTGTCAGTGTGTCTCCGACACGGGGATGTAAAAGTATTGGTAGACAGCGAGGCAGCGCTACTGATCTTGACGGCAGAGAACTTGAGTTCAAGAACAGCAAAGCTAACGGCTGGGGTACAGTCGGCCGCCCCGGGGAGTGGGGCAGATGTGTGAACGTGCTAGGGACTGTGGGGACCGCCCCGGGGGCGGGGTGCAGATGTGCTGTGGCCACCCCAACCCCCGGGGGCAGGGCAGGTACGGCGTGTGTGTACGACAGTCGTGCTAAGGGACCGGGACGCGCTCGGTGGCGGTAGCCGGTGTTTCGGGGACACGGCCGCCTCAGACTGTGTGAGCCTGCGGGCTGTCTAAGACGAGACGAGGGCGGCCCCTAAGAGCGGTGTGCACCGAGAGGATGATAGCGTTGATGGTGGGTGTCGTGTCTGACGGAAATCCAGCCTTACAACTGCGGGCTGCTCAAGAGGAGCGACGTGGCCACCTTGCGAGCTGTGTGAAAGCCGACCAGCAGAAGATCGATGGCCGGTGCATGGCGGAGAGGGCTGCCCTGTCAGCTGCGGAGGAACGGTGTCAGGAAGGGCGCCGAGACGGCGAGCTGGAGCGCTAGTGGGGTAAGCAGCAGAGCCTACTTTGCGGACAGCCAAGTGACCGGGAAGTCGAAAGCGAGTAGCGTGGTCGCCTTCGGGCGAGCGCGGGGACATGCGGCGCGAAGGACAGCAAGTGAGAAGTTTCGGGCTGAAACGTTTAATTATGAAATCTGATCAGATAATATTAATATTGTGTAGTACAAGTTGTTTATTTTGTGTTTCATATTATTACTACTTATTCGATTGTATCCATCAAATAAATTTGTTTTATATTATGGTTAATGAATTGCAATCTATTGACTTAATTTGATTCCCTTCTGTACTAAAGCTAATAAATTATTAAATTTAAATCTTAGTTAAAATAATAATGCCGTATTATTTTATCCCCAGCAAGGCGCCTTTTCAGTGCCACACGGGAGTCCAGCTCTTACAAATTGGCAGCCGAGGTGTGGGGGAAATCGATTTTTGGGGTAAATTTTCAAAAGGAACTTGGGGTAAATAATTTTGAAAAGGGAAATTTTGAAAATTTGAAATCGGGCAATTCGCTCGACCTAGCCGAGAGTGCCGCCCGCGAATGATTTCGGGAAAAAGTTTAATATAGCATAGCAGGGCCAATTTCTGAAAAATTTGAGAAGATAGAGAATTTGAGAGAGAAATATATGCCGTGGCGGAAGCGGTGTCGGGCTATCGTGTGTAAGTTTGGCTGTGAGAGCATTGCGGGAGGCTGAGAAAGCTCTCGGCGAGCCGACGAGAGAGAAGTCGATGAGAGGTTTTACAAAGATAATTTCGAGCCATTGTTGAACAGGAGTTTGAAATAATTTTTTGAGAGCGTCGCTCGTGCATAAATTTAGGAGAGACTCGGCCAAATTGCCGGAAATTTTTGGAGAAGACAAATTTTAAGAAAATTTTAAGGACAACATTAGTAAAAACGATAAGTTTTTGGAACCATTTTGATAGCTTTGAGCTATTGTGAATTTTTCTTTTTGCGAAGGAGCTAGGCCGTAAGCGCGGCAAACATGGCGTGAGGGCCAGAAGCGGGGAGGGACAACAACTCTTCGAAAGCTTCAACGGATGACACGGAACAATCCCAAGGTGGGGACACTGAGGTACGGCACAAGAAGTGGATTAGACGATTTCATTGCAGAATTTTTAGAAGTTGGAATTTTTAAGGGCTCAAATTTTCTGAAAATTTGGGGAAGTCAAGAACTTGAGAAAAATGTAAAGTGCATAAATCGGGACAAGTTAATACATCTCAGAAGTGGAATTTTTAGTGCATTGGCCAATTTCGGAAGAATTTGGGTCAATGTGGAGGTTTCCGTGAAAATTCTGCGAGAGAAAATTTTGAAAATTTTCGGGACAATCTGGGGGGTAGAATTTCGTTTCAGAAACGTTAGGGATTTATCTGAATTTAAAAAAATCAATGGCCGTGTCGTAATTACGAATTTCCAAGACAAACTTTTGGAAAGAATTCTGGGATTAATCTGGGAGAATTTTATTTCAGAAATGTACGAAATTTATCTGAATGTTAAAATTCAAGGTTTGATTACATATTCGTGAGCAAACATTTTATTTTCTAATTTACTTTAGTATTAGGTCTAAATAGAAGTTGAGGGTGTTGAGAGGATTTTTTGGAACAAAAATTTTCAGGATGTAAAATTTTTCAAAATATTAGTATCGAGAATGCTGAGAAACGTGTTTATTAATCCTGGAGTGTTCGTTGAAGCGTACGAGGTGTATCTTAGTAGATTTGAATATTGCAAATTTCTGGGAAAACCCGGGAACATCATTTTATTTTGTTTTGCGGCCTTGAGCCAGCATGGTGAATTAAACCGTGGTATAATTTAAGGGGTTAATAGGTGATGGACTTTGCGAAGAATTTTAGCAGATTTTGACTCGGGGTAGTTTTGACAAACTCTGGAGCGAAAGTGGGATTGCGAGTGAATTTCGGGGGTCAGGTGGCTTGAACTCCGCGCCGAGATGGCAGACGAAAGGATTCGTTGCTTCTAGAGAAGCGTTGGCATCGCGAGAGCTCGGCCACGCGAAGAAAGAAGGCGTACAAAATTTTTAGAGACTGCTTGGAAGGGCGGTCGTGGGACGTCTAGCTTGAGGAGAGTGTGGGTGAGAAAGGGGAAAATTGAGGCTTCCTGCTCAATAACAAAGAAGTGAAGAGACAAGGGATTAGGAGAGAAAAGGGGAGGGCTGGGGACAGTAAGGGGAAGGACTATGCCGGGCACCCGGGCAGGAAGAAATGAGAAGGAGACCGGAAATGGAGTGTCTCGCTCCTACCGGAGGTGGTTATCACGGGGAACTTTGGCCGTTAGCGGCGCCCCGGTGACCATCTCGAGAGGGGCTTTTCCTGAATTGCCCTTGCCGTGGTGGGGTGGTGGGACAGCGGGAACCAGCCGTGGAGCGGCGCCATGCCGGGGTGACCCCTCAACAGGGAAGGCCTGTGCTAGGTCCGTAGGGGAGAAAGTGGGCAGAAGAGAACCGAGAGATGGTGGGAGCGTCTTGGGCTTCTTCACTAGGGGTGGGAGACGCAGGGGAACTGGCCGTTAGGCAGGCGCCCCGGACTGGCTCAGGCGGGGTGGGGAGGCTTCCAGCTGGACGGAAGAGGGAGGACCGGGGCCCTACTGTGTGTACGGGGCCCGCCAGGTGACCGGAACCGATGCTAAAAGCTCAGGGGGTCCCATCTCGTGTGGTAAGGGGCCCGCCGGTGACTAGAGTACGGGGTCGTGGAAGGAAGGGATAACTGAGAGGGAGCGAATCACAAGGGCAGGATAAAGGGTTGGAGTGGCTGAAACAACGCAGGGAGAAGCAAATCCAAGAAGAGAGAAGAGAAGGGGAAAGAAGCACAGTAATGTCGTGGGTAAGTAAAAGTAATATCACGAAAGGGGAGCGAGATCCCAGAAGGGAAGCATTTCCCACCAAAACTTTTTCGGCACTGTCCAAAAAATTTCAGCTTGATCGCTTTTATAACATCTGGAACCCCTTCTCCTGAAGTTCCAAGTTTATTAATTGTGTCTCTTTTGCCGGATTTCCCAATACATATTATTCGCACTTGGCCCATCATCTACTTTTTCTTTTTTTCTTCAACAGTTTTATTTTTGACAAACTGTAAGGTACACATATTTTATTTTACTTTCATGAAAAATAATGAATCCGGGGTTGGAGATAAACCGTGGCGGCGCAGTCTGCTCCTGGGGGAGCCGCAGGGATGAGGGAACCACCACCGCCCAGTGATTGGGATCGGGGAACTCGAGATCGGGGCCGACCGCCGGCGCTGCCGCCTGTAAGTAGAAAAATTTTTTTAATTTTGCAGAAGTCGGGTAGTAAATTTTGAACCTATTTTTTGAAGAAAATCCCGAGGCCTTTTTTCGGGAAAAAACGGAGCCATGTTTTGGAGAAAAATTTTGAGTCATTTTTCGAAGAAAATTGTGAGAGACGGTTTTCGAGGAAGAATTTTGGAGACAGTTTTTGAGGGAAGAATTTTGAGTTATGTTTGAGGAAAATCCCGAGACCTTTTCCAAGGAATATTTTGAGCCATTTTTGGGGGAATTTTCGAGTCGTTTTCGTGGAAAATTTTTGAGTCATTTTTGAGAAAACTTGAGACATTTGGGAGGAAAGTTTGAGACGGTTTCGAGGGAAGCATTTTGAAATTATTTTTGAGAAAATCCTGAGACCTTTTCCAAGGAAGATTTTGAGCTAATTTTGGAGAATCTTTGAGCTGTTTTTAAGGAGAACTTCGACATTTTGAGGAATTTTGAGACGAGTTTTTGAGGAAAGAATTTGAGTTATTTTGAGAAACATCCTCGAGACCTTTTCCAAGGAAGATTTTGGAGCCATTTTTGAGAGGAATTTTGAAGTCATTTTTGGAGGAAGGTTTGAGCCATTTGATGAGCAATTTGGAGCCCTTTGAGAAAATCTTGAGTCATATTTTTTTGGCAAGTTTCGAGCTGTCTACTGAGGAAACCGCGAGGGCGGAAACTCGCGAGATACCTGACTCGGCAAATGGGGGTACTGGAGGAGTTGGCCGTGCAGCGGCGCCTCGACCACCACGGAAGCAGGGAGGGAGGTGCTGTAATCGAGGAAGGGCGAATCACTGTTAGAGATGTTTCCGGAACCGTCATCCCCGGAGAAGAAAATTGGTAGCACTAGGGTGAGAAAATCGTGTGAAGTAGTCGTTTCCTTATGTTTCTGGTGTGTAGTAGAGGACATTTGGAATTGGGGCTAACGTATCTCGGGAGGAAGACCAAGGTGGTCGAGGAGTAGCCTAGAGAAAAATAATCGAAATATGTTAGGTGATCACTATGTGAATAATTTACAAGCGCGGTAAATGCAAATTTCGGCTGTTTTAATCGAGAAAAGTTTGGAAGAGAAAATCCTTTAATTTTATGGAGGAGGCGATGACACCGTGGGACCTGTGACAGGGTCGCCCTTAAACGAAAGTTAGCGCTGGAAGGAAGGTATCCGTCATCAGAGGATGAGTGGAATGTGTTAAGAGATGACCGATACGCTCCTTCTACGCGGGATTGATCCTTTGTATTAGTGTGTGAGCGCCACTCCCCCGGGTGAGCTGCAAGATGTCTCTACTCGCCTAAGGCATCAGGCATCTTTGAAAATGAGAAGGATGTAGGGCTGGCACGCCCTTAATGAATTTAATATTTAGTATAAGTATAAAAATAGCTGTTTGCTTTGAACACGAGTACTACTATTGGATAACTTGCTGATGTAGCAGGCAGACAGCCAGGCGCCGACCAGTTCTCAGTGGAGCTTAGTTCAGAAGAATGAGACGGGGAGTGCGAAGAAGACGGACGCTACCTGGGCGGGAGGAAGAGACGCAAGGAAGGATGGCCTGTCTCTAATAGCGAGCGGCTAACGGATACGAGAGTATGAGTGCGTGAGAAGATGAAGTGGCTGTCGGTAGTTCTGGTACGGGATGTAAGTATTGGTGACAGCGAGGGCGCGGGCTACCGACGGACAGCGGGGAACTCGAGTGCTGGAACACGTAACGTTAACGGCTGGGGTTGGCTAGCCGGCCGCCCTAGCAGGGGCAGATCCGCGTAGCAGGACTGGTGACATGGCCACCCCGGGGCGGGCAGATGATGCTGTCCACCGCCAACCCCGGGGGCGAGGTGACAGTGCAGCGGCGTGTGCATGACCGTGCTAACGGACCGGATGCCGCTTGCGGCGGTGCTGCCGTGCTCGGGACCGGCCGCCTCGCGACTGTCGAGCCTGCGGGCTGTCAAGAACGAGAGGACGAGGCCGCCCTGCGAGCTATGATGCACCGAGAGGATGAGGGCGTTGATGGTGTCGTGTCTCGACGGAAATCCAGCCTGACGAACCGCGGAGACCGGGTTCAAGAGGAGCGACGTGGCCACCTTGCGAGCTGTGTGAGGCCGTGGACCATGGGTGAAGATCGACGTGGCCGGTGCATGGCGGAGAGCAGGAAGGCGCTGCCCTGCTGCAGCTGTGTGAGGGAATCCAGGCGTCAGGACAGCGGGCGTGCGTCGAGGCGCCCCGCGAGCTGTTGAGCTGAAGCCGCCAGTGTGCTGGGCAGGAGCCCTACTTGCGTGGACAGCCAAGTGACCGGGAAGTCGAAAGCGCGTGAGGTGGTCGCCCCCGCGAGCGGCGTGGGACATACGGGCGCGAAGGACAAGGTGGCGGAGAAGCCGGCCGAAACGTTTAACTATGAAATCTGGATCAGATAATATTAATATTGTGTAGTATTAAGTTGGGTTGTTTATTTGTGCTTCATATTATTTACTACTTTATTCGATTGTAACTCCATCAAATAATTTTTGTTTTTATACTATGGTTAATGAATTGCAATCTAATTCCACTAAAATGCGATCTCCCTTCCTCTTGTACTAAGCTAATAATTATTAAATTTAAATCTTAGGCAAAAAATAATAATGTATTATTTTGTCCCAGCAAGGCCCCTTTCAGGGCTCACACGGGAGTCCAGCCTTTTACACATTCATTTCATTTCAAGAATGTTTTAATTCCAGATTTGGTTTTTGATATCTCTGAAAAGTTGTTGCTATTATTAAGTAATCTACTCTTATTAAACGAGCAAAAATTCTATATTTATTTATTTGTTTGTATATATATTTGTTTGTTTATATATTTGTATCTTGGTTATATTTTGAAAACGACTCTACCGATTTTGATGAAATTCACGGGTTAGGGGGTTTTTGGGGTGACAATTCGATCTGTCACGGTCTCATCTTCGACAAAATTGTTTTTGATGGGTTTTTTCGTAATCAAATTAATTATTCTCAGGTAGACAAATCCCATTCTTAGGGTTTTAAAAAAGGTTTCCCTTTTCCTTTTATACCCAGACAGACAATGGGTTGTTTGTTTTATTGTTCTAAAAGGCCTTGAAGAAGTATTGTGATTGTGGATTTTAACATATTTTGTTCTCCCTAAACGTTAGAAATATTAATAAACGTTTTATAATTGTTTTTATAAAGAACTTTATTTATTTAATAGAATAAAAAATAATCAAGAATTTATTTAAAAATATATTTCGCATAAGCAGGTCTCAATTTTCTGAAAAAACAACACATTTTGATAGGTTTTATTTATTAATTGGATGAATAAAAATGAATCAAAACAGGTGCAGAAGGTGGGGCGCAGTGGTGGGGAATCCGGGGGTAGGGAGAGGTTTCGGGGTGGAGGTGGGGGGCCTACATTGGGCGACTATTATATATTTTTGTATTTTTTTAATTTGAAAGCGGCTCTCAAATAAAAATCAACCTTTTTAATCAGAATTTTAAATTAAAAATAATATTAAAATAAAGCTTTTAACTGAAGGAAGAAGTCACCGAGCATCGCTCGGTGCCTCCAGGTACTATATTATTATGATCCCTACACTCAAAAATAGTAAAAGCACTACCCAACAATGAAAATGTTTCGAGCTCAAAAATAGCTGATTCTTACCACCTGCTGAATTCAAAAATCACCATAAAAATTACCGATTCGTTCTTATTTTGGATATATTATCGGTGAAAACGACGAAAAAGGCCAATTTGACCTATTTTCGAGTCCCATTAGATATTAAATAGCAATATTTGAAATCACAATCCTCTTTGATTTTTATTGTCTTCCTCTTTGATTTTTAAATTACCACTTGTTTTTAGCTCAATGAGAAATCGAGTTATAACTAACAAACTAAAACTACGTGTTTATGAAGGACAATAAACATAGATAAATTATCTTAGTTTTTTTAGTTATAACTTGAGTTCTGATTGATCTACAAACAAGGGGAACTTTGAAAATAAAAGAGGAAGCTGTTTTCTATTACGTTAATAAAATATTTTGATTTAAAATACTATTGTTTCATTACTAATGGGACTCGGAAATGGGTCAAAATGGCCTTTTTCGTCGTTTTGGCCGATAATATCTCAAAACTTTGACATGTTGTAAAAAATCGAGAAATTCCAGGGTAAAAAACTCTACTGGAATCCATTGTTACGTTTACGGATAAACATTGTGGTTTAATTTTTGTTTAGCAGTGAAATTGGTATCTGAAAAATTTCTACCACATCAAAAAGCTTTTAATAAAGGTTGAAATTTTGAATTTTTTCTCAATTTTTCTATCTCCGAGGTGAAAAAAGTTAATTTCACTTTGTGAATTCTAGATGAAACGAATAGATGCCTACGATACGTGCAAACCAGATTTAGAAAAATCAAATTTAGCGAACGCGGTATTGGTTTATAGTGAAACAATGTTAAAATTAAATTAGGTTGGAGTTGGTGGTGTTTCACAAGGAGAAAAAATATATAGAGTAAACTTAAAAAAATCCCAAAATTTTTTCTCATTGTGAAATACCACCAACTCCAACCTAATTTAATCAGATTTAGAACATAAAACCGGATATATTGGTTCCCAGGAGCCAAAAAATGACCAAAAATTCATTGGTCACTGCGTACTTATGTAGGTATATTTATATCTACCACCCAACGTTTCTCAATCGTAAGTCTCAGAACAACGTAATACGAAACTTGAGCTCGAAGGAGTACAACAAGCTTTTGGTTGAAATCGGAACACAGAAAGTTGACATTTACATGGAGAATTTTTACTTTTTGTGATTTAATCAAAAACGCCTCAAAAGATATTTTTTAATCGGTATCTACTCTTATTAAACGAGCAAAAATTGTATATTTATTTGTATATATATATGTTTGTATATTTGTATCTTGGTTCTATTTTGAAAACGACTCTGAAGATTTTGATGAAATTCACAGGTTAGGGGTTTTTGGGGTGACAATTCGATCTGTCACGGTCTCATCTTCGACAAAATTGTTTTTGATGGTTTTTTTCGTAATCAAATTAATTATTCTCAGCTAGACAAATCCCATTCTTAGGGTTTTAAAAAAGTTACTCTTTTCCTTTTGTACCCAGGCAGACAATGGGTTGGTTGCCTTAATTCATTGTTCTAAAAGGCCTTGAAGAAGTATTGTGATTGTGGATTTTAACATATTTTGTTCTCCATAAACGTTAGAAATATTAATAAACGTTTTATAATTGTTTTTATAAAGAACTTTATTTATTTAATAGAATTTATTTAAAAATATATTTCACATAAGCAGGTCTCAATATTCTGAAAAAATAACACATTTTGATAGGTTTTATTTATTAACAATTGGATGAATAAAAATTAATCATATGGTTGAATCAAAACAGGTGCAGGAGGTGGGGTGTAGTGGTGGGGGATCCGGGGGTAGAGCGAGGTTTCGGGGTGGGGTCAAGCAGGGGGGGTACAGTGGTCGAATACTATATATATTTGTATTTTTTTTAATTTGAAAACGGCTCTCAAATAAAATTCGATCTTTTTTATCAGAATTTTAAATTAAAAATAATATTAAAATAAAGGTTTTAAATGAAGGAAGAAGTTACCGAGCATCGCTCGGTGCCTCCAGGTACTACTTATTAAGTGTCATAAGATGTTAGTTGTGAATACATTTCAATCTGATTGAAATAGAGCAAGAGGGTTTAAATTATTAAATATAAATATTTTAATCGTTGATATCTCCTATATGGTAAGTCGCAGATCTTTGGGATTTTAAACTTGAGCTATGTTGAGTCAAGCAGAAGTATACCTCAATATTTTGGCTAAAATTGAAGAATGAGAAGTACATGTTTAGGTACTTGAAGATTTTTGGTATTTGCAATTTTGTCTTTTTTCTGGTTTTTTTAAGAAACGGCTTGCTCAAATTGAAGTAATTTTAAGGAAAAACTAAAGTGAAAGTCGTATGATGCCCACACCAGATAATTATAGTCATTATTTTCATTGATTTTAAAACAAAGACTTTCTTATTAAAGAATCAACAAATTATTTGTTCAAACTATTTCTAAAACCTGTCTCTCTAGAATAGTCATAAAAACCCACAATCAAATAATAATAACATGTTAGATAACTGTTGTGTGGAATATGATACTAACTTAGGGTGAGAAGGGAAGGATACCAATCGATTTGATTGGGGAATAATGGAATTTAAATAATTATCGGAAAAGAGGTTTTTTTATCTAATTAGATTTTTCCTCTTATTAAAAACAAGGACTCAAGATGAATAAGGACACTCGATGGTGGAGAAGCAATCTCCGAAATCGAAGCTAAAATACAAGGTATACATTAATTAATGTAAAATAATTGGTTTAATAAAATTTATAAAAAAAAAAAAAAAAAAAAGATACTAACTTATATTAGGAGAGAGAGATGAGGGAAGGATACCAATCGATTTGATTGGGGAATAATGGAATTTAAATAATTATCGGAAAAGAGGTTTTTTTATCTAATTAGATTTTTCCTCTTATTAAAAACAAGGACTCAAAATGAATAAGGACACTCGATGGTGGAGAAGCAATCTCCGAAATCGAAGCTAAAATACAAGGTATACATTAATTAATGTAAAATAATTGGTTTAATAAAATTTATAAAAAAAAAAAAAAAAAAAAAAAAAAAAATACTAACTTATGATAGATTGGGATTGATGAATGGAAAAACCAATCGACTTGATTGGGGAATAATGGAATTGAAATAATTATCGGAAAAGAGGTTTTTTTATCTAATTAGATTTTTCCTCTTATTAAAAACAAGGACTAAAGATGAATAAGGACACTCGATGGTGGAGAAGCAATCTCCGAAATCGAAGCTAAAATACAAGGTATACATTAATTAATGTAAAATAATTGGTTTAATAAAATTTATAAAAAAAAAAAAAAAAAAAAAAAAATACTAACTTATGATAGATTGGGATTGATGAATGGAAAAACCAATCGACTTGATTGGGGAATAATGGAATTGAAATAATTATCGGAAAAGAGGTTTTTTATCTAATTAGATTTTTCCTCTTATTAAAAACAAGGACTAAAGATGAATAAGGACACTCGATGGTGGAGAAGTTATCTCCGGAATCGAAGCAAAAATACAATGTATACATTAATTAATGTAAAATAATTGGTTTAATAAAATTTATAAAAAAAAAAAAAAAAAAAAAAGATATGATCGAATTGATGGAGTAGATGGATGAAGGATACCAATCGATTTGATTGGGGAATAATGGAATTTAAATAATTATCGGAAAAGAGGTTTTTTATCTAATTAGATTTTTCCTCTTATTAAAAACAAGGACTAAAGATGAATAAGGACACTCGATGGTGGAGAAGCAATCTCCGAAATCGAAGCTAAAATACAAGGTATACATTAATTAATGTAAAATAATTGGTTTAATAAAATTTATAAAAAAAAAAAAAAAAAAAAAAAAAAAGTGTGTCGAATTGATGGAGTAGATGGATGAAGGAAATACCAATCGATTTGATTGGGGAATAATGGAATTTAAATAATTATCGGAAAAGAGGTTTTTTATCTAATTAGATTTTCCTCTTATTAAAAACAAGGACTAAAGATGAATAAGGACACTCGATGGTGGAGAAGCAATCTCCGGAATCGAAGCTAAAATACAAGGTATACATTAATTAATGTAAAATAATTGGTTTAATAAAATTTATAAAAAAAAAAAAAAAAAAAAATGAGTGTGTCGAATTGATGGAGTAGATGGAGAAGGATACCAATCGATTTGATTGGGGAATAATGGAATTTAAATAATTATCGGAAAAGAGGTTTTTTTATCTAATTAGATTTTTCCTCTTATTAAAAACAAGGACTAAAGATGAATAAGGACACTCGATGGTGGAGAAGCAATCTCCGAAATCGAAGCTAAAATACAAGGTATACATTAATTAATGTAAAATAATTGGTTTAATAAAATTTATAAAAAAAAAAAAAAAAAAAAATAGAGTGTGTCGAATTGATGGAGTAGATGGAGAAGGATACCAATCGATTTGATTGGGGAATAATGGAATTTAAATAATTATCGGAAAAGAGGTTTTTTTATCTAATTAGATTTTTCCTCTTATTAAAAACAAGGACTAAAGATGAATAAGGACACTCGATGGTGGAGAAGCAATCTCCGAAATCGAAGCTAAAATACAAGGTATACATTAATTAATGTAAAATAATTGGTTTAATAAAATTTATAAAAAAAAAAAAAAAAAAAAAAGAGTGTGTCGAATTGATGGAGTAGATGGAGAAGGATACCAATCGATTTGATTGGGGAATAATGGAATTTAAATAATTATCGGAAAAGAGGTTTTTTTATCCAATTAGATTTTTCCTCTTATTAAAAACACGGACTAAATATGAACAAGGACACTCGATGGTGGAGAAGCAATCTCCGAAATCGAAGCTAAAATACAAGGTATACATTAATTAATGTAAAATAATTGGTTTAATAAAATTTATAAAAAAAAAAAAAAAAAAAAAAGAGTGTGTCGAATTGATGGAGTAGATGGAGAAGGATACCAATCGATTTGATTGGGGAATAATGGAATTTAAATAATTATCGGAAAAGAGGTTTTTTTATCTAATTAGATTTTTCCTCTTATTAAAAACACGGACTAAATATGAATAAGGACACTCGATGGTGGAGAAGCAATCTCCGGAATCGAAGCTAAAATACAAGGTATACATTAATTAATGTAAAATAATTGGTTTAATAAAATTTATAAAAAAAAAAAAAAAAAAAAAAGAGTGTGTCGAATTGATGGAGTAGATGGAGAAGGATACCAATCGATTTGATTGGGGAATAATGGAATTTAAATAATTATCGGAAAAGAGGTTTTTTTATCTAATTAGATTTTTCCTCTTATTAAAAACACGGACTAAATATGAATAAGGACACTCGATGGTGGAGAAGCAATCTCCGAAATCGAAGCTAAAATACAAGGTATACATTAATTAATGTAAAATAATTGGTTTAATAAAATTTATAAAAAAAAAAAAAAAAAAAAAAGAGTGTGTCGAATTGATGGAGTAGATGGAGAAGGATACCAATCGATTTGATTGGGGAATAATGGAATTTAAATAATTATCGGAAAAGAGGTTTTTTTATCTAATTAGATTTTTCCTCTTATTAAAAACAAGGACTAAAGATGAATAAGGACACTCGATGGTGGAGAAGTTATCTCCGGAATCGAAGCTAAAATACAAGGTATACATTAATTAATGTAAAATAATTGGTTTAATAAAATTTATAAAAAAAAAAAAAAAAAAAAAAGAGTGTGTCGAATTGATGGAGTAGATGGAGAAGGATACCAATCGATTTGATTGGGGAATAATGGAATTTAAATAATTATCGGAAAAGAGGTTTTTTATCTAATTAGATTTTTCCTCTTATTAAAAACACGGACTAAATATGAATAAGGACACTCGATGGTGGAGAAGCAATCTCCGAAATCGAAGCTAAAATACAAGGTATACATTAATTAATGTAAAATAATTGGTTTAATAAAATTTATAAAAAAAAAAAAAAAAAAAAAAGAGTGTGTCGAATTGATGGAGTAGATGGAGAAGGATACCAATCGATTTGATTGGGGAATAATGGAATTTAAATAATTATCGGAAAAGAGGTTTTTTTATCTAATTAGATTTTTCCTCTTATTAAAAACACGGACTAAATATGAATAAGGACACTCGATGGTGGAGAAGCAATCTCCGAAATCGAAGCTAAAATACAAGGTATACATTAATTAATGTAAAATAATTGGTTTAATAAAATTTATAAAAAAAAAAAAAAAAAAAAAAAAGAGTGTGTCGAATTGATGGAGTAGATGGAGAAGGATACCAATCGATTTGATTGGGGAATAATGGAATTTAAATAATTATCGGAAAAGAGGTTTTTTTATCTAATTAGATTTTTCCTCTTATTAAAAACACGGACTAAATATGAATAAGGACACTCGATGGTGGAGAAGCAATCTCCGAAATCGAAGCTAAAATACAAGGTATACATTAATTAATGTAAAATAATTGGTTTAATAAAATTTATAAAAAAAAAAAAAAAAAAAAAGAGTGTGTCGAATTGATGGAGTAGATGGAGAAGGATACCAATCGATTTGATTGGGGAATAATGGAATTTAAATAATTATCGGAAAAGAGGTTTTTTTATCTAATTAGATTTTTCCTCTTATTAAAAACACGGACTAAATATGAATAAGGACACTCGATGGTGGAGAAGCAATCTCCGAAATCGAAGCTAAAATACAAGGTATACATTAATTAATGTAAAATAATTGGTTTAATAAAATTTATAAAAAAAAAAAAAAAAAAAAAGAGTGTGTCGAATTGATGGAGTAGATGGAGAAGGATACCAATCGATTTGATTGGGGAATAATGGAATTTAAATAATTATCGGAAAAGAGGTTTTTTATCTAATTAGATTTTTCCTCTTATTAAAAACACGGACTAAATATGAATAAGGACACTCGATGGTGGAGAAGCAATCTCCGAAATCGAAGCTAAAATACAAGGTATACATTAATTAATGTAAAATAATTGGTTTAATAAAATTTATAAAAAAAAAAAAAAAAAAAAAGAGTGTGTCGAATTGATGGAGTAGATGGAGAAGGATACCAATCGATTTGATTGGGGAATAATGGAATTTAAATAATTATCGGAAAAGAGGTTTTTTATCTAATTAGATTTTTCCTCTTATTAAAAACAAGGACTAAATATGAATAAGGACACTCGATGGTGGAGAAGTTATCTCCGGAATCGAAGCAAAAAATACAATGTATACATTAATTAATGTAAAATAATTGGTTTAATAAAATTTATAAAAAAAAAAAAAAAAATACTAAATTATTCTCACTCCTTGTCATACATAGAAATGTAATTATATTCTCCTCCTACTACTATAGTCAAAGAGCTATTGACCATTTTGGAAGCTGATTTTGAAACTCAAATAACATATCGCATGTGTGATCAGCACACGCCCCGAAAGTAAAATTCTTACTCTCTAAATCGCGTCGTTTTTAGGTATAATCGACGACGACCCTGAAGATGTCAAAAAATACCGCAAAATCACCTCATTGATTACATATAACTCTTAAACTGTTTAATTAATAAAGTAAAGGGTGTGTTGTTTCATAGTGAATGAAATAAAACTCAAAGAGGTTTATACAAACTCAATATAATTCGGATTATTAGTGCATCATCAGGAGTTTACAAGTTAAAACTTTACTCTACGGCAAATTCCATTAGAATCAAAATTATATGGGATGTAATTTTTGACATTTTTGTTTAAAAATAGATTTGAAAATAACCACCCAAAATGGGGGGAGGGTCAAAAACTGAAAATCTCTGCCCTTGTACCAAACAAAATTCTCATTTTTTTGGCTGTTTTTTCCTTATAACTCGAAAACTATCAACTTTTCGTAAATAACTTTCCTATTCAAAATAAAACTTCATAAAATTTTCTACAAATTTCATCATTTAGGTTATTTCCCCGACCAACCGTTTGGGCTCAAGCGCTAGTTGAAAATCTGCATATTTTTTCTGTTTCCGCAAATCCCAAAAACTCGCACTTTTTTCGATTTTTTCCCATTTTGACCATGAAAGTGCAGGTTTTCGACAAAGACCATTCTATACATTTTTAAACTAGATTAAATTTGATACCATTAATACAAAGTTTCAACTTAAATGCATAATGGTAATCCGTGCCGTAATGAGGTTGAAGTTTTGTAAAACTCCAATTTTTTGCAAAAAATCTCAATTTTTCTTTCATAAAATGAAAACCACTCATTCTAGAAACTTGATTTCTACCTCATTCTCTAGGAAATTTTGTTTACTTGAACGTTTACTTGGACTACTTTTATGATAAAACTCTTTGATTTATAGATATCCAGCATTTTCCATGACATTTTTTGAGGATTCGGATCATATCCTCTCATGGAAAATGCGCTAGATATCTATAAATCTAAGAGTTTTATCAAAAAAGTGGTTGAAGTAAGCGTTCAAGTCAATAAAATTTCCTAGAGAATTAATTAGGAATCATGTTTCTAGGATTAGTGGTTTTCATTTTATGAAGGAAAAAATGTGATTTTTTGCAAAAAATTGCAGTTTTTCAAAACATCAAGCTCATTGCAGCACACCCGAAAGTGAACCGCGACCTGATATGCTGTACACCTACTTACACTTGTACTTCCAAATATTTCTAAATCCAAATATCTCCAAGTATTCCAAATATTTCCAAGTACTTCCAAATATTTCCAAGCACTTTCAAATATTTCCAAGTACTTTCAAATATTTCCAAGTACTTTCAAATATTCCCAAGCACTTCCAAATATTTCCAAGTACTTTCAAATATTCCCAAGCACTTCCAAATATTTCCAAGCACTTTCAAATATTCCCAAGTACTTCCAAATATTTCCAAGCACTTCCAAATATTTCCAAGTACTTTCAAATATTCCCAAGTACTTTCAAATATTTCCAAGTACTTTCAAATATTTCCAAGTACTTTCAAATATTTCCAAGCACTTTCAAATATTCCCAAGTACTTTCAAATATTCCCAAGCACTTCCAAATATTTCCAAGCACTTTCAAATATTCCCAAGTACTTTCAAATATTCCCAAGTACTTTCAAATATTCCCAAGCACTTCCAAATATTTCCAAGCACTTTCAAATATTCCCAAGTACTTTCAAATATTCCCAAGTACTTTCAAATATTCCCAAGTACTTCTAAATATTTCCAAGTACTTCCAAATATTTCCAAGTACTTCCAAATATTCCCAAGCACTTTCAAATATTCCCAAGTACTTTCAAATATTCCCAAGTACTTCCAAATATTTCCAAGTACTTCCAAATATTTCCAAGCACTTCTAAATATTTCCAAGTACTTCCAAATATTTCCAAGCACTTCCAAATATTTCCAAGTACTTCCAAATATTTCCAAGCACTTTCAAATATTCCCAAGTATTCATCCAAGCACTTTCAAATATTCCCAAGTACTTCCAAATATTTCCAAGCACTTTCAAATATTCCCAAGTACTTCCAAATATTCCCAAGTACTTTCAAATATTTCCAAGCACTTCTAAATATTTCCAAGTACTTCCAAATATTTCCAAGCACTTCCAAATATTCCCAAGCACTTCCAAATATTTCCAAGTACTTCCAAATATTTCCAAGTACTTCCAAATATTCCCAAGTACTTCCAAATATTTCCAAGCACTTCCAAATATTTCCAAGCACTTCTAAATATTTCCAAGTACTTCCAAATATTACCAAGTACTTTCAAATATTCCCAAGCACTTTCAAATATTCCCAAGTACTTCTAAATATTTCCAAGTACTTCCAAATATTTACAAGCACTTCCAAATATTTCCAAGTACTTCCAAATATTTCCAAGCACTTCCAAATATTTCCAAGTAATTCCAAAATACCTCCAAAGAGGTGTACACCTACTTCCAATCGCGGATCACCCCTCGGGCACACCCAAAAACATAAAGGATCGAAGAAATTACAACTACCGCCGAGTAAAAACACAATTTAACTCTACTATTTGTTTTAATAAAAAAAAAAATTCCCACTAAATATTTTGCCTTGTGGATTGACCCCCCTCCCTCCCATCAAAATTTTCTGGCTACTCCACTGTCTCGGTGTGCCCCATCTTGCATCTTACAAATCTTAGATTCAATTGTATTAAATAAAAAAAAAATAATAATTTAGATAAAACTTTACGAAGATCGTTTCCATTTGAGTTCCATTAATTACGGGTTTTCTGCCTAGCTCAATAGGGCAAATGTCCCAGCCCAGCCGAACAGCAACCCGTTCATATGTTAGAATAGACGGATGACGAAACAGACAATGACAGATCATGACCTCATCCCTTTACACATTAACTGGATTTCTTCCTTCTCACTCTCTCTCTGGTTCATTCTCTGTCTAAACTGATTCTGGTTCGTTTAGCTGGTGTTTAGCCGACATTCTAATTGAGATATAAGCCTTTCTACCTTCTGCCTTCCACTACTATTAAAGGGCTCTAGAAGCCAGTAGAATATTCATATGCTGGTCACCGACCTTCCGAACGATCGCCTAAAATGCATTTTACATGTTCCATCTCTCTCGCCTCTTCGCATTTCACCCCCAAATCCTGGAGGCTGATATGTGTGGGCTTGTCCATTTATACACATGTAGCGTGAACATGAAATGGGTTTGGCTTCTCTGCTTAAAACAGAAATAACAAGCAAAATTAAGTACGAATAAAATAAAAGAACCCGTCTTCCAGATTATATACCTTCAAATGTAAACATTTCGCCTTTCTAATCTCACCCTTTTTTACTCCTTTAATTAAATTTGTAGTAATAAACGTTATTTCGTCTTTTCACGTAATTATTCAGAAATCCAGACCTAAAACTACATCTGCAGATTAATTCAATTAATTTATCATCTTTGATTATGTATCACTCCGGTTTTGCACATTAAATTATTCAGATAAAAGATTTCATAAGAAATACTTTTATTTCAAACAATACAATTTAATAATAACACTGTTCAACAAAAATTTCTCTCCGGAAACCTAACAATGGATTCCAGTAGAGTTTTATACACTGATTATCTCAATTAGAACTCGAGTTATAACTAAGAAACTAAAACTGGATAAAGTTTAGGGAAAGCGGTGTTGGTTTATAGTGAAACATATTAAACAAAAGAATTATTATTTAACGGGTTATAGTGGTGTTTCACAAAGAGGAAATAAAATTAAAAAATTAAAAAATCTTTTAAATTATTTTGGAGATTTTTTATTTATCTCTATACATATTTCGGGCTATGAACCCTTCATCAGGAGGTTAAACAGAACACTGAATATAAAAATTTTACATTGTATCGATGTTATAGCTAAAAGAATAAAAAGTTATGTTTTTATCTATGTTTATTATCCTTTAAAATCACGTAGTTTTAGTTTTTTAGTTATAACTCGAGTTATAATTGAGCTAAAAACAAATGGTAATTTGAAAATCAAAGAGGAAGCTGTTTTCTATTATGTCAACAAAATATTTTGATTTCAAATATTGCTGTTTAATATTTAATGGGACTCGAAAATAGGTCAAAATGGCCTTTTCGTCGTTTTGACCGATAATATCTCAAAACTCTGACGTGTTGTAAAAAATTGGGAAATTGCATGATAATCAGCGTAGAAAATTCTACTGGAATGCATTTTAGATTTACGGGGAGAAATTTTCTGTCGAACAGTGTAATTATTATCAACACTACATAAATAAATAAATAGTTCAAAGTCTTAAATAATTAAGTAGTAATGCCAACATAACGTCTTAATAGAATAATCAAATAATATATTTAATAAGATAGCAAACAAGTTTTGTCAACTTTGCTCGTTAATAGACCAAAATAATAAGAATTTAGATTATCAAATTAAATATAAATCGGCCTTTAAATCAATGTGTGAATGGCCTTTCTATATTCAAAGCACCGTGTCCCAAAGGATAACAAACAAGTTTATCCTCACTCTCTTTAAACCCCATGTCCTGTTGTCATTTTTACAGCCTTCCCAATGTCCTGTTTTGCGGACACCTCATTGGAATTGATTAAAAAATCGTTGTACGAGTTGTGGTCACAACGCCTATACTTTGAAACATAATTAAATAATTAATTAATTGTTTAATCATAATTAATTTGTTTTCTTTTCAATATTTTAGTGAATATTTATTTGCATTGTTGGAAAAGTAAATAAAGCTATTTTAGCTCATCTTTATTTAAGTATATTATAACATATAACAATACTCGTTAAGAGTACCATATGCGGCATTGCCAGTAGGTAAAGGCAGAACCTAGCCAAAATAGTTTCTAGAAACATAATATCGTGCGCCAATCTGTTTTTACATGACGAAAATGTAATTTACTATTATTTGAGACTACTTAGTTTTAAAAAAAATTTTATAGTTGCAGAAATTATGCGTAATTAACTCAACCACACCAATACTTTGGCTCTTTCCAATTAAAGACCGAAAAAGAGTGAACTAATAATCGACAGATCCGTCCAAAATAAAATATATAAAAGTAATTGTGACTGTAGAATATGGGCTGTGGGAATGATATTTAGTTCCAGAGGGATGTGACAGCGTCTTGAGGGAATCACTGACTGATTTTTTCAGTTTGTTAACTCTTTTATTCATCTAATCAATCCAATTAATTTTGAAGAATAAAAGAATGAGTCATGTTGGCCGAGTGGTTAAAGAGCATGCCTATGCCTTTTCTCGGGTTCACACTCAACTCGCTGAAAATATTTGACAGGCTATAATCAGACTCCTTCAGGGGAAGGCAATGAGAAACCTCACCTGTGAAAAATTTCCCCAGGAATATTACAATGGAGAGGATACTCTACATAGTAATCGCCGACGCTCTAAATCGAGTAATGGCATTTGAAGAGGAAGAAAAGAATGATTGATCTTTATAATTACAAATGCAATTGGATGTTGATGAAAGCAGTCCACGGTGGTTGTAAAAAATAAGACTATAGAGGTTTTATTATTATTACATTTATTTGTTAAACCGACGTTTCGGAGATTTATTCTCTCCTTCTTCAGGGTAACAAAAAGTCAATGAAAGTAGTTCAAAAAATAGTTACTTTCTGTCTCCTTTGACAATGCCAAAAAAACATTATAAAAAATTTTTTCATCTCGAATAGAAAACAAAGTAAAAGCAAATGATGATCCACCGTGGACTGCTTTCATCAACATCCAATTGCATATTTATACCAGTCCGTCTCCTAAAGAAAATCTCTATCAAATAATTACAAATGTTAAAAAACTAATGGTCAAAATGTCAATAATACTCACTTAATTACTCTTTTTGGAACTACAGCCCTGGGTGGGTCTTGGCTTCATAGACAATCTTTCTCCAATCTCCACTCGATTCGCCATCCACGTCAGATTTCCCAGTGCATTAAGGTCCTGGGAGACCTGGTCAAAAAAATATGTCAATAATGCAATCTAGAATGGCTATTCCTTGAGTAATTAATGATGCTTGTTTTTTGTTTTTTTTTAAGTCGATTTCCCCAGATCTTCAGCGGATGCGATAACAACGTAGTTGTTATGGTTACTTATAAAAATGTTCTCTTAAGATTTGGCAATTTAAAGAGAGAAGCCTTTCTATACTTAATATAGCAAGGTTAAAGGGCTATATTAAACCAACTAAATAAATAATAAACACTGGAGTTTTTGACGGGTTATTGTGGTGTTTTCGCAAAAATTAAAAAATTTCTTCAATTATATTTTTGGAGATTTTTTGTTTACCTGTACATATTTCGGGTTTGAGACCATCTTCAGGAGTTTACAAAAGACATGTCTCTGACAACTCCTGATGATGGGCTCAAACCCCGAAATATGTAAAGAGTAAAATAAAAAATCTCCAAAAATATATTTAAAGAAATTTTTTAATTTTTATTTTTTTTACTTGTAAAACACCACTATAACCCGTTTAAATATACCGGGTGAGTTTTTTTATCTTGAGACAGTCTTATAACTCAAAAACAATGCAATATGAAAAAAAAAGTTTCAAATAAAAGTTTATTTATAACAAGGGGAAACTAAACTACACTATTGTTTGTCGACCTAGAACAAGCTTTCAAGGGTAATTTTAAGGTCAAGTTATGTTTTTTAAATGGAAACCATATATTTTTTTTCTTTCCATAGCCTAAATCTACAAAAAAAACTGAACAACTTTCATAAGAACTATTTTTTCTAAAACATATCAAATAAAAAATATTAAATCAATTAGATCTCAAAAAATCTAAATAATAATTATTTAACTAAATTATCAAATAATAATGATCAAATATTTAATTATTAAATAAATAATTTAATAATAATTAATTATTTAATAATTTTCCGACAATGTTCTGTGACATTCCAGAGTGTATTGTAAGTCATCCGGATGAAACATCTGTCTTCAACAAAAAAATGCTCCATTTTTATTATGGTATTACAATATAACTATCAAGTGGATTGAAACGAGAAATATACTTTTTTAAACCCAAGAATTTTAAATAGTTCTATTAAGTAGAAAATAATCTCTTAAATCTGTGTAAAATGAAGTCGTAAGATCATTATAAACACTTATTTTCATTGTTGTGACTTTTCAATTTAATAATTAAATATTTGATTTTTTTGAAATCCAATTGATTTAATATTTTAATTAATTGATGTCGTATAAAAAATAGTTCTTATGAAAGTGTTCAATTGTTTTTCCAGATTTAGGAAATGTAAAGGAAAATATAGATTTCTATTTAAAAACAGAACTTGACCTCGAAATACCCTTGAAAGCTTGTTCTAGGTCGACAAACAATAGCCTAGTTTAGTTTCCCCTTGATATAAATAAAGTTTTATCTGAAACATTTTTTCATATAAAGCTCTGTTTTTGAGTTATAAGACTGTTTCAAGATTGAAAACTCACCCTGTATATTTGACACTGTAACTGTACTAAATTGGTTTTGGGCCTTGACAATGGTCTTTTAGTAGACCGAAACCTATTAACCATGGTGGTCAGCTAATAATAAATATTCTACACAAAGATAGAAATTTGATCTTTTTTAAAAAAGCCATACTGGGCAAGTAAACTCTCACAAATCCTTATATATTAAATGTTAAATAAATACATTTTAAAAAGTACTTTGGGCATGATGATGTCCTAGTCGAGTCTAGTGAATGCGGAGAATATGATTGAAATAACTATCGGAAAAGAGGTTTTATCAATCGGATTTTTCCTCTTATTAACAACAAGGACTAAAGCTGAGTCAGGACCCTCTGATACTGGAGAAGCAATCTACGGAACCGAACGCTACATCTTTCATCATTAGCATCAATCAATTGGTTCTCATGAATCTTATCCTTTCTTATTATAAATGAACGAGCAAATATGGAATTTGAATAATTATCGAGAAGAGGTTTTTCCTCTAATTAGCAATACACGGACTAAAAACAAGGATCGCAAGCCGAGAAGATCAAGGACAGTCGATGGTGGAGAAGTAATCTCCGGAGTCGAAGCTAAAATACAATGTATACATTAATTTATGTAAAATAATTGGTTTAATTAAATTTATAAAAAAAAAAAAACTTTCTTATTGTAGAGCAAAGTACCTACTTTAAAATTTATGGCAAATTTGCTAAAAACTTTTTGGGTCATCAAAGTACCTAAATAAAAGTAAACTGAAATGATAATTAGTTGACGTCGAGGGGTGAACCGAGATTGGAATTAGGTGTACACCTCTTTAGAATTATGTGGAATTAATTTGGAATTATGTGGAATTATTTTGGAATTACTGGAATTACTTTGGAAATATTTGGAATTATTTGGAAATATTTGGAATTATTTGGAAATATTTGGAATTACTTGGAAATATTTGGAATTACTTGGAAATATTTGGAATTACTTGGAAATATTTGGAATTACTTCGAAATATTTGGAATTACTTGGAAATATTTGGAATTATTTGGAAATATTTGGAATTACTTGGAAATTGTTGGAATTACTTGGAAATATTTGGAATTACTTGGAAATATTTGGAATTACTTGGAAATATGTTGGAATTACTTGGAAATATTTGGAATTACTTGGAAATATTTGGAATTACTTGAAATATTTGGAATTACTTGAAATATTTGGAATTACTCGGAAATATTTGGAGTACGAATTACTTGGAAATATTTGGAATTACTTCGAAATATTTGGAAATTCTTGAAAATATTTGGAATTACTCGGAAATATTTGGAAGTACTGGAATTACTTGGAAATTTTTGGAATTATTTGGAAATATTTGGAATTACTTCGAAATATTTGGAATTACTTCGAAATATTTGGAATTACTTGGAAATATTTGGAATTACTTGAAATATTTGGAATTACTTGGAAATATTTTGGAATTACTTCGAAATATTTGGAAATTCTTGAAAATATTTTGAATTACTCGGAAATATTTGGAAGTACTGGAATTACTTGGAAATTTTTGGAATTATTTGGAAATATTTGGAATTACTTCGAAATATTTGGAATTACTTCGAAATATTTGGAATTACTCGGAAATATTTGGAAGTACTGGAATTACTTGGAAATATTTGGAATTACTTCGAAATATTTGGAAATTCTTGAAAATATTTTGAATTACTCGGAAATATTTGGAAGTACTGGAATTATTTGGAAATAGAAGTGGAAGTAGGTGTACACCATATTAGGTCGCGTTTCACCCCTCGGTTGACGTAGACTCCGGTCACGTCGAAGAGGCAGAATAACCTGCTTTCTTTTTTATATCAGCCTAACCATCGATTATGTTAAAAAAAGGCGATAAATATTATCCTTATTACATAGAATTTAAAGATACCAGTAAGGGGGGATATTTATATGTAGAGAGTGATAGCGAGACAGCGAAGGGTCCGGGGTGGCTGTCGTCTAGAATATTTTGTCCATAATCGATTTCGAAACCCGTAGATACGATTTATGTAACAAATTTTCACAGGTGATGATTGAATAAATATACCTACATCTGATAATATATTAAAAAAACATTTGCACCCTTGATATTTAACCATTTCTTTTAGGTCCTATTTTTTCAATATCCCTCTTTAAAATCCTAATCGAATAGAAAGGGTAGGTATGTATATATGTATGTATTTTGCGTAGAGATCGAGCAATTCAGCAAACAAAAATATTCTAGAATGTGCGATTTTTTATTGGAGAGTATTTGAATTTGCCAAAATCTGCGTTGGTGATTTATTGGCTCATGAATACAAATCAAATTTCATATAATCGAATAAAGAAGCAAATCAAATGAGAAAGACAACCTTTTTTCTATACTTTTTATTATTAAATCTGTAAGAAAAGAACAGTTAGAAAATAATGATTCGAAGAATAAAAAAGCAATAATCAAGAGCAAATAAAGGAAAATATGTGAATTTTGACAAAAAATAAGCTGACGTGTTCTGATGTGGCCAGCCACTTGACTTTACCATACAACCTGGCTCCTCACTTATATTTAATATTTAATAAAATTATTTATAATCATCAAGGGGGGGGGTAGTTTTTGCATTTTTAGACTCCTGGGTCCCACTGATTATGTATACAAAATTTGGTTTAATTTGGTAAATGGCCAAGATTTTAATCTTTTGACCCTCCGCCCCCCCCCCTTCGGGCGGTTAGTTTTTGCATTTTTATACTTTTGTGGACCCTCTGATTATGTATACAAAATTTGGTTGATTTTCATTTTTTGACCATCCGCCCCCCCCATTTTGGCCGGTTAGATTTTGCATTTTTAGACTTCTGGGGATCCACTGATTATGTGTACAAAATTTGGTTGAGTTTGCTCAAACGACCTAGATTTTTAATTTTTAACCCCCCTCGACCCCCCTAATTTTGGGTCGATATGCACCAAAATCTAATCAGCTCTTAATCTCAATGGACCAAAACTAAGTGTGAAATTTGGTTTCGATATTCACACTAGTTTTTGAGCTAGCTCGTCCACAAATTTGGTAACGCACAGACTAAGTAACAGACATTTTGACAAAACAATTATTATCTCGAAAAATATAATTTTTTCCATGTTCACTTATTAGAGCTTTTTTGTAGACCGAAATGCCATGGTTTCGCTCAATTTCTTTAATCGAAATAGTTTCAGCCGTTTTTGAGAAATTTCAAAAAAAGAAGGAAAAAAACCCACTTTTTTCATGCACGGTTACAATACTTGACTATACCCTGTATGGTAAAGTAATATAGCATTCTTTGACTTTTTCGAATTAGATGTTAATTTTTTACAAAACAAGTAGATCAAATTGCAATATTATTCAAAGAAGGGAACATTTTCATTGATTTCTCTTATATTAAGGTTAAATTTCAAAAAGTCATAAAAGCTGTATCAAAGGTCTAATTAAATATGTTTGAAATGAGCTAGTTTCCGTTAAAATATTGGATCATATTGCAGATTCGCATCCCTTTTGTCTCAAAATTTAAAGACGATATTTAATTATTATTAATAATTTTAGTCTATCCATAACGTAGCATGGAGTGTTTGTAATCAGTCTCGCGCCAAGCAGAGTCATCAGGTAAAGACTACTGAACCCATGGTCTCAACCAAAATCACAAATTGTAATAAATTAGAGTTTAAAAAAACTAAAACACGCTTTTGTCAGTAATCCACTAAAAAGTACAAAATAATGGAATAAACTTTTTAAGTCTAATAACTAAGTCAAAAAGCCTGGGGGGGGGGGGGCTCTTCTTTGAGAAGCCTGTAGGTAATTTTAATTAATTTCGACAAAGTCCCCCACGCTTTTTGACTTAGTTATTGGACTTAAAAAAGTTTATTATCATTATTTTATACTTTTTAGTGCATTACTGATAAAAGCGTGTTTTACTTTACCATACAGTGTATGGTCAAGTATTGTAATCGTGCATGAAAAAAGTGGTTTTTTCCTTCTTTTTTTCGAAATATCTCAAAAACGGCTGAAACTATTTTGATTAAAAAAATTGAGCGAAACCATGGCATTTCGGTTTACAAAAAAGCTCTAATAAGTGAACATCGAAAAAATATATTTTTCGAGATAATAATTGTTTTGTCAAAATGTCTGTTAGTCTAGTTAGTTAGTCTGTGGGTTACCAAATTTTGTGGACGAGCTAGCTCAAAAACTAGTGTGAATATCGAAACCAAATTTCACACGTAGTTTTGGTCCATTGAGATTAAGAGCTGATTAGATTTTGGTGCATATCGACCCAAAATTAAGGGGGTCGAGGGGGATTAAAAATCTAGGCCGTTTGAGCAAATTCAACCAAATTTTGTATACACAATCACTGGGACCCCAGAAATCTAAAAATGCAAAAATTAACCGCCCAAAATAGGGGGGGGGTCAAAAAATGAAAATCTAGGCCCTTGTACCAAACTCAACCAAATTTTGTATACATAATCAGTGGACCCTCAGAAGTCTAAAAATGCAAAAATTAACCGCCCAAAATAGGGTGGGGGTGGGGGCAGGGGTCAAAAATGAAAATCTAAGCCCTTGTACCAAACTCACCCAAATTTTGTATACATAATCAGTGGACCCAGAGAAGTCTAAAAATGCATAAACTAACCCCCCCCTACATGATTATAAATAATTTTAGGGGCCACATTGTATGGTAAAGTCAAGTGGATGGCCACATCAGAACACGTCAGCTTATTTAGTTTTTTTTAATTATAATTTATTTTTTTACTTTTTATTCTTAAAATGGATATAATTCTAAGCGTACATACCTAATCTAAAACTAAATTTGACACGAGTCTAATATATTTTTCCCAATTAGATCCCCTCTTTTTTTATTCTTCTTGGGGCCCACAGATGATCTATACAAATTTTGGTTGAGTTTGAACCAAAGGGGGCTATAATTTCCAAATTTAGCCCGCCTTGGTTAATTTTTTCAGTTCGATTGTTTAAAATTATTGTATTGTCACATGAATTACATCTATAGGTACATCCCTAGTTTCAAATCAATTCGACAATTAAGAAGTAGGATAAAATCGACTTTATTAAGTCTTTAATTAGAAAGATGTCGTAGCAACATATTACGATCAATTACTCTTAATAATTCTTATCTTTTAAAAAATTTCATAAAATTAAGTAATTTTATGATTTAGAGTATTTTATTATTATTTTTACGCCATTTATCATTTTTATTTAATTATTTATTGTTTACAATCATAACCCTCTTATATAATATTGGGTCATAAATCTATTTCGATATCGGGGTCATAATAAAAAAAATCGGAAAATCGAATTTGCCATAGATCACTTTAATTAGAGGTTTTGTGCTCAACTCTAGTCGAGGGCCCTTAATGGAGAGAGGGAGAGAGAGAGAGAGATGAGGTCCTTTAGTGAACTCTTCGTCGTTATAAATTTCTCGCCTTTGTACTTTTGAAGGTTCGTCCCCTTTTCCTATATATAAGCCTTTTGGTTTTTTTAATAACACGAATATTTCTCATTGCAAGTGTCAGGCTTGCGTGTTCGCCCTGCTTCATTTATTACAACCCCCTCCCCCCTTGTCAACTCTAGGAGGTTTTATAAAACAAAGTAAATTAATTTCTCCTTTGGTTATCTTATCAAAAAATGGTAGATTGCCTTCTTCTATTAAATTATTTTTTGACACTAGACATACATTTAGTGTCACTTGATCTAGCTGATGGAGTTTGCGTTACAAATAAGAACTGACCATTTCAACTATAAGATCTAGTTAATGTTTTGTACGGACATTAGAGCAATTTAAGATAAAAAGCTCAATTTTTGATATGTTATTCTTCTTCTTCGAGTGTCATACCCGAAACAGGTGTCGGCGCCTCTCCACATATACTCGGTGGGCTGAAAAGTTAGTAGGCTGACCCAGAAATGGCGCCAGTAGTATCAAATCCATATGATTTTTAGTTAGCCGCAACCTTCAAAATGACGCGTGTATAAATTTGACAGCTGTTGCACTATTAGTATCTGAGTTATAGCATTTTTAGTGAAAGAACTTTTAGTACTTTGAAAAAATGGATAAAAAGGAATTTCGTGTGTTAATGAAGCATTGATTTTTGGCGAAAAAAATACTGTTGAAACCAAGGTTTGGCACGCAGTGGACGCCCCAAAGAGGCAGTTACCGACGAAAACATCAAAAAAGTCCACAAAATAATTTTTGATAACCGTAAAGTGAAGTTGATTGAGATAGCTGAGACCCTAAAGATATCAAAGGAACGTGTTGGTCATATCGTGGATGAATATTTCGATATGAGAAAGCTCTGTTCAAAGTGGGTGCCGCGCGAGCTCACAACCGACCAAAAACAACAACGAATCAATGATTCGAAGCAGTGTTTGGAGCTGTTCAATCGTAATAAATCCGAATTTTTGCGTCGATGTGTGACGATGGATGAAACATGGCTCCATCATTTCACACCGGAGTCCAATCGACAGTCAGCCGAGTGGACTGCACGTGATGAACCGACTCCAAAGCGTGGAAAGACGCAAAAGTCGGCTGGCAAGGTTATGGCATCAGTATTCTGGGATACTCATGCTATAATATTCATTGACTATCTTAAAAAGGAAAAACCATAAACAGCGACTATTACGTAGCGTTATTGGAGCGTTTAAAAGACAAAATCGCGGAAAAGCGGCCTCATTTAAAGAAAAAGAAAGTGCTGTTTCATCAAGACAATGCACCGTGTCACAAGTCAATGAAATCGATGGCAGAATTGCAAGAATTGGGCTTCGAATTGCTTCCGCATCCACCGTATTCTCCAGATCTGGCCCCGAGTGACTTTTTCCTGTTATCAGACCTCAAGAGGATGCTCGCTGGAAAGAAATTTTGCGCCGATGAAGAGGTAATCGAAGAAACTGAAGCCTATTTTGAGGCTAAAGACAAATGGTATTATAAAAATGGTATCGAAAAATTGTATGACCGCTATAATCGTTGTATCACCCGCGAAGGGAACTATATTGAATAATAAAATCAAATTCTATCCAAAAATTTTTTTTTCAATGCTAGCCTACGAACTTTTCAGCCCACATGTTACCTGTGCTGAGTGTGTTTAGTTGTTTTATACAGATATATAGGGACCTACTTTTTAACGCCGGTTCCGAACGGCTAATTTGGAGAGGTCACTTGGCAATTATACTCTTGGTAGGTTGCCATTACTTTCCAAGAGGAGGCGACTGCAAATATCTATCTGCCGAGACTCGGTCTCGAACCAGCGATCTCCGAGTCAGCCACACTCTACCCACTGACCCACAGTCGATATGTTATTAATCACTTATAAATACGTAGAAAATAATTTGTTGTGAAAGATCTGATCTGTTTTCGTGTAATTAATTATTAGAAATTGGATATTTAACATGTTGTCAATAGGGAATCATGTGTAAAACGAATATTTTTCATACAATTTAGCCACAACCATGGGCGTAGGTAAGTGAGGGTATTGCTCCCTCCTACAAAACTCATTGCCCCTAGGAAAATCCCTAGAAAAATTGAAACTTCATTATTACGAGGCATCACTTGTGTATTTCTCATTAAATTATTTCGTTACTTTCAAAATTTTCAATAGGGACCGTGAGTCTCGACTTGTAAGTTTTTTGTGATGATTTATTAAACGTATAATAGGCTAGGCTTCGGCTACGTTACAATATGTATCTTTTGTCTATGATATACACTATAATACAATATTTGTCCCAATTCTCCCAAATTATTTGATTAAATAAACACAAGAGAGCGTTACCTTCGGCATTAGTGCTGCCTCTATGTTTAACGCATGGTCCCTATTCTACTAAAAAGTTGAAAGATATTTAAACCTTATGGTGACTAATCAGCTGGTCGGCTGTCCACCTAGGAAAATTCCTTAACTACGCCAATGGCCACAACTTCTAAAGATAAAAGTAGAAAAAACTGTAATTTATACCTAGTAATCAATTCTCGTAGATTACGCAAAAATTATTAAAAAAAAAAAAACATATTCTGACGTGTAGTTTTGTAAATATTTTATTCGAAATGATCAAAAATCTTCGAAAATATCAGTCTTCCATGTTTAAAAATCATGGACGTATTGTACTCCAGAAAGTGTGGCAACATCGGATAAAAAAAAAACGTTCGAATTTTTAATTTTATTCATTCCTACATAAGTAGTTTCCCGAGTTTGAATTTTAATAATTTTTAAATAATTTTTTCGTTTTTTAAATAGAAAGATTTCAAGACCAGAATGAACTTTATATAAATTTTGGTTCCTTAGGTTATTGTGATAGCTAACATAAAAAAAAAATAATAAAGGCACTGTCATTCGGTAAAAATTACCTCAAAAATATAAAATTATATTTGAAACAGCTTTTTTATACTTCAATGGTATACTTTTTAAGTAGTTGAAATGTTAATTTTTCTTTAAAAAATTATTTCAGAAATTGCTCTTCTTTGTTTTGTTTTTTGTAATAACTACTAACTAGTACCCCAATTACCCCCATAGCATTACGCCTTCTAAATACCCCCCCTCTCTCTCTCTTCCCTCCCTTGAAATAAACCTAGGATTTACGTCACAAATAAAAAGCAACAGGCTTTGTACTGACAGCAAATTTTTAGAAACGCCTGAAACATACGCAACCGATTTAGCACCTGGACGTATCGAATATCTAATTTAAGGAGAAATAACATTTTTATTTTTATATTCAAAAATTTTATTGAATATTTTAAGAGTATGTTTCGACATTTAAACTTATTAGTACCTGGAGGCACCGAGCGATGCACGGTAACCCTGACCCCCCCCCCCCCCACAACTGCACCCCACTTCCTGCACCCCCCACATCCATCCCCACCCCCCATCCAGTTTTTGTACTTCTATCTTTCTAGTGGTCCATATATTATGTGTATATTTGTTTACTCGTTTACCTTGACCACATTCGTTTATATTGATAAACATTATAAATAAATAAATAGGAAAATAATAATAAAAAAAAATAATCGTATAGGATTTGAAATAAAAACATAAAATTAAAAAAAAATATGTGCGTCTCGGCAAGACAATTTCAAGGATAATTGCCCGGAGAAAAGAGAATTGAATATTTAATTTTAATTAGAAGAGTGGAGGGGGGGGGTGTCCAATGAATAATTATTAATATATTTAATGTTTCTGGATTTAAAATTAATTGTTGTCTTTCTTTCAGCTTAATTCAATTATACATATTTCAAATTTGCCTCGCCGCAATTTATTCAATGAATTCTATTTATTAAATACATAGCTATATATAATATATTCAATTATTTCCACACTTATAATAAAGTCTAATTCAAAAATATTCATTTTAGTAAAAGTAAAAAGCAAAGATATTTAAAATAGTTCTATAGTCCAGTGGTAAAGTGTGTGCCTCTGATGCAAGAGGTCTCAGGTTCTAATCTGGCATCCGGGGAGTCATTTTTTTTATTGAGATTTTAATCTATCAATAATTACTTTAATTAAGAAAAAAACAATTAAGATGAATTTTGATGAGGTCCAGACCTAGCCAGATCGTTTTTTCATCCTCAAAACTTGTTAATAGATTTTGTTTCATCAAAATCGGTAGTGCCGTTTTCAAAATAGAACCAAGATACAAATAAATAAATAAATATATATATAAATAAATAAATATACAATTTTTGCTCGTTTAATAAGAGTAGATTTATTTAAAAGCGCTCAAATGCGATTGGGTATGTTGAATAGTGTGGGAATGAAGTACAGAAAAACGATATATTTTTTTTTTTCAAAATAACTTGGGTCTATCAAGACAATTAATATGTACGTATATGCTGCCTCTTTTTTTGAATTTTTTGAATTCACTTTTTTTTACTTTACCGTACAGGGTATGGCCAAGTATTGTAATCGTGCACGAAAAAAGTCTCTTTTTTTTGCTTCGTTTTTTCAAAATATTTCAAAAACGTCTGAAACTACGCTCACGAGCAAAGAAATGGAATCACTCTCTTTTCATTAATTCAATGATACTTTGTATGTTTCTTTGTAATTTATTAGAAACTAGCTTCAAGGCCCGCCTTCGGCGGCGCCTTTGCTAGCTTAGAAGCTTCGGCCCCTGGACTCCCACGTGGCTGCTTTATTGATGTTTTATTAGTTACAAAGAATAAATATAATTGTTTTATTATAAATCTTAAATAGATATAATTTAAAATTCTATCAACTCCTACTTAAATGTACTTTAAAAAAATAGATAAACATTTTTCAAACCTATCTTCAATTAGTTTTTTCACAAAAAACGAAAATTTCTCCATGATTACCATTTTTAATTTATTTTTCTCATAAAAAAATTTGGAAAAAATAAATATTTAGAATTTGAGAAAATAAAATAAAATAATCTATACAATAAAAATGTTACTAAATAAATACTTTTGTAAAAATGCAGTATTAAATTCTTCTTCAACGATAATGTGGTTAGAATGAATGACACTAAAAAATCTTACAAACAGGGCCGCCAACACTTGTTTTTTTGCTAGTTCAGTTCTTTTATTGTTTGGCAAGCTATGCTGGCTAACCTGAATTTTTTTTAGTTTTTCCTGAATTTTCCAATTTTCCGGGCAACTTTTCCAATTTTTATTTTTTTACTTATTAACCTGAATTGCACTATTACGAACATTTAAATAAAAATTAGCCAAATCGGTCCAGGCATTTGAGAGATCTGCGCTTACAAAGAAACAGAAATTCATTTTTATTATATAGATTTAAATATTTTTCTACAAGTTTCATTTTTCAGCATTTAATGGGCCCTCTATACTATGGCCCAACGTAAGCCAAACATATTGACCGTGTTGGCCATCAGACAGTGCCTCCACACAGTGCTCCAAGAGTTGGGCCAATGTCTATGGCCTTGTGAAAACGACACCTAGCCACTGCGCACTTTCGTTGCGTAACATTGGCCCTTTTTGATATATCGAAAAAATCGCTCCGATGGCCAACAACCATCGCCAATCTCATCGTCAGCGTCAACCAATGACCAGGATGTTAAAAAATTAAAAGATTTTCAAACTAAAAAAACCAAGAAAAAAGAAATTACCTACTATATAAAGAACCTATAATAAACAAGAGAGTTATTTTTTTTCGGGGGCCAAAATTTGGGGGGGTTAAAAAATAGAACTATCGCTATAAGTCCTAGTTTAGACTCTTTAATCGATTTGTAGGAAATTTCGCATATGCACCCTTATGAAAATTACTCACTATGTAAAAAATTGATAATAACCAAAAAGAGGGGGCCGGGGGTTCAAAAATATTTTCAAACAAAAATCCAAGAAACCTGATATTTCTAATAGAATAGTCCCATAATTAAAAGAAGATATTATTAATTGCTAAGTAATTAATTATTGCCCTAAATTAAGAGGGAGGCTGGGAGGGTTTCGTACTTAATTATAAAGTACCTGGCCACCGAGCGATGCTCGGTAACTTTTTGCTTCAGTTAATAGCTATATATAGGGTGATCACGAGAAACATTTACGTTTTAGAAATAAAAAAACAATATTAATTTTTCAAGATACTATTTATTTAACTTAAGTTACATAGTTGTGGTTATACGCCATTTACTTTACGTAGAGAAAATGATGTCAGGAAGGTGACGTCCTTCTTCCCTGAGGCAATTTTCTATTCTGTCCAGGAAGCTCCTCCACAGGTCCTGACTGGTCACCTGATTTCAAGATTTGGAGATGTGCACTGGCCTCCTCGATCTCCGGACCTTAACATGTGTGATTTTTATTTGTGGGGACATTTGAAAGAGCAAGTTTATCGACATAAACCCCGTACTTTAGATGACTTGAAAGCGGCGATACGTACTGAGGTGGCGTTGATCACTGAGGATACACTGGAACGAGTGTGGAGGAGCTTCCTGGACAGAATAGAAAATTGCCTCAGGGAAGAAGGACGTCACCTTCCTGACATCATTTTCTCCATGTAAAGTAAATGGCGTATAACCACAACTATGTAACTTAAGTTAAATAAATAGTATCTTGAAAAATTAATATTGTTTTTTTATTTCTAAAACGTAAATGTTTCTCGTGGTCACCCTGATTAATTTCCGAAACCCCCATCGGCCCCCACCACTGCAACCCACCTCCTGCACCCCCCAAATTACCCCCACCCTCGCCCACGCACCCAGTTTTTGCATTTCTAGCCTTCATTGGCCCACAGATTATGTGTATATATATAGGTATATAAATAAATACGGTATAATTATTTTTTTTTAATTAAATAACAATTTTTGAGTTCATCAATTAAATTGTCAAATTAATATTTGTGCGATTTATGGTAAAACTTGATTTTTAATCAATTAAATTGGCTAACTTTTAATATATAATAATAATTATAATGATCTTATTGTGGGATATAAAATTAAAAAACCAATTATTTATTAAAAGGAAATTAAATAAAAATGTAAAAAACATTTTTATCGAGACAACTACCGTGAATAATTATTTCAATTAACAAAAAACCCATCAAAAACAACTTAGCTAAAGATGAGACTGTGGCAAATCGAATGTCCAACACAAAACCCTCCTAACCCGTGAATTTCATCCAAATCGTTAGAGCCGTTTTCGAGAAGCCGACCAGATATATATATATATATATATATATATATATATACAATTTTTGCTCGTTTAATATTATATAATAAGAAAGATAAGATTATTTTATTAAATAAATATAAGAGACGGGTCAGGTGTATGTAGTCCAAGAGCTGGTGACACATTTTTGAGTACGGATTTGACCCAACTAAAAGCATCATGCTATTTTTTTTCATGTTGTAAAAATACACTTTGGGTGCGCTGGTTCCACGTTCCACCACTCAAATGGTCTGGGGTGAATATATTATGTTTATAATTGACTATAAATTATAATTTTTATAATTTCTTTGTGGTTCAAAAATATTTTTTAACACATATGTATATTTTACCGCACTCACACCATGCGCAGTACCTAGTCCACCTGCTTAGACCATCCAGACTGGCCATTCCTTGTCCAACTATCATAGACGGTACTATTACGCATTATTTCTAGTTGGGTCAAATCTGTACTCAAAAATGTGTCACCAGCTCTTGGACTAATGGTAAAGTCATGTCAATGGCCACATCAAGGTATTTATTTGAAAGGCTACTGCTAAAGTTTTTTTTTTTATTTATTTTCATAATTTATATTATCAAAAATGTTTTATATTGAAGTTTTCCGTATTTTGAATGTTACTAAAAAGAATTTTTTTAATTACTTATTGACTTCCACAAACCTACAATTAAACTTTAAACTTTCAATTTAGATTTCTGAAAAGATTTGGAAAAGTGACAATGATCATTTTTAGCAGTAATCTTTCATTTATTAAGTGTTAGACACTCCCCTAAATATTAACACCCCCTTAAGTGTTTCTCTATTTCAGTTCAGGTGAGAATCAAGTTGTTCTAATCAATCAAAAAGCCAGATGAAATGTGCAATTCAAATATAAATAAATAATACTTGAAATAAACACTTAATATAGATAATAAATGAGAAATGACATTTTGATTATTCGTATTCGAGGCTCTTTATTTAATATTTATTATTAACTACAATAATTTTATAGCAATCAATATCATTTATGAGCAATCAAAGATGTCAAGTTTACAACTTTGATGACACCATTATTAATGGGGGGTCGGGTAGGCTAGGCGGTAGCATGTCAGCCAGCTAACCAAGAGGACCCGAGTTCGAATCCGACTCGAGGCATCCGGCTAAAATCTGACCCCCGGGGTAGAGACAAATTTAAATAAAATAAATAGTATCGTAAGTGGCTTATGGCTAGAAAGACCAAAAAAAAAAAAAAAACATTATTAATATTTAATATTAATAATAATATTCCAGCGCCTCCCAATCGATCGCAGACCCCAAAGATCAAAAATAATTATCTCTTCACCCGGGCGCGACTACAACGAGGCCGTGTAAAGACAATTAATAACAAATTTAAATTTAGGGAACGAAGAAAAGATTATTTTTATTATAGACAAAAGGATCAGCCGGGGCTCGAACCCGACAATGGGTATTAGTTTGGGTTCAGGGATCAGTAGCTTAGTGGATATAGGAGCTAAAGCTCTTATGACAAAGCATTGCAGTACACATGCAAAGATCCCGGGTTCGAGCCCCGGCTGATCCTTTTGTCTATAATAAAAATAATTAAGTGGATATTGATGAGGCAGTCAAAAAAAGAAGAAGATAATTTACACTATCTTTTTATTCATAAAACCGACGTTTCGGAGGATATTCCCTCCTTCTTCAGGGTTTTGAAAAGTCAGTGAAGGAAATCCAATGCGGCATTCCCCTCTGTCTCCTCTTTCAGTGGCAGTAACAATAATATCTTGTATTTCATTCTCAGCAGAATTATAATGTAATATAATGTAATTATAATGTAATCATTATTACATTATAATTCTGCTGAGAATGAAATACAAGATATTATTGTTACTGCCACTGAAAGAGGAGACAGAGGAATGCCGCATTGATTTCCTTCACTGACTTTTCAAAACCCTGAAGAAGAGGAATATCCTCCGAAACGTCGGTTTTATGAATAAAAAGATAGTGTAAATTATCTTCTTCTTTTTTTGGACTGCCTCATCAATATCCACTTAATTCACTTATCAGTCCGTCTCCAAAAATTACTCCAATCTTAATAAAAATAATCTTATCTTCGTTCCCTAAATTTAAATTAATAATAATATTCTGAGATTATAACTTTTATAGAACAAATTACAATAGTTTGTAAGTTTGTTCAGAAGTCCGTTTTTAACTAATCAACATCTAATATTATTATTATTATTATTTTTATTTGACTTCAGAATCAAAGCCCATTTGGTCAGATCCTACATGTTTTGAATTTGTGACGGTTTCTGGATAGTGCTAAATTTTTGAGGCCCTAAAAACCATGTAAATTTTGAACTTTATTTAGATTTTCGCTTATAACTCGAAAACAATGAGTCTTACAGAAAATTCCATTCTTACCAAAATGAAAGAGCACAATATTTCCCGTTAAAATCGGTTCAGTCGTTTATCGATAGTTTTGTGCTTATTATGTGGTCATAAGAAACCACTCTTCGAATTTTGGTGTTGACCCCCATAATAGTTGCCAATTGACTAAAAAATGAGATTGGCAAAGCTTCATTTTAATTGGACAACTATAATCCGTCCCACAATAAGGTCGGATCATGTCCTGTCTTGGAAAATGCTGGATATCTTCAAATCTAAGAGTTTTAACAAAAAAGTGACTCAAATAAAACTTCAAGCCAACAAAGTTTTCCAGAAAATGAGACAAGAATCAAGTTTCTAGGATGAGTGGTTTTCATTTTATGAATGAAAAACTTCAACCTCATTGCGGCACGGCTTACCGTTGTCCAATTAAGATGAAACTTTGCCAATCTCATTTTTTAGCCAATTGGCAACTATTATGGTGGTCAGCACCGCAAAATTTCGAAGAGTGGTTTCCTGTAACCACCTGATGAGCATAATTCACTTTTCCGCCAAGTTGGTAAAAATTGCAAAAAAAATTGATCGATTGTGGCTAAACGGCTGAACTGATTTTAACTTTTAAGTACGATATTCGACGCGAAATTTTATGCACTTTAATTTTGGAATAGTGAAATGTTCTGAAGGACGCATGGTTTTTGAGGTATAAGTTAAAAAATACAAAGTTTTCGTGGTTTTTAGGCCCTCAAAAGTTGGGCACCAGCCAGAAACAGTCACAAACTCATAACTCTTATTTGAGATGCGTAACGTCGATTAAAATTATTCAAGCTTGTGCATATTTATTGGAAAGTCCGGCCTTTTTTCGGTCTAATTTGCCAGGGCTATTTACTAATTCTAATAAATAATTGATCAAATGAGGTGAATTTTCACCAATTTCAGAAAAGTTAATGTTGTCACTGAAATGACTAAACCGATTTGTTCATTGTCCATAACATTTTCAACAAATATATAATTATTTAATTAACAAACTGCGTTTAACTATTACAAGTTTCAAAGTCGAATTCATGAGCAAGGAGTCCCATATCTTAGTCATCTTTATCTAAATACCTTGAATTCAATATTTTGAAATTAACGAATCAATATGTCTTTCCTAAAAATCATTATTTATTTATTTATTTATTTGAAGCCTATATACTAGAAGAAAAAGAAACAAAAAATATATGTGTGATCCACACATAAGTTCATTGGGGAAGTGAAACTTCTGTAGCCGTAGATGTTGTTGAAATAATTTAAATTTCCTAATTTAATAAATTTTATTTGTCATGAAATATTAGTGGGTTTTAAAATAAAAATTTGAATTTTCTAATTTTAATAAATATTATTTTTCATGAACTATTGGCGGGTTTTAAAAAACTAGTTCCCCTCATTTCCCCTTTATTGTAAAAAAATCAAACAGATACGTCTCTTAAGAAGTTTCACTTCAATAAAAAATTAAAATATTGCATAGTGTATGTTTGTATTCTTTCTATCTTTATATCCCCCACCTTCCTTGAATATAGGATAGCTGTCCTATTCAATATCTACGCCCTGTAGAAGGCAATGAGAAATCACCACATTACACATCCCGTGTAAACACACCATGAAGATTTCTCCTCGAATAAAAGCCGAGTGGAGACGGGTGATTGTGTCAAACCAGTCTTAGGACTGTATTCAATGATGATAATGATTCTCGGATCCGGAAAATTCATTGACCACAATTCATCGACGAAAATTTATCGACAACAATTCATCGAAGGCAATTCATCGACACCATATTGATTTATAGCAATTCATAGACACACTATTGGTTAGTGATGAGCTAATTAATATAGGCAGAGGGTGCGTTTGTAAAGTCTTCTATAGGGTGTTTAGAAAGTCCTGATCACTTTTAAGAAAAATATTATTATTATTTTGTTTTTGAGTATTAATATTAGTGATGAGCAAAGCAAGACCAAAACCAAGACTGCAAGACCAAGACCAAGACCAATTCTGCTCATCACTAATTAATATAGGCAGAGGGTGCGTTTGTAAAGTCTTCTATAGGGTGTTTAGAAAGTCCTGATCACTTTTAAGAAAAATATTATTATTTTGTTTTTGAGTATTAATATTAGTTATGAGCAAAGCAAGACCAAAACCAATGTATGTATTTAATAAATAGAATTTATTAAAAGACAATTAATTTTAAATCCAGAAACATTAAATATATTAATAATTATTCCTTTGCCCCCCCCCCCCCCCACACACACTTCTAATTAAAATTAAATATTCAATTCTCTTTTCTCCGAGCAATCATCCTTGCAATTGTCTTCCTAAAAAAATACTTGGTTGGTGAAAGTTATCACTTCTGTCGCACGTCCCGAGACGCACAGATTTTTTTAATTTTATGTTTTTATTTCAGATCCTATACGATTATTTTTTTATTATTATTTTCTTATGTATTTTTTATAATGTTTATCAATATGAACGAATGTGGGCAAATTGGTGTACGAGTAAACAAATATACACATAATATGTGGACCATTAGAAAGATAGAAATGCAAAAACTGGGTCGGGGGTGGGGCGGAGTGGGGGTGCAGTGTTGGGGGCGAGGTGTATGGTTTCGGGAGGGGGTGGGGGGTCAGGGGTTTCCGAGCATCGCTCGGTGCCTCCAGGTACTTTAATATAATTGTACATCAAATAAATATTCTTAAAACTTTGTAAGTACAAATAATGCTTTGTAATCATGAGTAGTAGAAATTGATGTAATTATTGCGATTGGTGGTTTACTAGTTCCAGTATCTCCCCTTATGTCTCACGATTCTATTCCCCTGAAAACTGCAATGTACCTAATCAACAAAGATTGGTTGTTTTAAAATTTCCCCGGGGCGCTAATTTCCAACGAACCGCATTTGTTATCTAAAATCGATTTATCTTTCTGTCCGTTTCCGCTAACATTTGAGACAAGTAATGTAGAATTATTCTACACCGATCACGAATATGAATGTGAAAATGATAACGTTTCAAATGATTTTAAATAAATATCAGATTCAGTATATACAATATAGCCCCGAGCGGATAAAGTGATCTATTCTGCAAAACACAACATCACGGTTTCGATCCCAGCTAGAAGCAAAAATTAATATTTTTGGCCTCGATGATTAGGGTCGAATAGCCGACTTGTTCCTAAGACATGCGATTTTTTATAGTAACTCTTGTGATTCGTTAAAATTCGATTGTGATTACTAATGTTTTGTTATTTTTCTTTATATAGTTTATCTACTCTTATTAAACGAGCAAAAATTGTATATTTATATATATATATTTGTATCCTAGTTCTATTTTGAAAACGGCTCTACCGATTTTGCGATGAGTATTTTTCAAAGAACGGATATTTTCAAAATAAGTTTGAATAATGTAAACACGTTGTTGCAGTGTATGCCTATCTATGGTTAAAATTGTACTATCTTCTATTAAAACAAAATGACATATTTCATCTGAAAAGACGTCACATGCAAACATTATACAGGGTTGACATCTAGGCGTCACATTTGGATGACCCTACATTATTTCCTATGTTTTGTGCTTAAAAACTATCGTTAGAATCAGTATAATTTATGGGCGGCCCGATTTTCATTCTAGTGTAGCCCAAGGATGCTGAAAGTTGGACACCCCTGATCTATACACTGTATTCAAATTCGGAAAGACGTTTGCGCCCCATGATGGCTTGTTTTCGCAATTGATTTGCTCGTTGATCGAAAAACCGAATCCAGGAAGAAAAAAAGCCTCGTAAACGGCCGGCCTCATTATGAGCTAAGAAAATAATAAAGTTCTTAATTCTACATTATAAACTATCTTTTTACTTTATCCAATGCGAAGCATGGGAGAAAGTATTGGAATCGCTCTCGCGGCAAGCGCGACTTCAAAGGGTCCTCAGGTAAAGACTACGGAACCCATAGACTCAATTAAGGTCACAAATTGAAGTATTCAATGAGATTGAATTTTAGCACGTGACGGTTTTGCCAAAAATTACCTGGGATCTCGCCGAGAGGCCAAAAAGTGCCATTTTTTTGGAAGTGCGTGCGGATGGATGGATGGATGGATGTGTGTGTGTTATCATTTTTTTCGTCCACGAATTTTTCCACACCGTTGCACCGAATGAATTGAAATTGAAAACCTACCAGTATTTTAACAAAATGAAGTGCTGATTAGTTTTTGGTACATATCGGTCCACAAACATTAGTACTTTATTTCAGTACTTTTATAGTTTTTTCTAAATAACTTGAAAATAACTTAACTAATTTTGATGAAATTTAATATCCTAATTAAGTACCTTGGGAACCAAAAAAAGGTTAAATAAAGTTTTTAGTAAAATTATATTTTAAAGTACTTTACTCTAGAACATATTAATATTTCAAATGAATTTGGATAAAGTTTAGCAACGATCCGTTGCAGTTTATTTGAATAGCAAATATCAATAGAATTATAATGCACTGTGGTGGAAAAAAGTGGAAAATTCGGTGATTCGGTGTGAAAAGAGGGCCTGTCGCTGGTCTCCCTGACATCAATCATAATTCTTCAGTCTTCTGATAGTCCAAACACTTGTCGAGTTTGTAGAAGGTGCTATTGAATTTGAGCTGCTGTACAATTCCGATCCCTCAATAGTTCCAATAGTATGAATCGGTCATCTCTCTCATTTGAAGCTCTAATTCGACCAAATCCCGGTCTCCTGGCATAAGAGTTTGTTTCTCTATATCGTTTTCCAGCTCTGTGGATACTTGCAACGGATGCTTTAAGTAACGACATACCGATACGATCTTCCACCATTTATTAGAGCTAGAACTAGAGCTACTTCCTCGGTCTTTAGAGGCATTATGCTTCTTTTTTTTTTTTTTTTTTTTAATACAATCGAATGCAAGAAGGGGTGCACCAGTAAAGATGCAGCTCCTATGGATCTCGAAAGACCCTTGCATTACCGAAGAGAAGGGAAAGTTGAATTAAGTGAGAGGGTGTAGACGTAGGTGTCTATGCACTCCGGTTTTGAAGGTTTGAAGATTATAGGTGCTGGGAAAGATGGAGGCTGGGAGAGAGTTCCAGTTCCTTGAAGTCATGGGGATATATGTATTCGCGAATGAAGTGGTCCGGCACTTTTCTAATTTGACTGCGAAAGAATGTTGGGAGTCGGCAAAACGCGTGCTACGTGCAAAGCATGCTTTGTGGGGAATTATTGATTTTATCTCATGAGAGCACCTGCCGTGATAGTATCTATAGAAAGAGACATTTCTTCGATGAGCCAGCGAGTCGAGGGAGTCGGTGAGGGTAGAATCGTCAATTAGACTGACGGCTCGTTTCTGAATTGCATCCAGGGTAGCAAGAGAATATTTAGAGGCTCCTCTCCACAGATGAGAGCCGTATTCGAGACAGGGGCGGATTTGGGCCTTGTAGATGGTGAGAAGATGTGTGGGTTTGTAAAATCGCTTGGACCTGAATAAGAAGCCTTCCTTGCTGCTGATTTGGCCACAGAGGAGATGTGTTCATTCCAAGACAGGTGAGATGCGACAGAGACGCCCAACATGGATAGGCTGTCACACATTTTCAGGGTATTCGAGTCGAAGTGAATATCAGAGAAATCCTTATTTTCGCGCCTAGAAATTAGACAATATTTCAAATGAAATGAAATTAAAAGATTCAAATCGAACTGATAAAGATTAAAATATTCAATTAAAATCGATAACTATCGTTAGAATCAGTATAATCTATGTGGGGGCCGATTTTCCTTCTAATGTAGCCCAAGGATGCCAAAAGGTTGGACACCCCTGATCTATACACTGTATTCAAATTCAGAGAGACGTTTACGCCCATGATGGCTTGTTTTCGCAATTGATTCGCTCGTTGATCGAAAACCCGAATCCAGCAGGAAGAAAAAAAGCGGCTCGTAAACGGCCGGCCGTGTGCCGTAAAGCTGTTTATATTTTTAATCAGAGGCTTGCGAGAGTTGAAGGGTGGTCTTCTGGATGGATGTGTGTAGAAGGGTGGCGGCGACGGCGGGGGTGCGGCGCCCACTGCGCACTCTCGCGCCCCCTTCGACGACGCCGTCCGCCGTTTCGGTCCTCGCTTTTAGTGTCGTCGCGACGCCGCTGCTCTGCACATGACAGAGCTCTTATCCGTGTCCTACAACACTAAATCCTCGCATTCATGTTCACCAAATAATCGCGACAACTTTTTTTTTTATTTTAACCCAAAACAGCTTTTCCTCCACTGTGATGTTGAATTCTTTTTAAAAGTTTTTTTTATACTTTTTTTTTATTTTTCTTTCCCCAAAGTTTATTGAAAAACAAACTTCTTTAATTCTTTTTACAACGAACGCGAATTGTTTATTTAAATATATTTTTTTTTTTTCATAAAAAGTGTTAAGTTGATTTAATTTTTCTGTATGGTGTGCCCAAAATCACCAACAAGAATGGATTCGCTGGAAGAACTCCTGAAAAAGGTAATAAGCAATCATCAGTTGAAAAGTTTTTATTTTCCCGAGAGTTGTTGATTCATAGAGAGAAACAAAGAGATTGTCCTCTGCTTGATGCAAATAAACATACACACATATATCGTCGCTGATCGGCCCGAACGCATACAACCCACGCGACGGCCCTGATCGTCACTGTTATATCAAAATGATGTATGTCAAAAATTTTATTGAAGAAAAACACTTGTATTTGTTAAGTAGATCTGTTCTCAAATTACTCATGTTACAGATTAAAAACAAAACAAAGTATCTACTCTTATTAAACGAGGAAAAATTGTATATTTATTTATTTATATATTTGTATCTTGGTTCTATTTTGAAAACGACTCTACCGATTTTGATGAAATTCACGGAGGGGGTTTTCGGGGTGACAATTCGATCTGTCACGGTCTCACCTTCGACAAACTTGTTTTTGATGGGTTTTTTTTCGTAATCAAATTAATTATTCTAAGGTAGACAAATCCCATTTTTAGGGTTTAAAAAAAGGTTTCCCTTTTCCTTTTGTACCCAGACAGACAATTGGTTGCCTTAATTCATTGTTCTAAAAGGCCTTGAAGAAGTATTGTGATTGTGGATTTTAACATATTTTGTTCAACCTAAACGTTAGAAATATTAATAAACGTTTTATAATTGTTTTTATAAAGAACTTTATTTATTTAATAGAATAAAAAATAATCAAGAATTTATTTAAAAATATCTTTTGCATTATCAGGCCTCAATTTTCTGAAAAAACAACACATTTTGATAGGTTTTAATTATTAACAATTGGATGAATAAAAATGAATCATATGGTTGAATCAAAACAGGCGCAGGAGGTGGGGTGCAGTGGTGGGGGATCCGGGGGTAGGGCGATGTTTCGGGGATGGGGTCAAGCGGGGTGGGGGGTACAGTGGGCGAATACTATAAATTTTTGAAAACGGCTCTCAAATAAAAATCGACCTTTTTATCAGAATTTTAAATTAAAAATAATATTAAAATAAAGGTTTTAACTGAAGGAAGAAGTTACCGAGCATCACCACTCGGTGCCTCCAGGTACTTTAGGGTTACTATAGATGAAAAAAGAAGATTTTCTTAGCTTCTGAAAAGTGTTGATTTTTAAATACCACATTTTGTTATAACTGCAACGATATATGACCTTATTGTTCTAAATCTGAAGCCAGTATGGTGTTCTACAGAATGCAGAAGGCCAAACAATTGAGCAGCATCGGGTATGGGTTCTTGACAGTGGAAATTATTTAGGGGACTTCATAACTTGATATGCAATCGGACTATATAACGTCACTGATCTTACAATACCTCGTAAGTCCTAAATTCATTGTTTGCCAGAAAACAAGAAAAACCATTTTAAACAACAATATATACAAATATAATGCAATATATATTATTTGTCCGTAGCGCGAAATTAAATTGGAATAGAATAATAAGGTTTCAATAGACAGATGCGCCGTGAAAAGTTGGTCGGTATAAACGTGTATAATACTTATTTGACGAAAAATTGGACTTTTAAGGTTTTGTATGATCAGACGATATGTATATATTTTATTTATTTATTTTATATATATGTGTGTATGTTTATTTGCATCAAGCAGGGGACAACCTCTTTGTTTCTCTCTATGAATAAGCAATTCGACTGAATAACATCCCTGCTTTTTTACAGGTTATATATTAACTTCACCTCTATGTATGTATATATACAATTTTTTATCTAGTAGTTTAATCTAGAGTAAAAATTGTAATATTTATATATTTTGAAAACGGCTCTAACGATTTTGATGAAATTCACGGGTTAGGGGGTTTTTGTGTTGACAATTCAATCTGTCACGGTCTCATCTTCGACTAAATTATTTTTGATTGGTTTTTTGTTAATTGAAATAATTATTCACAGGTGGTTGTCTCGATAAAAATATATAATTACATTTTCATTCAATTTCGTTTTAATAAATAATTGGTTTTTTTAATTTTAAATCTCACAAAGATTTTATACCAAATGAAATTATATATTAAAAGTAAGCAATTTAATTATTTGTTCATAATATCAATTATATATTAGAATTTGCCAATTTAATTAATTTAAAACTCGATAAATTGTGGGTGGTTACTTACTAATAAATAATATTGTTTAATTAATAATATAAAATATACTATATACATACTATTGATGATATAATATTGAAAACAACGATATGAGGCGAGAAAATGAGGAGTTCATTGCAATTGGCCGATGTCAGGTATCGCGCTAGTTTATTTAATTTGTTCCCATTAGTAATAATTATTTCTCCATCGAGAAAAAAAAAAGTTTTTTCGATAGAAAAATTGACATAGAATGCGATGATTATACTTGAAACGTGATACGAGGTGGTAAAGATTAAGTTAAAAATCGATTTTAGCATTTCAATTGTTTATAACAATGTAAAATTTTTAGGAACCATTTTTTTTCTTAAAATTCACACTTTTACCTTTAAATTAAAAAAAAAGTTTTCTTTAGCTCAAAAAGAACCGGAGTTATGATTTTTTGAAAATGAGTCTCCTAGGCAAAAATCACAAAAATCTCTAATTTTCGACCCCAACTATTTCCCAAAAAAAAAAAATAAATAAATCCTCGAACACGTATTCCTTTTTTTTCAATATAGAACCCGTAAAATTTTTTTCAGGCATATCAAAAATGGGTTGGTCAATTTTTATTCAAATCTGTACTGTTGTAGTGATGAGCAGAATTGGTCTTGGTCTTGCTTTGCTCATCACTAATATTAATACTCAAAATCAAAATAATAATAATATTTTTCTTAAAAGTGATCAGGACTTTCTAAACACCCTATAGAAGACTTTACAAACACACCCTCTGCCTATATTAATTAGTGATGAGAAGAATTGGTCTTGGTCTTGCAGTCTTGGTCCTGGTCTTGCTTTGCTCATCACTAATATTAATACTCAAAATGAAAATAAATATAAAAATTTTCTTAAAAGTGATCAGGACTTTCTAAACACCCTATAGAAGACTTTACAAACACACCCTCTGCCTATATTAATTAGTGATGAGAAGAATTGGTCTTGGTCTTGCAGTCTTGGTCCTGGTCTTGCTTTGCTCATCACTAATATTAATACTCAAAATCAAAATAATAATAAAAATTTTCTTAAAAGTGATCAGGACTTTCTAAACACCCTATAGAAGACTTTACAAACACACCCTCTGCCTATATTAATTAGTGATGAGAAGAATTGGTTTTGGTCTTGCAGTCTTGGTCCTGGTCTTGCTTTGCTCATCACTAATATTAATACTCAAAATCAAAATAATAATAAAAATTTTCTTAAAAGTGATCAGGACTTTCTAATCACCCTATAGAAGACTTTACAAACACACCCTCTGCCTATATTAATTAGTGATGAGAAGAATTGGTTTTGGTCTTGCAGTCTTGGTCCTGGTCTTGCTTTGCTCATCACTAATATTAATACTCAAAATCAAAATAATAATAAAAATTTTCTTAAAAGTGATCAGGACTTTCTAAACACCCTATAGAAGACTTTACATATACACCTTGTGCCTATATTAATTAGTGATGAGAAGAATTGGTCTTGGTCTTGCAGTCTTGGTCCTGGTCTTGCTTTGCTCATCACTAATATTAATACTCAAAATCAAAATAATAATAAAAATTTTCTTAAAAGTGATCAGGACTTTCTAATCACCCTATAGAAGACTTTACAAACACACCCTCTGCCTATATTAATTAGTGATGAGAAGAATTGGTTTTGGTCTTGCAGTCTTGGTCCTGGTCTTGCTTTGCTCATCACTAATATTAATACTCAAAATCAAAATAATAATAAAAATTTTCTTAAAAGTGATCAGGACTTTCTAATCACCCTATAGAAGACTTTACAAACACACCCTCTGCCTATATTAATTAGTGATGAGAAGAATTGGTTTTGGTCTTGCAGTCTTGGTCCTGGTCTTGCTTTGCTCATCACTAATATTAATACTCAAAATCAAAATAATAATAAAAATTTTCTTAAAAGTGATCAGGACTTTCTAAACACCCTATAGAAGACTTTACATATACACCTTGTGCCTATATTAATTAGTGATGAGAAGAATTGGTCTTGGTCTTGCAGTCTTGGTCCTGGTCTTGCTTTGCTCATCACTAATATTAATACTCAAAATCAAAATAATAATAAAAATTTTCTTAAAAGTGATCAGGACTTTCTAAACACCCTATAGAAGACTTTACATACACACCTTCTGCCTATATTAATTAGTGATGAGAAGAATTGGTCTTGGTCTTGCTTTGTTCATCACTAACGGTTTGTAAAAGAATGACCCATGAATGTATCAATGTCACTTTTGTTCTGTTAAATTCCGCAAACATTTCTCTATAAAAAAAATAAGTGCGTTTACTCAATTTATTTCATTTTTAAGTCACTTGAAATATTGCTGAGATCGAAACATCCATTTGGGCCAATCACTTAGGTATAAAAGGTGTATGATACTTAGTGCGTTATCGTCCGCTTTTACGAGGACATAAACTTGCTTGAGGGAAAAATACGTGGGCACTTAAAGCAGTGGAGGGTCCGGGGGGCGTATGGGCACTTTCTTTCGGTGGCGCCTAATGCGGAATGCCTTCCCGTCCATTCTTCACAGGGGGGTGGTCCTTTTAATTCGACCGCTGCCCCGGAGGACCACGTGTTGCTGGATGAGCCTAGTCAGGGGCTTCATCGTGTACGCTGCCCACGTACACCCCCCCCTCCCCGCACCCCCTTTTCAACTTCCTTCTCGTCCATTCGACTGATATGCCATGTCGTCAACAGAGGAATCGTTGACAGCGACCATGACACACACCTACCAACTATTCAACAGGTGTACCACATCCATGACTGCTTTTCGATTAATTATTTTTCGAAAAATTAATTTCTAGATTCAATTTGTAATTGACAGAAACTTCGTTCTATCGGAATTGCCTAACTGGAATTGTTGACCCTATAGTTCTTCTAGCCATTTACTATTCCTCCTGAAACACCCTGTATATCAAAATTTAAACAATATAATGGTAGGTACAGTTTGTTCTTAGATCAGTGGCCGTCTAATAGTTCAGTTAAATTGTTCTCAAAAAGTCTCATCGCGGGAAAGTTTTGGGATAGTTCTAATTTCTTCGACCCTTTATGTTTTTGGGTGTGCTGAATCCGAATCTGAGATTTGCTAACAAAATTTCGTGACGGAACATTGTCAAAAAATGTAAAAAAAAATCTCTTTTTTTGGTGGTTTTTTTGCTTCCTATTCAAAATGAAAGTAGATGATCCGAATCCTCAAAAGTGTCATGGAAAATATAAATCTAAGAGTTTTATCAAAAAAGTGGTCCAAATAAACTTTCAAGTCACCAAAATTTCCTAGAGAATGAGATAGAAATCAAGTTTCTAGGATGAGTGGTTTTCATTTAATGAAGGAAAAACTGCGATTAAGCCCTAACGGTTGGTCGGAGAAAAAACCTAAATGATGAAATTTGTAAGAAATTTTATGTGCTTTTATTTTGAATAGGAGGTTATTTATGAAAAGTTGATAATTTTCGAGTTATAAGCAAAAAACCACCAAAAAAAATGAGATTTTTTACCTTTTTTCCATTCTTGACAATTTTCCGTTACGAAATTGTGTTAGCAAGCCTCAGATTCGGATTCAGCACACTCAAAAACATAAAGGTTCAAAGAAATTACAACTACCCCAAAACTTTCAGGGTAAAAACACAATTTAATTACACCATAATGGCTCTGCGTGTTTTTGATTTATTAAATCCTTCCCAATCCATTTCCTGTTGCTACTACCCAACTGGAATTTGGAAGGCTTAAAAGAAATTTAGACTAGAATAGTGGTTCCCAAACTGTGGTCTCCGGTTCACTGGAGGTCCAGAGGATATCAAAGTTATTTATAGCTAAGCTATAAAGAATATTTGATAAATTTGTCTATAACAACAATTATATTAAAATAATACCTACATTTATTTTAATGTCTTGTTGAAAAATAATAATATATACATTAATTTAACTTTAACTGTAAGTGAAACAAGAAATTAAGAAAGTTAAATTTTATTATTAGTAATCTTAATTCTAGTATAATTTTAACAAAAATTTTCAACAAATACCCATCAAAACATTTTTAAAGACATTTACCAAAGATATATATTACATTAGAAACGACTTAATAAAATACATGGTTTTATTTTAATAGTCCAGTCAAATAATAAATAAATAAATAGGAAGCCTATTTACGAAAAGTTGGTAGTTTTCGAGTTATAAGTGAAAAACCGCCAAAAAATGAAAATGTTCACCTTTTTTTTGGATTTTCTACAATGTTGTGACACGACGAAATTTTTGTAGGAGACCTCAGATTTGGATTCAGCGCTCCAAAAAACATATATATGCAAAAAATCAGAACTAACCCAAAATTTTCCTGATAAAAACACAATTTGACTGGACTATAAATGGAAAATCTTCTATTAAAAAGTACTTATGCTGGGCGTCGCGAGCCTCCCATTTAAACCCCAAAAATAGCTTATGTCAAATTTATTAAAATTAGAAAATTTAAATTATTATTTGAAAACCCACGAATGTTCAGGGTCAAAAAATCAAGAAGGGCCCTGGATAGTAAGATGAGCGCCGAATGCGGGTTTTGCAGCTGGATGTATTATATAGTAAAATGTTTCACTCCTAACTTTTTAAAAATTATGTATTATAGTTAATTAATTAATCACTAAAAACTATCAACTCGAAATAGGGGCCAGCCAAAATATATATTTTACTAGCTGCAAGGCCCGCCTTCGACGGCCCTCTTGCTAGGCAGAGGGCACGCCCCCTGGACCCCCAGCCCTCGAACCCAACCCTCACCCCCCACTCCCATCCACCACACACCCCGAAACCCACCCAGCACCCCCACCCCCTACACCACCACCCCAACACTCCATTCCGCATCCTAACCCACTAACCCCCCTCACTCCCACCCCCAAAACCCCTCCAGCACCCCCGCCCCCGCACAATGCACCCGTTCCCAACCCCCGCCCGCACCCCACCCACCTCGGACCCCACCCCGTGCCCTCCAACCCTGCGCACCACACCCCCGCCTAGCCCCCTGGACCCCACCCCCGCTATGCCCCCTGGACTCCACTCCGCACCACCCCCTGCACTCCACCCCCATTCCACCCCCGCACTCAGTTTTTGCATTTCTAGCCTTCTAGTGACATACAGATTATGTATACAAAATTTGGTTGAGTTTGGCCCAAGAGAAAGAATTTTCATTTTTTAACCCTCCCCCCCATTTTGGGTGGTTAGTTTTTGCATTTCTAGCTCTCTAGAGACCCAGACATTATGTATACCCAATTTGGTTGAGTTTGCTCCAAGGGCAAGAATTTACAATTTTTCACCCCTCCCCCCCTTTTTGGGTGGGTTTTTGGGGGAAATTTTTTTTAAACAAAAGTTGTCAGAAATCACATCCCCTACAACTTTGTTTATCATAAAATTTGCCGTAGGGTTAATAGTTTAGGAGTTATTTGATAATTTTCATTAGTGCGCCCCCCCCCCCCAACCTCCTTCTGGGGTCAAAATATCAAAACGTTATATAGCTAAAAACGTAAGTTAGAAGACATCTGATGTAAATATGAAATTTCATAATAATCCCTTCAGCCGTTTTTACGTGAATCGTGAGCAACCACTGAAACAGACAGACATACAGACATACGGGAATTTTGTTGAGGGTGTTTTCGTTCATAACTTATCTTGAAACGTGTGCAACCAAAATTTGGCGTGATTTAATCTACAGACAAAACCTTAATTTTTCGTAGTTTGAGAACCTCTGCTCTAGAATAGTGCTTTTCAATAGTGGTCCGTGGAAAATGACTGATTTTCACGATATAAATATATCAGTCTTTAAAGTTAGGATTACACAGATTTCTACTTTTCTCATGAAACATCCAGCAGTTTGTTTTTTATGATTTGGCAAATATCAATATAATAGTTTTGGGATTTTATATCTCTATGTTCACCGACCTCCAGAATTAACGGCTTAACCGATTGACTTGAAATTTGGAATATAGACTCCTGAGAGGTCAAGTAAGCGGTATGATTTATAGAAAGTGAACTTTTAGTCCCACAGGAGTATAATGTTCACCTACTTCTTTTTTCTTTTTGCTATTCTTATTCCAAGTTCTAATAAGAAAAATCTAATTGAATTTTTTCAATATATAAAATATAACTCTACTTTCTAATTAGAACAAAATCTATATTATGAGAAATATGAAATTGTGCGATGTCTATTGTCTACACTGAAAAAACAATTTCTTTATAGAGTAAATATATAGATAGAGTTGAGCATTTTTAATGAGCTCTTATTTATTCCAAAGATATTTTATTAAAAATCAAGATATATTGATATCATTCCAATTATGACCAAATTTTTAGGTATTTAATCCAAATATATTATATACTTGAGTGATATATTTTATTCTATTAGATATCTCTTAATATCAAATAAATGTCTTGTTTAATTCTAGTGAAACCTCTTATTTCATCTAAACGAATCTCTTGTTATCATAAAACGACTTAGATTTTTTGCAAATAGTGATATCTTAATAATTAAGATATTTAAAAAAAATTAACAAAAATTTTGTATATATTATTATTTATTTATTTTTCTAATTTTAACACCCACTATAAGATTATAAGAAATATTTATATATATATATTAATATTAGATTACCTTGTACCTTAAATAAAATATAATAATTAATTAAAAATTTTATCTAATTAATTGAACCAAATGAATAATTAAAATAATTATTCATATAATTCATTTGATTGAATATAGTAGATTCTACATTAAATGAATATAGGTACTCATCTTTTAAACAGAAATACATATTATTTATTATAAATAAAAAATATTCATGTTAATATCATTTCTTGTCGTAATTACATATTATTTCATTTAAATACCCATCTATTAAATTTAACTATTCCACTATTTTACTCAAATAACAATATTTTCATAATTTACTTATTGGTGCTTGGTTCAAATAGCGGCATCTTAACTATTAATATATCTAGAATTGCTTCAAAAATATGAGAATAATTAAAATACGTATATCATTTATTCATATTGAACAGAGATCGATTTCGCCATAATTAACTTCATCATCTATTCATATCAAATATAATTTCTTAACTATAAATAAGTATATTTTTTTTCAGTGTACTTTAAAAATATGCATTACTGCTAAATAACATTGTAGACAATATTATATTGATATCTGCTCTTCAGGCACGGGCTAAAGCTTGTTGAACAATATAGATCTCATCCAATTAATTACAGAGAGATCCAAATAGACTTTCTTTCTTTGAGCCAATTCAATTGAAGATCATTATCTGCTCATAATAGACCTCCTATACACTCTCTGCTTGTGTGATTAAAGGGGAGCGTGTGATTGGTGCTGCCTCTCTAAAAGATGGAGCCTAAGGCCGATATGAAAAAACGCTTGACTTATTTTAAAAAGCTCGTAACACTAATATATTCATCAAAAAATATATTTTGTTGTAAAAATAAAAGCACCTTTCCGAGGGGAATTTTTTCGTATTTAATGTTGTTTTTTTCTGTCATATTCACATAATGTGGATAAAAAAAATAATTGAATTTCCCGTTGAAAATACACGAATAATATAATAATACCACGTTCAGAATATAGGTATATATATATTTTTATTATTATATTACTAAATAAACTAGAGATGGAAATAACATTACATTTCAATACAGGTAAATACATATTGTTCGATGAAACATATTTAATGTTGAAATTATAAAGGGTATTTGAAATCATTGTTTTTCTTTAGAATGAATTTATATGGAAAATCGTCCTTATAGCGGTTCATTTATGACGTTAGATTTAAAATTAATATCAATCAAATTTCAAATAGTTTCGATTTTAATTATTTTATTTAATGATAATTCTCCGGGTATTATTAGATGACAAACTTTAAAATACTATCTATATAATAAAAATGAATTTCTGTTTCTTTGTAAGCGCAGATCTCTCAAATGCCTGGACCGATTTGGCTAATTTCCATTTTTGAACCCCCTCCCTTTTTTTGTCTGATATCTACTCTTATTAAACCTGTAAAAATTGTATATTTATTTGTACATATATATATTTGTTTGTATATATATTTGTTTGTTTATATATTTGTATCTTGGTTATATTTTGAAAACGACTCTACCGATTTTGATTAAATTCACGGGTTAGGGGGTTTTTGGGGTGACAATTCGATCTGTCACGGTCTCATCTTCGACAAAATTGTTTTTGATGGGTTTTTTCGTTATCAAATTAAATATTCTCAGGTAGACAAATCCCATTCTTAGGATTTTAAAAAAGGTTTCCCTTTTCCTTTTGTACCCAGGCAGACAATGGGTTGCCTTAATTCATTGTTCTAAAAGGCCTTGAAGAAGTATTGTGATTGTGGATTTTAACATATTTTGTTCAACCTAAACGTTAGAAATATTAATAAACGTTTTATAATTGTTTTTATAAAGAACTTTATTTATTTAATAGAATAAAAAATAATCAAGAATTTATTTAAAAATATATTTCGCATTAGCAGGTCTCAATTTTCTGAAAAAACAACACATTTTGATAGGTTTTAATTATTAACAATTGGATGAATAAAAATGAATCATATGGTTGAATCAAAACAGGTGCAGGAGGTGGGGGATCCGGGGGTAGAGCGAGGTTTCGGGGGTGGGGTCAAGCGGGGTGGGGGTACAGTGGGCGAATACTATATATATTTGTATTTTTTTAATTTGAAAACGGCTCTCAAATAAAAATCGACCTTTTTATCAGAATTTTAAATTAAAAATAATATTAAAATAAAGCTTTTAACTGAAGGAAGAAGTTACCGAGCATCGCTCGGTGCCTCCAGGTACTAATATTTAAAACACATTAAAAAAAAAATATTTTATGTTCTTTTCAAAAATATATTCAGTTTTTTTCTAGTTAAATTTTTTCATTTTTTTTATACCTCTTCAAAGTGTGGTAGATCTTTATGCCCCACCCTCTATTATTAATATTTAATACCATATGAATAGTCTCTTCCAACAATACCAAAGTTCTTACACCCCGTCAATAATTTTCCACCCATTATTTTTGAGTGTGAATAGCGGGCGGGGGTTCATCTACACCTCCTGCTTGTTGATATGAGTAAACCTCATTGGAATAGATTAGAGACATTAAATCGAGCAAATAAAGACTTAAATGCTCTCGACAGCTTGGCGACCCAGTCATTTCCATTAAGGGCCGCCAAGGGTGGTCCCTAGCAAAGACGAATTCCCTTAACAAAATGCACCCGGTGCCTCCACTTAATACTAGACCAAGTGCATGGATAATAGCTACCGTAAATTTTATTTGATGCTCGTTTGCCCTTTTTCACTTTGGCGACCCCATATAATTCCCAAAGCCTAGCCATTTGTAAGATTGATCCCATTTATTTCTCTATAAACAGCCAGTTGGTGCGTGCATAAGTCTATCATTTCACGATATTTCGTGAACCCCTCTAGATAGATGTGTAGGAAATATTCAAGTTTTATACTCCATCTAAACGATTATGACTCGGAGTTATTGTATTTCTATTACTTTTATATATGCATAAGGCAGAGTAAGTAGTAGTCTCTGGATCATATTTTATCCTCATCTGTCAATGCGGATGGATGTAGCTACGAATTCTCTTGTCATTCCTATTATTATTCTATCATAAATTCAAGTTTGCTTTGAACTCGTTCTAAATAATCTATATGGATGAAGCTATATATCAACATCTATGATCCATTATTTATAATAATAATAATTTAAAGAGATATTTACTGGAATAGAACCAAAAACACATCATATTTCATATGAAACAATCCTCTCTGATTGAAAAAATAAAATTATTTTATTGGTGTTAAATTATTATTATATATAGAAAATTGATGTATAGAAGACCGTGCGTTAAACATAGAGGCTGCACTACTGCCGAAGGTTGCGCTCTCTTCTGTTTATTTATTCAAATAATTTGGGAAGAATTGGGGCAACTATTGTATTATAGTATATATCATAGATATAAGAGTCTACGGAGCCTAGGGCAGTGGTTCTTAATCTTTTTAAGCTCCAACCCAAATTTGAGAAATATGTTCATGTCGCAACCCCCCCCCCCCTCCCCGTCAAAAAAAATGAATTACGTTTTTTAGACCCTATAAATTTTCTTCAATTTTCAATGAAGACTTTTTTTTAACTCACATTTAATATTATTTTGTAACCATTAAGATAACCATAGGTACTTTTTGATCTAAGGAAAATTTAATTAAAAAGAGCGTGTTTTTCATATTCTAATTTTTTTTAGTATTGAATGAATCAAAATATATTTTTCAACTTATAATAATAAGTAAAATATTTGATCAACTACTCTGCGCGACCCAAAGAATATGCTTTGGGACCCAATTATGGGTCGCGGCCCATAGGTTAAGAGCCACTGGCCTAGGGGGCCGTGAACGAGTCTCTTTATCTTTGACATTAAATCATAATCCCCCAAAGCTTACATTTTCGTCGCCAAGTTGGCGCACGGTCCCTATAAGCTATGGTAAGTAACCTCAATTTAACTTCCATTTTTGGTCGAGAAGGTGTCCGCTAAAGTCGTAAGTCCGTTTTACTATATAATAAAGTAAGTTTTCCAAATCTATAGTTATTATAATCGGCTTGCGCGACGACGACGACGTGATATTTTTAATGTTTAAAACTTACTAATAGTTCATGACAAATAAAATTAATTACAATTAGGAAATTTAAATTATTATTTTAAAACCCACTGCGTAGTCCAGTGGGCGTAGCGAAAATACTCTTTCATTATATACACTGATGTGCAAAAAAATCGATCCACCAATAAAATTTATTAAATAGTAAATCATTTTTAATTTTTTCACAAGTAACCATACATTATTGAAATTATTGTTTATTGCAAGTGTAATTTCCACTTGTTGTTGACTTAGCCCTTGATTAATTAAGCACATAATTTGAACTTCTTGAACTTCAGAAATATCCATTTGGTATATTTTATCTTTCTATCAATGATGCTTAATTCAAAATTATTCATTTTATTGATATTTCAAACGGAATTTGATCTTTTATTAAAACTTTATTTAAATGTAAAGTGATATTGAGAAAGTTATGATATTTAGTAATTGTATCTTTTGTGGAGAGAAGAAGGAAACATTTTATTTGTTTCATTCATTGACCCTTTGAAACCCTGAAGAAGGAGGGAAAAATCCTCCGAAACGTCGGTTTGAAAGGAAAGGAGGAAGGATTCCAATAAATTACACCTTATTTTATATGTGTTAATTTTTTCTTTCCTCACTATCTCTGGGCTGCATTCCATTACTTTCAATTAAAATGTATCTTTTAATTTAATTTTACATATTTTTTTTATAAAATTCAAAAATTATCAACAATATTTATTGAATATGTTAGTTTAAGAGTTTAAGAATTATATGATTATTTGTAAAAATTTTAAAAATAATTTGCTATTTAATTTCATTATTTTTTTGCACTGTAGTGTATATTTAACTAGACAAATAAAGTTCTAAAGAACAAACCAATCAAGCCTGGAAGTTAGACAACCTGTGACCCCAATGCGAAATAATTCTATCATTTCATGCTCGCACTTCTAAGTTTAATAATAATATTATTAAACTACTGAGAACTAACGGATCGAGTGCTTCCAACAGCTAAGAATAAAATTATTTTGTCTACATCCCTACGTTGAAACCTCAATTAAATTTATAAATCATGGACACAAATTATTCTAGATTTAAATAAATAATTAAAAAAGATTCTAAATTTAAGGTCAAAATTTCAAAGATTTTAGTAGAAATAATTTTATATTGTTTATCAGAGGTGGTTCATCCCCTCAAGGGTTAGATCAACTGCCAGGAAAGCATGTTGATTCTCAGGTTGATCTCCTGAGGGATGAATCCCCTCTGATTGTTTATAAGCAATATAAAATTATTCCTACTAAAATCTTCGAAATTTTGACCTTAAATTTAGAATCTTTCTTAATAAATTATTCTGGTTTCAGCCACAGTAGATTTTTGAAATAAGTTGACTTGTTCTGATGTGGCCATCCACTTGACTTTACCATACAACCTGGCCCCTCTCCTTATATTTAATATTTAATAAAATTATTTAGAATCATGTAGGGGAGGGGAGTTAGTTTCTGCATTTTTAGATTACTCTGGGCCCACTGATCACGTATACAAAATTTGGTTGAGTTTGGTACAATAGCCTATATTTTAATTTTTGACCCTACACCCCCTCCCCATTTTGGGCAGTTAGTTGTTGCATTTTTAGATTACTCTGGGCCCACTGATTATGTATACAAAATTTGGTTGAATTTGGTACAAGAGTCTAGATTTTCATTTTTTGATCCTACACCCACCTCCTCATGTCCATTTCGGGGGGTTAGTTGTTGTTTTTGCATTTTTAGACTTCTGGGGTCCCACTGATTATGTATACAAAATTTTGTTGAGTTTGCTCAAATGGCCTAGATTTTTAATTTTTAACCCCCCTTAATTTTGGGTCGATATGCACCAAAATCTAATCAGCTCTTAAAAAAAAGAAAAACGAAATTTTTTTTTTGTAAATATATTATGTTAATATTCCTATAATTATGTAAATAATCCTGTAATTAAATTCACCCGACTATGTAAATATTTCTTGTTAGTGGAGGCCCCCACCTGCGTGGCCCAATAAACGAAAAATCAATGGACCAAAACTACGTGTGAAATTTGATTTCGATATTCACACTAGTTGTTGAGCTAGCTCGTCTACAATAATTTGGTAACGCTAACGGACAACCAGACAGACAGACTAACAGACATTTTGACAAAACGATTATTATCTCTGAAAAATATAATTTTTTCTATGTTCACTTATTAGAGATTATTTGTGGAGCGTAATGCCATGGTTTCGCTCAATTTTTTTAATCAAAATAGTTTCAGCCATTTTTTGAGATTACTTTTTAAAGTCGGTGCCACAAACTATACCTATAAGCGAGCGTACCGCCAAACGTACTAAGTAAGATCCGTCGAGTGCGATTCATAAAGAGGTATATGTTTGGCACCAACTTCAAAAAAGTAATTTCGTGTTAATATTTCGTCGTTTAGTTGTAACTAAATAAGATAATAATTATTTTATACCTTTTAGTGTATTTTTATATTTGTTGCACTTAATTTTTTTGAAGTCGGTTTTTATTTTGTTCTTAAAAATTTTTATTTTTCTCTTTTTAGTGATGTTATTAATAGTGATTATATCATCAGAACTTGACCAAATTAATATGACACCATCCTAAGACACCCCTTTCGAATAAAAAAAGAACCATCGAAATCGGTTCATAAACAAAGGAGTTAGGTCTAAACAAACCTAAACAAACCTAATAAAAAAGGTCTAATACCTATGAAAAAAATCGAAAAAAAAATGGGACCAATCGGAAGCTAGACTGGACCCAATGCAAAAAAAAATTTTCAAAATCGGTTGACAATTGGCGGAGATATGAGGTAACATAGGCACAAAAAAAAAAAAAAAAAAAAAAAAAAAAAAAAATTCCAATCGAATAGAGAACCTCCTCCTTTTTTTTGAAGTCGGTTAAAAAAGAAAAAACGAAATTTTTTTTGTAAATATGTTATGTTAATATTCCTATAATTATGTAAATAATCCTGTAATTAAATTCACCCGACTATGTAAATATTTCTTGTTAGTGGAGGCCCCTACCTGCGTGGCCCAATAAACGAAAAATCAATGGACCAAAACTACGTGTGAAATTTGATTTCGATATTCACACTAGTTGTTGAGCTAGCTCGTACTACAATAATTTGGTAACCGCTAACGGACAACCAGACAGACAGACTAACAGACATTTTGACAAAACGATTATTATCTCGAAAAATATAATTTTTTCTATGTTCACTTATTAGAGATTATTTGTGGAGCGTAATGCCATGGTTTCGCTCAATTTTTTTAATCAAAATAGTTTCAGCCATTTTTTGAGATTACTTTTTAAAGTCGGTGCCACAAACTATACCTATAAGCGAGCGTACCCGCCAAACGTACTAAGTAAGATCCGTCGAGTGCGATTCATAAAAGGTATATGTTTGGCACCAACTTCAAAAAGTAATTTCGTGTTAATATTTCGTCGTTTAGTTGTAACTAAATAAGATAATAATTATTTTATACCTTTTAGTGTATTTTTATATTTGTTGCACTTAATTTTTTGAAGTCGGTTTTTATTTTGTTCTTAAAAATTATTTTTATTTTTCTCTTTTTAGTGATGTTATTAATAGTGATTATATCATCAGAACTTGACCAAATTAATATGACACCATCCCTAAGACACCCCCTTTCGAATAAAAAAAGAACCATCGAAATCGGTTCATAAACAAAGAGGTTAGGTCTAAACAAACCTAAACAAACCTAATAAAAAAAGGTCTAATACCTATGAAAAAAAATCGAAAAAAAATGGGACCAATCGGAAGCTAGACTGGACCCAATGCAAAAAAAATTTTCAAAATCGATTTGACAATTGGCGGAGATATGAGGTAACATAGGCACAAAAAAAAAAAAAAAAAAAAAAAAAAAAAAAATTCAATCGAATAGAGAACCTCCTCCTTTTTTGAAGTCGGTTAAAAAAAGAAAAACGAAATTTTTTTTTTGTAAATATATTATGTTAATATTCCTATAATTATGTAAATAATCCTGTAATTAAATTCACCCGACTATGTAAATATTTCTTGTTAGTGGAGGCCCCCACCTGCGTGGCCCAATAAACGAAAAATCAATGGACCAAAACTACGTGTGAAATTTGATTTCGATATTCACACTAGTTGTTGAGCTAGCTCGTCTACAATAATTTGGTAACGCTAACGGACAACCAGACAGACAGACTAACAGACATTTTGACAAAACGATTATTATCTCGAAAAATATAATTTTTTCTATGTTCACTTATTAGAGATTATTTGTGGAGCGTAATGCCATGGTTTCGCTCAATTTTTTTAATCAAAATAGTTTCAGCCATTTTTTGAGATATTTCGAAAAAAAAGGAAAAAAGCCACTTTTTTAATGCACGATTACAATACTTGACCATACCCTGTATGGTAAAGTAAAAATTAATCTAATTTTCAAAAAAAGATACTTATGGTAATTCTTTCGATTTATTAATAATAATATAATAAATAAAATTTATCTCCGAAACATTGGTTTTTGAGTGATGAAAAAGAATGAATATCCAATAAATCTCTTTTATTCGAGAGAATTTTTTAGATTCCTTTGGGCTCCCTTTAGTTATCAATTATCTTTGATAACTTTTATAAAATCTTATTTCAAATTGATCAAAATCTTAGTTCCAAAATTAAATTCGATTAAATGAATATATTAGGGATTTTAAAAATAAAAAGAATGAAAACTCTTTTGCGGAACATTTAAATTCAAACAATCACTCTTTCCCAGAAGGAACAGGTATTAGATTAATAAAAGGAGAAAGAAACCAAAAATTAATTAGCGCAATTGAATCGTTAGAAATTTTGAAATCATTCAATAAAAATTCAAAACTTTGTTTGAACAGCCAAATTGAATTATATAATAGCAATTTGCTTAAGATGTTTGCTAACAAAAGATAAAAGAAAAAAGAAAAACAAAACCCCGCCCCCCTTCCATTGTCAAACGTATGGTTATATTTAAATGTGAACCAAAAGAATGTCTTTAGTTCTAAGCTGACCACCAGTGAAGAAGGAACATCAAATTTTCAATATCCATACGATATTGACTCCATGAAAAACAACATTGTTATAATATATTTGGGATTGGTTTATAGTGAAGGGTTACTGGGTAAATAATAGAAGTAGTATATATTTATAACATTGGGTTTATTGAATAGTTACAATGGGAGGGCGGCAAAAGCGAGTGACAGCCTTACGATCGTTATGTCAACCACCACGATTATCCGAGACTTCCTGCTTAAGTACCTCATGTTCAGGTCAAGCTCTGCGAATTCAGCATTACGCAAGCCTCGTGCCATGACCAATGTCCATCAAAACATGTCGACAAGGCATATCACAACAACATTTATAATTAAAAAAGACTGATGATGAAGACCAAGTCTTCGAAACTATAGTCTCAAACAAATAAATTATATATATATATATATATATATATACAGATATATTATCTCGATATATATGTGTGTATGTTTATTTGCATCAAGCAGAGGACAACCTCTTTGTTTCTCTTTGTGAATCAACAACTCTGCTACTCTCGGCAAAACAAAAACTTTTCAACTATTCCAAAATTAAAATTTAATCGATGAAGATAAATTCGAAACATAACAAAAATTTCGTTTTAAAGGGGAAAATATGTTCTAAAAAATTCAATCAATAACGAAGAAAGAAAACACTTTTAATACAAGTTATATAAAAGAAAGTTTTTTTTTTATTATTTGTATTATTTTTTTTCTTTTTAGTATCTATTATATGGAAACCTTCTAGATAGATATTAATTTGAGCGACTCGTTTTAAGAGACATCCATTATGTGCACAGTGTGTGTCTGTCCACCGTTTCATTAGCCGTATTGATTTTCTCCCATCTTAGGCCGCGTTTTAATTATAAACAGGCAGCATTGTAAATTAAATTAAAGGTAATAAACAAATGGAATAAAAAACATAAAAAAAGTACTTATCTTCGTATTCAAATTCAAATAGAAATAAAGATAAAAATCTTAGTTTTTATTTCACACATTACTTTTTAAGTAGTAGTTTATAGATGTATTTGTATAAATATAGATGTAGCTATATTCGTAAGTAGATATATATGTATATAAATCTAGTAATTTAAATGCAAGATAATTTAAATTTCAAAGCGAGAGTCACTTGCACAAGTAGTCCAGTCAAATTGTGCTCAAATGGGCCCCTATGGGGTAAGTTTTGGGGTAGTTCTGATTTTTTGCATTGTGTTTTTTGGGGCGCTGGATCCAAATCTGGGGTCTCCACCAAAATTTCGTGACGCAACATTTTAGAAAATGCAATAAGAGGTGGAAATTTCCGTTTTTTGGTGGTTTTTTGCCTTTAACTCGAAAACTATCAACTTTTCGTAAATAATCTTACTATTTACGATAAAAGTTCATAAAATTTGCTACAAAATTCACTATTTAGATTTTTTCTCCGATCAACCGTTCGGGCTCAAGCGCAAAATCCAAGTTGTCGATTTCGGCAGCCCTCCCGAATCACCCAAAAACTCGCACTTTTTTTTATTTTTTCCCATTTTGACCACGAATGAGCACGTTTTCGACAAAGACCACTCGATACATTTTTAAACTACAATTCAAACAAAATTTCATCTTAATTGGTAATCCGTGCCGCAATGAGGTTGATGTTTTGAAAAACTGCAATTTTTTGCAAAAAATCGCAATTTTTCCTTCATGAAATTAAAACCACTCATCCGAGAAACTTGATTCCTATCTGAAGGTTTTCTACATTTGATTCAATCGCTAATCTAATGTGAGGAATTTTTGTCAAATATTGAGTGAAAATAATATTTGAACTTATATATTTCTAACTTGAAATAATGATTTTAAATAAATTTTAATTTTCCTCATTAATATATCAAAGAATAATTGATACGTCAACGAGGATTATTTTGACCGAGCTGATTTGAAAAAAGATATTTTTATCTCGCGAGACTACTGCGGATTACGCTATTGGAGTCTGCGGAGTATTAAGTCTGGACCAAGAGAGAAAAGATGTGATCTAAAGATGTAATACTCCTCAGACTCCAATAGCGTAATCCGCGGTAGTCTCGCGAGATAAAATATCTTTTTCAAATCAGCGCTGTCAAAATAATCCTCGTTGACGTATCAATTATTCTTTGATATATTAATGAGGAAAATTAAAATTTATTTGATTCCTATCTCATTCTTTTGGAAATTTTATTTACTTGAACGTTTACTTGGACTTTTGATAAAACTCTTAGATTTGTAGATATCTAGCATTTTCCATGACAGGATATTATCCGAATCCTGAGAAGATCTTCAGAAGATGGAAATTGCTAGATCTAAATCTAAGAGTTTTATCAAAAAAGTAGTCCAAGTAAACGTTCAAGTCAATAAAATTTACTAGAGAATGAGATAGGAATCAAGTTTGTAGGATGAGTGATTTTCATTTTATGAAGGAAAAATTGCGATTTTTTGTAAAAAATTGCAGTTTTTCAAAGTTTCAACCTCATTGCGGCACGAGTTACCATTAACCAATTGAAATTAAATTTTGTTTAAATTGTAGAAATTTAATCTCGTTTAACAATATATAGAGTGGTCTTTCTCGGAAATGTGCTCCTTTATGGTCAAAATGCGAAAAAATCAAAAAAAGTGCGAGTTTTTGGGTGATCCGGAGTGCTGCCGAGATCGACTTGGATTTTGCGCTTGAGCCCGAACGGTTGGTTGGAGAAAAAATAAAAATAATGAAATTTGTAGGGAATTTTATGATCTTTCATTTTGAATAGGAAGATTATTTACAAAAAGTTGATAGTTTTTGAGTTATAAGCAAAAAACGGAAATTTTCATTTTTTTTTTGCATTTTCTACAATGTTGCGTCACGAAATTTTGGTGGGCGACCTCAGATTTGGATTCAGCGTCCTCAAAAACATATATATGCAAAAAATCAGAGCTACCCCAAAATTTTCCTGATAAAAACACAATTTGACTGGACTAAAGTCTATTTAAACACATTAGGTTTGAAATAATATCTAGTGATGGGAATAACAGGATAGAAAATTAAAACTCCACCCCCTCCCAAAACGAATAAAAAATAAATCACATGGGAGAAATATTTCATTTTTTTATATATCATATTATTTGCTATCATTTTTGATTTATCTACTTTTACTGGGAATAATTAAGTCGGGTTTATTAATGTTATCAGAGTGATTACTTGTTTTAACTTTTATATTTATCGAATGTCAAAAAAAATATATATACCTATACCCACAACACAACACAAAAGCATAAAAATAAGTTTTTATAGTCGACGTAGAGTTTTTAATAGGTTGAATTTCTCCCAGGGCCAAAATAATAAAATTATTAATTAGCAAAATTTATAGACGAAAACAAATTTATTCAAAATATAAGAGGAGGTAGGGGGGGAGAGAATTAAAAGTTATATTTAATTTAAGGGAAACCATAAAAAAAAGTGAAAGAGATTAATGAATCTATGATTATTTTAAATATTTAAATTATACGACGTCATTTTCCCTTATTTTTTTTTATTAAATTTGGTCGAGGAAGAGCTTTAAGTGGTTATAAAATCTTCAATAAAAATAAATTTAATGGGTAATTTATAGATAACGCAAGCGGTGGTACTAAATCCTGGGTTGCTAAAAAATGAGTCCAATTCAAAAGATAAGGTGAATTTGGTGTGAAGTTTAATTTTAGCAAAAAAAAAAACAACTTTTGTAATGAGAATAGATGATACATGTCATAATAATCTAAAAATACCATTAATGATATTTTAGCGCATTTTTTGGAGAAAATATCATATCTCATTTTTAGCCGTCTCAGGTCTCACGCAGGCGGATTTTCAAATAATCTAGAACATAACCCCAATAATCAAAGCCAGCCATAATTACTTTACCATACAGGGTATTGTAATCATGCATGGAAAAAGTGTTTTTTTTTCCTTCTTTTTTTCGAAATATCTCAAAAACGGCTTAAAATATTTTGATTAAAAAAATTGAGCAAAACCATGGCATTTTGCTCTACAAAAAAGCTCTAATAAGTGAACATCAAAAAAATTAAATTTTTCGAGATAATAATTGTTTTGTCAAAATGTCTGTCCATCTGGTTGTCTGGTAATAAGTCAGTTAGTCTGTGCGTTACCAAATTTTTGTGGACGAGCTAGCTCAAAAACTAGTGTGAATATCGAAACCAAATTTCTCACGTAGTTTTGGTCCATTGAGGAGATTAAGAGCTGATTAGATTTTGGTGCATATCGACCCAAAATTAAAGGGGGTGGAGGG